>CM038220.1:110373830-110973830 GCA_021442155.1 Cymbidium sinense
AAAACCTGAGTATGAAATGTGAACTACAATTGTCTGAACAGCACGCCATAAAGATTCTCCTAAAGAACATCCATGACCCGGTTGCTTTCATGCTCAATTATTTTAAATTCAAAATCTTCAAAAAATTAATCAACAAGGAGGCTAGTCTACAAGAGGAAGCCAAACAGTTGCCTTTCCAAACCAGTTAGCCAAGCCTATACCTTAGAGGGCATTTGAGAAGAAGTTATGGGTAATCACAGTAGTTGATAAGAGGAAGCAGCCAGCTAGGGTTCAATCAGATAGGCCTCGAGCTCAGCAGCCTCCTTTGCCACCTTCTCTGCCACCACTTCGACCGTCATACCAGCCACCTTAGTTGCCACAGTGGCCACCACCACCGCCTCCTCATCAGCATCCTCAGTAGCAGTATTCCTACCCGCCATTAGGTAGCTATTACTTACCTACTCTTGCCGATAGATTGAATAAACTTTATTCATTCAAGAGGGAGGTAGTCAAGAAGATCTTTAAGAATCTCTTAAAGAAGCCTGATTTCTAGCTACCAGAGCCTAAGAGGCCGAAGGAAGTGGGCAAGAGTCATGATCCAAACTATTGCCCCTACCATCCCATGTTAGGCCATGTCTTAAAAGATTGTATTACTTTTAAGGACTAGCTTGAGCATAGCTACAAGTCGGGTGCCATAGTCAACCCTAAGGAATACCTGTTACAATAACCTTCAAGTTCTATCAAAGTAATCCTTGGAGATATATGCGATCCTCTTAAGATTAAGGAAGTTTGGGATATCTCCCTATCCTGAACCTCCAAAAAAATTATTTTTAAGATCAAGAAACTACCCTTACATGTGCCTGAGGCAGCTCAAACCTCCAACTCCAAGGAAGGTTTGCAAGTTGCTAAGGACAACTTGAGGGAGGTAGAGCCCAGAGAAAGACAACCTCCACTTACCCAGATAGTACAGAAGATAACCACCTAACGCTCAAAGACTCTTTCACTAGCTATAGTTCCTCTAGTTAGTTCTTCTTCTAGCAACCATATTGTATCAATAGAGGGGGTGCTAAATCCCTCACTCGCTTACTTTACTTGATTTCTACTTTGTACCACCATTCAAATTTAAGAAATCAATGAAGAAAATTGATTCCACTTACATTTGTGTCACTTCTAATGATCTGCCAAAGTTTATTCCTATAGAAATCTCTATGAGTCTAATTAATAATAACTCTAGTTCCAATCATTCCTCTTCTGATTTAGAAATGGATTACCCATTTCTGAATCATTCAGGTTAGCCCATTGAGATTGATTTGGAGTCATCCGACTCTGATGATCATATATGAGTGTTGACCTCACTCTTGGAGTGAGCTCTCAACTTCCTCATCATAGATCTAGGACTCTCATAGACACTAAGAGTTCCTTAGTCTTAAGACACTTCTAGTGATTAGGTGAACACTAACCTAACCCTAGAGACTTAGAAGAGTTAGCCATAGGAATAGGTTGTGCTTTATGGATTAGGAAGACTTGCCTACCCTATAGCCCAAACCAAATCCTTGCTTCCCTCTTTCAAACCCAAACCTCAAATTCAAATTCAAAACCCCCCAAATCAAATCCAACTATCCAATGATTGAATTCCATTATCAAATTCAAACTTTAAATCCCTTTCTAAGCCCTTTGATTTTATCTTATGGACTTAGTCTTAACCAAATCCAAATCAACCCAATCCAATTGATTTTCTCAATTATCAAATTTAATCTCAAATCAGATTTCAAATCATAAATCAATCCCAAACTCCAAATGATTGAAACCTATGATTACGTCCAAATTCTAAAATCCTTCCCTAAGCCATATGAACCACCTTTATATGCTTAGCCAAAACTCCTTCAAACCAACTCAAACATGGTTGATTTCTTTATAAATCAATCATTCCTTCATTTATATTCAAATATAAATGAAACTCACCCTTTAATGATAAAAAATAAATCAAACTAAATCAAAACCCAAGTTAGCCCTTTTGACCTACATCCCCAAGCTTAATCAAATTGCTTCTAAATCACTCCAAACTCAAGTGATTTTCTCATGTCCTATTTATATCTTCATTTGTATTCACAAATATAAATGAAATATAATTTTAAATGACTAAAACCAAACTCAAATCAAATCAAATTCCCAATTTTAGCTCTTTTAGCTAATTTCTTGAACTTGGTTAAATGATACCTAAATCAATTCAAAACTCATGGATTTCTTCATGATTCAATCATTCCTTCAATCATTGATCCAAATATAAACATAAACCATAATTATCAAACCAAATCCAAGTCAACCCAAATTGCCCAAGTTAACCCCTTTAGCTTGAAATTATCATATGAACCAAAACCCACTTGGCTCCAAACCAATTGCAATTGGATTTATATTTCAA
The DNA here is from genome assembly GCA_021442155.1 of Cymbidium sinense. NCBI lineage: Eukaryota > Viridiplantae > Streptophyta > Magnoliopsida > Asparagales > Orchidaceae > Cymbidium > Cymbidium sinense. The sequence goes on from CM038220.1 coordinate 110,376,229, forward strand.
TCCTTAGCTCATATGTGAGTACAACTTAACTTGATTCAAACATTGATCAAGCCAATTGACCCATTTAGGCTCACTTGACCTAAAGTGACCTAAAGGACCTTTTTGAACCAATTTCTAATCCAACCCAAATTGGATTGAACTAAGCCCATCTAAACCTCAATCATGATCAACAATCATCATGGGGTGATCAATTGGATTGAATTGGGTCAAACCAAGTCAAACCTAGCCTTTGACCAAGTCAACATTTAGCCCAAATGAAACCCAAACTAGCCAAAATTCATCATATGCCAAATTGATTGAAATCATTGACTCAAATCCACTCATAATCAATGATTGAACATGACCAAACCATCAATTGAGCCAAACCAAGCCTAATTGGCAACTTGACCTAAGTTGACCCAAATTGGCCTAAAAAGCCAAAATGGGTCAAATCATGATTTAACCTAAATTGATTTCAACTAATGACTCAAGTTCATCCTAATTCACTTATTGAACTTGACCAAAGCCATGATTGAGCCCAAGCTGACCAAATTGGTCAACTTGACCCAACCTAGCCCAAATTGACCTAAAAGGTTAAATTGACCTAAAAGGTTAAATTGACCAAAATTCAAATTAATTCCAAATTAAACCAAACCAAAGCCTATAATCATTTTCAATCAATCAATTGAACTTGACTCAACACCTAACCCAACCTAATTTGATCAAATTAGTAAAATTAGTCAACTTGACCAATTTGATCCTTTTGAATCCAAATGAGTCAAATCCAAAGCTAGAGCAAACCAATCCAAATTAATTGAACCAAAACATCCCAAATTATCATAAGAACCTAACCCAAGCCTTGGTTTGACCCAATTTGACCAATTGGTCAACCCAACCCAACCTAGCCCAAATGGAACCCATTTGACCAATCCAAGCCAAACCATTCAAATCCAACTTATGGGATCTTGTGGGTTGACCTAACTCAGCTTAAACTCACCCTAGGTCAGCCTAAGACCTCCCTAAAAGCCAAGTGGGCCCCACCAAGGGGATTAACCATCAAACCATAGGATTTAAACTTCAAAACCAATGGATCCAAGCCAAAGTCAACTCTCCCATCCCCATGGTAGCGCCTTAGCACTCCATGGAACTTTCTCCTGACCCCACCTATCCCACCTAGCCCACCTAATGCACTTAGCCCTCCTAACCCACCCTAGGTCAGCCAAGGACCTTTGGGAGGTGAGTTGACTCAGCTCAAACCCAAACTGAGTACCCATTGGATCCAAACCCTTGCACCCTTGCACAATGGATCCATGGCAGCCTCCCATCACTCCTCGCATCTCTGGCATTCCACCCTGACTTGATGGAGACAAGTATGGTGGTCGAAAGTCGGCGAGCCAATGAAAATCATGCGCATGCTGTCATCCATCCATGATGGGCAATTGAGGGGTATACCCCCTCAATTTGAGCAAAAAATCACACACAGTTGCATCGTAAGCCTTCCTAAGCCATTTCCAAAATCCCACAGAGTGATTCCAAGCCTTCCAGAGCACTCCAAAATTTGAATTTCTCATTCCCGTGCAAAGCTGAAATAGGGGAGGGCAATCTTGATCCATACTCTCTTGTTTAACAATCAAACCCAAATTCCTCTTAGCCACACCATCACCATACTTTATCGAAGCCAACCGAACTAATTCCCAACCTTCCAAGCCATAGGAGGAATGAGTTCGATCATAGCCGAGCCCTTTGCGTGCGTGGATTAGTCAACTGAGCATTCTAGCCCAAATCAAACTCAAAGCTCTTCAACAGGGCCTCTCCTCAATTAGGTGAAGCTACCTCCAACGTCACACCGCCAGACATTAGCTTCAGTGAGGTAATTTCTCAAACTGAGCCTTGTATGGAAAAGTGGGTTGGTCTTTTATGTGGAAATTTGAAATTCATGGATTTTTGACTATTGGATGTGTGCATCTCTCTTCCCCGAAGGTGTGGGAAGAGTCTGGAGACAATCCGAGCTCAGGTGAGCTCAGATTGAAAGAAAGAAGATGGATGACATCCTTCTTTCATCGCTCGCAAATGGGATAGATCATGAGCCATCTATCCCATGTGCTTGAGATGAACGACTCTGATCAAATCCTTCGGTAGAGCCTTTGATTCCTTTCCTAAACCGCAGATCGAATCGTGGCTGTTTGATCTTAGATCGAACGGTCCATAGAGAAAGCGCGTTCACTGCCGACTGAGTCAGCGCATGGATGTGACTACTTAAGTAGCTAATCTCATCATGCCACGTGTAAAGTGCACCGCGCCAGTCGCCACATGGCGTGACAGGATTAAGGCTTTAATTATGACTAATTAATTAGTTTTTAATCTTGAAACTTTCTAAAATCATAACTAATTATAAAAAAATCTAAACAATACAAACTTAGGCTCATTTGAAGATATTTCAGAGTAGAATCTAGGAAAATTATTATTAATTAATTTTAAATAGTGATTTTAGCTTAATTAAGGTTTTATCAAAAATTTAATTAGCTTAATTACACCTTAATTAAACACTCAATTAATCTTAAATTTTTTATGGATGTTTGGGGGGATGACCTCTGCCTCTGCTATTTTTCTAGGTTTTCATTGATTGCTTAATTAAGAAAATCACTTGATTAAGCCCTAATCACTCTCTTAATCTAATTAATCATAATTAATGAATGAACCGTAACTTGATTAATCATTTAAACATAATTACCTCTATTGAACAGTAAGATAACTTAGGGATGTGATTGGGGATACTTTATCTAATTCATCTCCTAAGTTCTCCTTACCTTTAAAAATCAAATAAATTAATGGATTAATAGAATGATTAATTGATTAATTAAGTGATTAATCTTCAAGATAAGGAAATCAGAATCTAATTGAATGTTAAAAATGATTTAGGGATTAAGATTGGGGCTTTGCCTATGATCCTTTCCCCTAAGTTGGTTTCATTATTCAAATTAAAATATAACCAAAGTGTTTAATCAATCAATTAAAGGCTTAATGAAATTAAAAATAAAAATTAATTCATCCACACTTAAGCAACCCTTAATTGATCTTGGGTAGCTCCTTGGGTATTCAATAACCCAAGGTAAGAGATAATGAAATTATGGTTGGCTCACATGTGTGAGAAAATCATAAAAGTAATTAAGTGAGATCTCTTAAGCTTAATTAATTATTAATCATAAGCCAATTGCATTAGGCCCCTTTCATTTATTAGGAGCATTGTAAATTTACTTTTCATATGGTTGCATATCATATTAGCTTATTATTAATTAGTTAATTAACTTAAGGTGATATAAGTAAGGGTTAATTAATTCATTTAATTCATACCTTAACCTAATTAAAATATAAAATCAACTTAAGTATTCTTCATTAAATTAAATTAATTCACACATGGGGAATTGGGTTAGGATTAGCAAACCTCTTTCATATTCCTTAAATCAAATCAAACTCAAAATTGTTATAACTGAAGTAATGTTCATTACAAATATCTATAAGCTAGCATGTGATGATAATATAAGATATGCAATATGAAGTTCTCTTTCCTTATCTTAACATGGGCTCACATAGGATTTGCAAGTGTATAGTTCATTTGAAAAGAACACAACATTTGCCTAAATATATTTCTATACATCTCCATGTTAAGACTTAAAAAGAATTTCATATCACACATGTAAATCATACAACCAAATCAAACATAATTTCTTGCATGATTCCTTATCCATGTGGTTCTTCTTTGCAAATTCATATGTATTTGAGAAAAGTGGTATATTAGTCTGGACATCCCGGTGCTGTGAAGCTTTAAGTAGTCCTAAGTAGGTATTATATTTTATTCCCCTAGTGTAGAAAATAATGGCGTTGTACTCACTTAAAACTTTTATACATATGAATGTATGATGTGGTCAATAAATAAGAATAAAAAATTAAATAAATCAAACATAACTTTAGCATGGGTTTTCCTCCCATTATAGTTGTTTATACATCTACATGTATATAAGAAAAGTGTTATATTAGTCTGGACATACCGGAGTTGCGAGGCTTTATGTAGCCCTAAGTAGGTCTTGTACCTTACGCCCTTGGTGTAGAAAATAATGGTGATGTACTCACTTAAGACTTTTATACATTTGAATGTGTATCTAGCTAATGGATGAAAAATCTCTCTTTTCTATGTAGTTAGGCATGCATTCATAATTAAATAAAAAAAATGAAATATTTAAGTACCAAATACACTTCTTTGCATTCATCATCAAAGTATGCTAAGATTTATATTGTATGTATAGGTATGCTTAGGAGTATTCATATGCATGATATACATGATGGAAAGAAATGAATGAATGCATGTTATGTGATAGTGATCCATTCTAATTAACCTTAATATGTCTTTCTTATTGAATAGAGTTATTTTAGAGTGAACCTAAACTTTGGATTAATTAAAACACATAATAAGCCATTAATTAAAGAAAACTAAGTTAATTAACATAGCTTATAACACTTAGTTGCTAAGTGTAGGCTATATGAAACAAAATAAAATACTAAGTAAAATCTTCAAATCAATTAAACCACTTAAAGAGAAATCAACCCTTTATAAATTAAATCCTTCACACTTAGCAAATTATAACTCTAAAGCCTAGTTAGGACATACCACACAAGCCTTAACATATACATATTAGATTAAGTCACCATTTCTAGCTTTATGTTAGGATGATGCATGGTTTGGTGTATGTTTGGTTTTATGATGTATTATTTTAGACTGTATGTTAGGGTGTATGTGCGTAGTCTAGATGTTAAGCCCATATTAACTTAATCATATTTTATGTTGGGGGTCGTGCTTAAGGGGCCATTGTAATATAAAATATAAATGCTTTTTACTATGTAGGTTGCTTAGCCCTAAGCATAGCCCAAGTTAGGACAAGTGGGCTTGGTTACCCATGTGTGGGGTGCTAAGTCCAAATTATTTATATAACTGCTTGGGTTGTATGGTGTGTTTAGCTAATACTTATTTTGCAGGTGTAGCTAGATTTACTTTCTTTCTCTTTTAATGTAATTTTGCATTAGGATTAGGATAAATATTATGGGGGGATTAGAATGAACATTGGTTATAAGACCAAATCTTATACACCATGTGATTCTTTTGGAGTAAACAACATCCCACCCAAACTAAGAGAAAGAAAGAAATGAAGCAAATCAAAATGAAGAAATGAAAGATGAAGAGTGAAGAATGGAGGATGAAGAATGAAGACCCCCCATAACAGTTATCATTTTATAATTGTAATTATTCTTTGATTATATTGGGATGTATAAGGGTAGAGCTTGGCTACCCACATTTATTTTCGGGTTGTACGGTAGTACCCAACCGCATTGGCCTCTTATTATTTTACAATAACTTTATAGAATTATTTGATGTTCTGTCTAGCTTGTGCATTATAGAAATAGCATGTCTTTTTATAGTTTCTTTATGATTGGTGATTGCTGTGTGGCCTAGATGCGATTAGGCTCTTAGGATGAAAAGTAAATTTTCTACCCCACTAAAAACTCAAAACTAAAATTTTAAAATAATTCATAACCTTGCATAAAAAAGCTTAGGCATTAAATCAAGATAATAAAATATTTAACAATCACTTAGCTGGATGATTGTATGTTGAACATCATGCATAACCATCTTGTTTCACTCTTGCTAAGAGAGGGCTTCCATCTTCTCTAGATAGAATGGGCTTAACATTTAAGAGCCTATGATGGAAGAACACCTCTTCCCCTCTTGATTTAGCACATAATAAATTTCTCATACATTTAGGCATACAAAATCCCATAGCCTATGTCAAAATAAAAGTCTCAAATTAAATAAAATGTGATAAAAATTTACGTTAGATTAAGTCATTCATGCCTCTCATGCTCTAGTCTCTTAGGGAGTGGGTTTAAGGACTTAGTTTCTCTTTTAAATAAATAATAGCCTAACCATTTTAAAAAGCATATGACTTTCCTACATGAATTTAAAGCGTAGGAGAAGTTAATTGGCTGTCACTCTAGGCGGTAATAAGTCCAGCAGTCGGGTGATTTACCCTCTCTTATGGAGGTAAACCATATACCCATTTTTGCCTTAGATTTAAGTCATGTTTTGACCCTCGCCAAAGCTCCCTAGATTTAAGATCTGAGGTTACTATTTCTCATTGCGTGCTACAAGCTTAAATATTCACCTCTTAGGTATTTCCATAATCTTATATTGTTGAATTATAAGTCCCAGATTTTTAAACAAAATTTTAACTCAAATAAATAAATCTCCTCAACTTCAAATACATAAAGCCCAACCATAGGATAGATTGGAGTGCTCACTATGTCTCCTAGTATCATCAGCACTCCCAACTCATCTCCTTTGGTTTCAATAATAACTCTCCCCTTTTGATCTATCCTACTTGATTTCTAAAATGCAACCTATCTTTGAATTCTTTGGAGAAAATAATTACCTACTTTAATCTAGAGTATTCCTAAGGGACTCACTTCCCTTAAGATGTAATTAACTATGGAGGCTTGCCTCCATAAAGAACTTAACAAACCCAGTTTAAATAAATCTTGCTTTACTTTTATATGTAAAGTAGGAGAAAAATCTCTTGTATATTAAAAGACCCATCTTACCTTAGGGGTCCTTATTAGGTGATTAAGTCCATTATAGGGTAGTGACTTTTATCTCTTGAGATATTACACTATTCTTTAATGTAGTACCCGATTACCTCAATGAGTACATCCTCAGATCTGCATAGTATCCCCTCGCATATACACAACACACAAATGCAATCCAAAAATAAACACCACAAAGAGAAGATGTAAGTGAACCTGATAAGCACGTAGAACTTTCCACTAAATTATCTCATGAAGTTATTAAAGTCAACCTCCATAGTGAAAAAGTTCTACCTCCTAGGGTAGCACCTCAGGATAAGGGTAAGCAAGCCATTGGTTTTAGTGATCAAGTAGCCCTTTCACAGGATGATTCTCCTATAGATATGCTTGTAGAGGATCAACCCAGAGTTGACTATAATGTCCTAGTTCACTTGAGAAAGTTTCCAGCCAAGCTAAGCATGTATGATGCCCTTATTTTATCTGAAGAGATGAGGGAGTCATTGATCAAAGCCCTTCTTGATCTAGAAATATGCTTAGCTCAGCTAACAGCTATTGGAGTGGAGGCCTATTATTCAATAGAAGATTATGGAGTTACATTCACCGAAGAAGACCTTTCTTTTGGGGACAATCGATCACAACCGTCCCCTTTACATCACAGTGGATATGGGTAGAATCAGACTCTTCAGTGTGTTAATCAATCCATGTGCATCAGTGAACATTATGAGTCTAAAGACCCTTGCCTACCAGAAGATTGACATCTCTAAACTCTGAGGAGATCAAATGATGTTGAGAGGATTCAATGAGCGAGGGGAGAGGGCTTTAGGCTCCATAGTGTTACCATTAGAGATAGATGACTAGAAGATATAATCCAAGTTCTACATAATTGATTTAGACACTTGTTTCATTGCTTTGCTCAGTAGGCCTTGCATACATGAGAACAAGATGGTTCTATCCTCTCTACATCGCATCAAATTTTGAAGAGGTGGAATCAAATACTGTATTAAAGGAGACTTGAAGCCATTTTCAATTAGAGAGGTCGAGATATATGAGGACACAACATACTATCATCCTAAAAATCAGAAAGTCTATTCCAGCAAACTTGGTCAATGTTCAAAAATAAAAGAAAAAGAAAAAGAAAAAGGAGAAAATAAAAGGAAAAGAAAAATAAAAAAAAAAAGAAAATAAAAATACAAGTGAGACATTGAGGAAGAAGTAGAGCTCAAGTTAGATTCCACCCACAGTTCGTTCTTCCATATGAACACATGGGTAGGATGACTCAACCCCCACCAGGTAGAGAAAGAGGCAGATCCAGAGGCTGTTCTAGAGGTGGAAGACCTCCTTGCTAGTGGCCAGCCAGTAGGAGCTATGTTCCAGCTCATAGGAGTGCCCCTGTTATCCATATAGACTTGGAATCTAGTTTGGAGGATGAGTCTCATATGGTCAGCATGCCAATCAACCCCTCTTAGCGGGTCCCTTGGAGGTGACATTCGAGCCAGACAGTGATGAAGACTAGGCCTCCAAGCAAAGCATGAATGTATCCGAGTTAGTATTATGTAGAACAGTCAGGCAGCAGCTGAGAACCTTAGCTCTAACCCACTTTTCTCTCAGAAAGTTGAGGGTTTGGACATTAAGGAGGCCCCAAGTCCATCTACAGATGTCAAGCCAAAGAAATTTTTGTTGGGAGAATCATCCTCAAGTCAGGAAGCGATGTAGAACTTGGGTATGATTCATATAAAGATATAATACAATTGACTTTTAATTGGTATTCGCCTCATATTTTTAATTTAGCAAAGAAGGGATTAATCCCACATACTTAGTTTAAATACCGGTCAGATTACTTTGAAAGGTTATGGGACAACCAAAGAAGACATCCTCAATCAAGACCAGGACTAGGATTTAGCATAGTGGGTCTAATCGATGATAACAACTATTGCCTAGTTATCACCAATCATTTGGAGTATGATAGGTTCTTTTCAAATCATACTAACTTACTTTGAGGAAGTGTGTTTAGAAACTTCAGACAATCCAAATGATCTTGAAATTAGAGATGCACCACCAGAGTTTGAAGAAGAGATCCGATCAACCGTCGACAAACTCAAAGAAATCAACTTAGAAATAAAAGAAGATCCACTACCAACATACATCAGTTCCTTGTTGAATGAAGAAGAAACCAATGACTTAGTTAGGATATTGACTGAGTTTAAGGTCTGCTTTGCATGGAGTTATGAAGAAATGCCCAGTTTATCTCTTGATATAGCAGTCCATAAACTAGCAATAGATCAAGCAGGCTCCTAGACGCATGCGATTAGACATTAAGAAGCAGGTCATTTTTGAAATCAAGAAACTGATCGATGCTGATTTTATCACAAAGAAAAATATCCTACCTAGTTGGCCAGTGTCATTCCAATTAAGAAAAAGAATGGCCAAATCTACATATGCATCGATTTTAGGGTTCTAAATAAGGCATGTCCTAAACATGAATTTCCACTACCAATTTTGGAACTGATGGTGGATATTGCCTCATCTCATGCAGTGTTCTCTTTCATGGATATGTCATCTGGCTACAACCAATTTAAGATGGCTCCTGAGGATGAGAAAAATACTGCTTTTCGAATCCCAATCAGAATATATTATAAGGTCATGCCTTTCAGCTTTAAAAATGCCGGTGCTACATACCAATGGGCCATGCCTCAGATCTTCAACAAACTCATTTATCATCAAGTTGAATGTTATGTTGATGATCTTATAGTCAAAAGTAAAAAAAAGGAAGATTATCTCTTTGACTTAAGAGTTGTTTTCAAACAAGTAAGACAATACAACCTTAAAATGAATCTTTTGAAGGGTGCATTCAGAATAGTTTTAGGGGAATTCCTTGGGTTTGTTGTCCGGCACTATGGAATTGAAATCAATCCAGAGAAGTTCAAGGCTATCTTAGAAATGCCTCCTCCTAAAAGTTTAACTCAACTCAGATCATTTCAAGGGTGGTTAACGTATCTAAGATGCTTCATTTTTAACCTATCAGGGAGATGTCGGCCATTCTCAACACTTTTCAAAAAAGATGCCAAGTTTAAGTGGGATGATAAGTTCTAACATGCTTTTGAAGACATCAAGCACTACCTGATGATGCTGCAAGTTTAAGCAGCCCCTATCTTGGGAAATCCATTGATACTATACACTACTGCATTAGATGAATCCCTTGGTGCTTTGTTGGACCAAACCAATGACGAAGGGAAAGAGAATGCACTCTACTATCTCTATTATCATCTAATCTTTGCTGAGGCAAACTATCCACCCATTGAAAAGCACTGCCTTGCTTTAATCTTTGCATCATAAAAGCTACGGCACTACATGCTTTCCCATGAGGTGAATCTGATCTCCAAGATTAATCCACTATAATATCTGATGACATGGCCAACATTATCTAGATGGTTGGCACGTTGGTCCATAATTTTATCACAGTTTTACATCACTTTTGTGTCCCTCCATGCGATAAAAGGACAAGCACTGACAGATTTCTTAGCAGCACACCCACTTCCTGGTAATTTTTCGCTTAGTGACAACCTTGATGAATAAATCATAAACTTAGGGGACACTAGCATTCATCGCTAGGAGATGTATTTTGATGATGCGACTTCCTTTCAAAAAGGAGAAGAACCATGATCTACTCTTTCAGGAATGACAATGATAGGAATAGTTCTCCTAACTCTGGATCAGGATGTGATGAGATTCTCATATCATATGTCCAATCTATGCACCAACAATGAAGATGAATCTGAGGCTCTGATTGTCGGTCTGGAGTTATCCATTACACTATGTGTCTAGAGCATCAATATCTTTGGGGACTCTTAACTAGTTATCAATCAAATTATTGGCTCTTACAAAGTCCTCAAGCCTAAGCTCCATCATTACCACGGGTATACCATAAAGTTGCTAGCCCAAATCCCAGAGGTGACCATCTATGCAATTCTCCAAGGAGAAAATATAGTAGCAGATGCATTAGCTAAGCTTGCCAAAGTGTTGGCATGCCTGGAAGATGAGTCCATACCAATGAGGTCCAAAATAGGCAAGTTTCATCCCTTGTTGATGCTAAACTCATCAAGAAACTCTCTCTTGAAGGGGAGGTTGCCATTGCCAAAAAGGACGATCAGTCAGATTGGAGGTAACCATTCATGGATTATCTAAATATGAGAAAACTACCTTAAGAGAAGTCATTAGACCATCAGGTGAACTAGAGAGCCCTCTCATACGCTCTTGTGAATGACACCTTATATCGGTGGTCCTTCGATCATATGTGGTTATGTTGTTTGGACAAACACGAAGCTCATAAGATCATGATGAGGTACACTTATGTATGTGTGGAGTGGATCAATTCGGTCCGAAGATAAAAGCTAAGATCAAGAGTCTAAGATACTAGTAGCCTTAGATGATCACAGGCTGCATGGATGTAGCTAGGAGATGCACCAATGTCACGTACATGGTGTGGTCCTACACTAACCACCCAACATTCTACATCTTACATTGTCTTCATGGCCATTTGAGCATTAGGGTACTGATATAGTGAGTCTGATTGATCCTCCTTCTTCCAAGAGTCATTGGTTCATTGTAGCTGCCACCGACTACTTTTTTAAGTGGGCAAAGGCAATCCCACTCAGAGAGATCATAGTTCAACATGTGCTCCAATTTTTCAGGAACCATATCGTATATAAGTTTGAGGTGCCTCAATGAATTATATTCGATAATGGTACTACATTTAAGAGCACCAAAATTAACAGCTTTGCCTGGAGACACATCATAGATTGGAGATATTCTACCATCTATTACCCGAGGGAAAATGGCTTAGTAGAAGCCTTCAACAAAACTCTGATTTAGATATTAAAGAAGACACTCGATGATAATAAGAGATTGTGGCATGAGCAATTAGTTGAAGCCTTGTGGGCTTACTGCACCACATACAAGACTCCAACTCAATCTACCCCATTCTCCTTTAGTGTTTGGGTCTGAAGTAGTTCTACCATTAGAAGTCCAACTCCCATCATTAAGGATAGATGTGGGTAGTAAAATCATAATGGAGAAGAACTCCAAGTTGCGGAGATCGAAGGTTTGGAGGAGAGACGCCTTCGGGAATGCCAGAACATTGAATTGTATAAATCCAAAATGATTCAAGCTTATAACAAGTTAGTCCGTCCTAGAGCTTTTCAAGTAGAAGAGTTTATTTTAGTTCTAAAGAGACCAATGGTTGCCCATCAAAAGATGGGAGGCAAGTTTGAACCCATGGGAAAGCCCTATTTCCATAGAAAAGGCCTACTAAGGAGGATCTTATCAACTTATAAATTGTAAGGGAGAGCGCCCAATGCTTCCAATCAACGGGCTCTACTTAAAGAAATACTATCCATAAATCTTGTTTGAAAATAATTATCAATGAAATTTCTTTCATCTTCAATTCCATCTCTTCATATTGGTTAGAAATATCTTTGTTTGTGAATCCGCTACGACATGTTTAAGATAGGTGTAAGGAACCCAAGCAGTGTACTATCCTTTAGCAACACAACACCAACACAAACTACACACAACCATATATAAAATAAACACATATCTTTCATCTTGGGCTATTTTGATGTGGGATGAAGCCCCAAGTGGCACCCACTCAGCTTTAGGCTAACATGCTTAGTCATCGCAGTGAGAAAGCGCGGCACCCACTACCGCTTCAGTGGCTAACATGCTAGTGTGTCATCCCAACATGGAAAGCTAACCCATGTTAACTTTGTTTAAGAGGATGTAAGCCTACACTCTTTCTTCTTAAACTAGCCATCATGCACTAATTAGGTCGAGTATATTTGAGGCTTAGGATAAGTCCCCCTAGTGGATTCTTTCCTTCTGACTACTTCAAGTCTAGGTCTAGTCCTTACATGAGCCTCCCCACTTGGTAGTTGCCCTAGGTAAGATAGCATCTTCTTTGCCGATGATTGACTATCCAGGCAATTAGTTTCACTTTATGGAGATGTAAGTCTACACACCTTCTCTCTATACTGATTATGGCACACCGACGGACACCTTAGGTTGGTTGGTTATCGCCATGTTGACGGTGACCCACCCGATGGATACACCACTCATGGCAGTTATAATTTTATAAGCATTCTCGTAAAGTTGGCCACCGTACAAGGTTCTGGATTAAGCCCCTAGCAGCACCTCCCCTGTGGGCACTCTATTTGGATCACGTCCTTAGCGATCCCATTTAGAGACTCCTCTGGTTACTCTTGGATTGGACATCCCCCTTGTCCTAGTAGCCACCCATGTGGTTGGAGAATTTGTCTTATGGATATACATATTCTCCCTTGGTCCAGTAAGTTAGAGATCGGACTAGGTTGATATAATCTCCTTCTCAGTGTGGTCCCTTGCACACCAACAGGGTCCACCTAAATATGTAAATAAAACACATATATATATCTTCACTTATGGATTAGGAAAAAAACCCTCAACAGTACCTTTTCTCATGTAGACATCCTATCTTTAGGGTAGTGTCAATAAAACTCCCCATAGGAATCGCCTGACTACTTTTGAGTTGAGATAAGTCCTCGAGTTGGCACTCTCTCAGTGGTCACCTTTATGTCAGGTTTGACTTGTTACACCACCAAAGATTCACCTAGTGATCATCCTTGCTTTGGAAGATATAAGTATATCACGCATTCTTTCCAAAGACGCACTTAACACCGACAAACTTAGTTTGATTTGTTATGTTATCAACCGATCACCCTAGTGGTTCCTTGTTTAAGAAGTTGTAAGTCTACAGGCTTTTTTTTTGACTTGACCATTACACACCAAAAGGCAACCCTTAGGTTGACTAGCTCTACCTCGTGGCTGGTAGACTATCCCTTTGGATTTGTAAATCTAAGATATGACTAGGCTGATATTAGCCCCTTCTTAGTAGATCCATCACACACCGATAGGTCCATCTAAAATGGAATTGATTTTGACTATTCTTTGAGTCGATATGAGTCCACAACAACATTCATTTGATAGTCAGCCTTAGGTCAGGTTCAATTTGTTGTGCTAGCAACCGATCACTTCAGTAGTTCCTTGCTTAGAAGGATGTAAGTCTACAAGCTTTCTTATTGACTTGACCATTGCACATCAAAAGGAAACCCTTAGGTTTATTAGCTCTACCTGATGGTTGGTAGACAATCCCTTTGGATTTGTAAATTTAAGATAAGCCTAGGCTGATTTTAGCCCCTCTTAGTAGATCCATCGCACACCGACAGGGTCCACTTCGTTAAATCACCATCCTGACCCAGTGGAATCCATATATTAAATCCACCTTGTCTCTAGTAGATTTGAGCTCATATCTCTAGCAGATGTTCCCTCAAAACCAAATCACATCCTCTCCCCAATGGAGCCTCAAGTCATAAATCAAGTCAAATTTTCATCCCCAGTGGATGCCCCATCAACTAAATCAAATCAAATTCCTACCTAGCGAGGCACGAATCATATCCTCTTCTTAGTGGAGCCCTCATAAAATCAATCTGAATCAAATCTTTATCTCTGGTGGATAATATAAACCTATTTCCTTAGTGGAAGGTTCATGCACTCATCCCCAGCCAATATTTTCACCCCAAGTTATATCAGACTCAAACCTCTATCCCTAGTGGATAATATGAAAATGCTTCTCTAGTGGAAGTTTCACATACTTAATCCCTCAGTGGATCCTTCCTTCCTTTCTTATGCCCTTAGCATGAGTTGAGTTGCATTGCACTAAGATCTTGATTCCATCTACATCTTGGGTTTAAGAGTCGATCATTTCTGTTAGTGGTTGCAATCCTCTGGACGTTGTTGATCGTTTTGATCAATACCAATACGTGCGGTGCGCCTAGTCAGTTACACCACACCTATTGGGCACCCTTTATTGACCTCACTTTTGGAGGGAGCTCTTAGCTTCGTCATCATTGATCTAGGACTCTTGTATACACTAAGAGCTCCTTAGTCTTAAGACACTTCTAGTGATTAGGTGAACACTTAACCTAAGCCTAGAGACTTAGAAGTGTTATCCATAGGAATAGGTTATGTCTTAGGAATTTAGAAAGACTTGCCTACCTTATAGCCTTAAACCCAATCCTTACTTCCTTCTTGAAACCAAACCTCAAATTCAAACCCAAATCATAAATCCAATTCCGAAATTAAATGATTGAAACCCATGATTACAGTCAAATTCCAAAACCATTCCTAAGCCCTTTGATTTTATCTCATGGACTTAGCCTTAACCAAATTCAAATCAACCCTAATTCAATTGATTTTCTCAAATATCCATTCAATCTCAAATCAAATCCCAACCCAAATTCAAAATCAAATGATTAAAACCCAAAATCAAATTCAAAATCCCTTACTAGGCCATATGAACCACCTTCATATGCATAGCCAAAATTCCTTTTAAACTAAATAAAACTTGGTTGATTTCTTATAAATCAATCATTCCTTCATTTATATTCACAAATATAAATTAAATCCAAATTAAAATCATTCAAATCAAACCAAATCAAGACCCTTCTTAAGCCATATGGACCTACCTCTATAAGCTTAATTAAATCTCAAACTAAATTAACCAAAACTCAGTTGATTTCTTTGTAAATCAGTTATTCTTCATTTATATTCACAAATTTAAATTAAACCCACCATCCAATGAGCAAAAATAAATTAAACTAAATCAATTCCCTACTTAAGCCCTTTTAACCTACATCCTTAAATTTGGTCAAATTTGCTTCCAAATCACTCCAAACTCAAATGATTTTCTCACGAATCATTTATATTGTCATTTATATTTATAAATATAAATGAAATAAAAATCCAAATAGCCAAAACAAAACCTAAATCAAATCAAATTTCCAATTTTAACCCTTTTAGCCAATTTCTTGAGCTTGGCTAAATCATATCCAAATCAACTCAAAACAAATAGATTTCTTCATAAGTTAATCATTCATTCAATCATTATTCCAGATATAAATACAAGCTACAATTATCAATCCAAATCTAGGTTAACTCAAGCCAAGCCCATGTTGACCCTTTTTGACTTGAAATTGTCATACAAACCAAAATCCATTTGACTCTAAACCAATTGCAATTGGATTTATATTTTAATCTTAGGCTCATATGTGGGTTCAACTAAACTTGAATCAAGCCAAAACCAAACCATTTGACCCATTTAGGTCCACTTGACCCAAAGTGATATAAAGACCCTTTTTGAGCCAAGTTCTAATCCAATCCAAAGTGGATTGAACTAAGCCCATCCAAACCTCATATCATGGTCAACAATCATCCTAGGGTGATCAACTACCTTGAATTGAATCAAACCAAGTCAACTTGGTCCTTTGACCAAGTCAACCTTTAGCCCAAATGAAACCTAAACTAGCCAAAATCCACCATATACCAAATTAATTGAAACCATGGATTCAAACCAATTCATAATCAATATTTGAACATGACCAAATCTTCAATTGAGCCAAACCAAGTCCAATTGACCACTTGACCTAAGTTGACCCAAATTAGCCTAAAAAGCTAAAATGAGTCAAATCATGATTTGATCCAAATTGATTATAACCAATAGCCCAAGTTCATCTCAAATTACCTATTGAACTTGACCAAAGTCATAATTGAGCTCAATTTGACCAATTGGTCAACTTGACCCAACCTAGCCCAAATTGACCTAAAAGGTCAAATTGGCCAAAATCAAAATTAAACCCAAATCATTGCAAACCAAAGACTAAAATCATTTTCAATTAAGCAATTGAGTTTGAATGAACACCTAATCCAACCCAATTTGGTCAAATTGGTCAACTTAGCCCATTTGACCTATTTGAATCCAAGTGAGCCAAAGTCAAACCTTAGCCAAATTAATCAAAACCACTTGAACCAAACTAACTTGAACTTAACCCAAGCCTTGGTTTGACCCAATTTGACCAATTGGTCATCCCAACCTAACTTGAACCCAAATGAACCCATTTGACCATTTGAAGCCAAACCACTCCAAATCAACCCATGTGACCCTAGGAGCTGGTTAAACCTAACCCAAACCAGCCTTAAACCATTCCCAAACTAGTCCAAATCCAAGTGGGTCCCAACCCAAGGGAATTGGCCATTATACAAGCTCATTTACATAGAATTCTTGCCATAAGATGCAAGGTCCACTCTCCCATCACCAAGGTAGCCATCCCATTGCCAAATGAGGTGCACCTAAGGTTCCTAGCCCACCCAAGAATTGTTAGGATTAGCCATGGACCAAGGGGAGTTCACTTCCTCCCCTCTTAAGATAAATAGAGCACCGAAAGGACCAAGCCAACCCAATCTTTCCATATCTTGCCTTGAGCTACTTGCCATAGCTTCCTCCACTCTTGGCGAGCCACGTAGAGCTAACGACGACCCCTGTGATGCCTCGATGGCAAATCAGTAAAATCTTAGGGAAGGATCTTGTCCATCCATCACACTCGATTTTGGGGTATACTCCCTCAATTTAAGTGGCAATTGCCACAATTGGCATTCTCTGAGTTCCTAGAGTGATTTTGAAATCCCTCTAAGTTTCCTAGAGCATTCAAAGCCTCCCAAGCTTAGATTTTCTTCTCCCATGCGCAGCCAACATAGGGGAGCTCAATTCGAATTTCTAATTCCTCTCCACTCAACTAAATCTTAATCAACCTTCCACACACCTTCACCACACCTAATCAAAGTCAAGAAAATCATCTCTTGAGCTTCCAAGCCATCGGAGGTCCAAGTTCGATCGAAGTCGAAGCTCCTACATGCATAGATTGGTCATCCGAGTGGCTCACTTCAAATTAAGGTCTATGTTTCTCAACATGGCTTCATTTCTACCTAATGAAGCTACCTCAATCGATCCCACCACTGGACATTAGCTCCGGTGAGGTAATTGCTCAAAATTGTCGATTTAGGAAAAATGTTTTTGTCCTTTTCAAAGAAATTTATATGCCATGCATTTTTTACCATTAGATGTGCTCATATCCTCCTCTCATGGTGTGGGATCAATTTGATCCCAATCCGAGCTCTAGTGAGCTCAGATCGAATTGAGAAAGACAGACAACATCCATCTTTTCGCCATGGAGACAATCATAGGTCCCGATTTTGTGTGATCGTAATGCATCCTCATCTAATCATGCATAGATCCCTAGATTAATTCTTCAAAACCATAGGTTTGATCATGGTTATTAGATCTTTGATCAGATGGTCTACATGAAAGTGTATCTGCCACAATCCGAGTTAGCCTCCCAATTTAACAATTTCAATACCCTATCCCATTGCGTCATGTAGAAAGTGCACACCGCGTCAGTAACCACGTGGCACCGATGGGATTAAGGGTTAATTAGGACTATTTTAATTAATTTTTAAGGCTAAAACTTCCTAAAATCATAACTAATCACAAAAAAATTCAAAAAAATGTAAATAAGGGCTCATTTTAAAGATATTTTAGAGTATAATCCAAAAATTTTTATTAATTAATTTTGAATAGTAATTTATTCTTAATTAAGGTTTAATTAACAAATTAATTATCCTAATTAATCTTTGATTAATTATCCAATTAATTTCAAAATTTTAGAGATGTTTATGGGGATGACCTCTACCTCTCACATTTTTCTTGGAATTTCTTAGGTTGTTAATTTGGGAAATTAATGGATTGAGCCTTAATTTCTCTCTAGCCTTAATTAATGATAATAAATTAAATGAATAGTGGATTAACTAATTAATAAAGCTTATTGCCTTCTGCTAATAGTGAAGAGTCTTAGGGAAATGGTTTGGGATTATTCCTTTTGACCATTCATTAAGTTTCTTCATGTATTTCAAATTAATTAAAGCATAATTAATTAACTAACCACTTGATTAATTAATTAAAAAAGAAAGGATATCTAATTATCTCATAGCCTCATTGGATGTTTGAAATGACTTAGGGAATGAGATTGAGGCCTCTTTTTTGATATCTTTCCCCTAAGTTAATTTCATCATCCTAATTAAAAGATATAATCAAAGGATTTAATTAACCAATTAAAGGCTTAATTAAATTAATTTAAAATCCATTCACAACCTAACTTTGTTTAATTAACTCTTGGGTAGCTCTTTGGTTGTTCAATAACCTAGAGAGAGAGCTAATGAAATTATGGTTAGCTCACATGTATGAGTGTGGAGAAAAATTTTCAATTTCTCTAAAAGAAAAAGTATATACTTCTATCTTCACTCTATTCGGGATAAAATGAAGATAGAAAAATACTTTCTCCTTTTTATGCATTTTGACACAACTTATTAGATCATTAAGGTGAGAGAGGTGTACTATCTCGAAAGATAGAAGTCACCGCCAATGGACCTAATCACCGAATAAGGACTGATAAATGTCTGTACTGAGATTCTTCCCCTACTTTACATTGAAAAGTAAAGTAGGGTTTATTTTAAACCGGGTTTGTTAAGTTCTCTACAGGGGCAAGCCCCTAATAGTTAATTACATCCTAAGAAAGGGGATTCCATAGGAATACTCTCGATTAAGGTAAATGATCTTTGTCTCTAAAGATTTCAATAGCGTAGAACTATCAATTGATTACTTTATTTTGAAATATCAAATAGGATTAATCAAAGAGAGGGAGTTATTATCGAAGCCAAATAAAAATAAATAAGAGATGCTCACGATGCTAGGAAACCTAATGAGCATCTTAAACTATCCTATGATTGGGCTTTACATTTTTGAAATTGATTTAATTTTTTTGAGTTGAATTTTTCATTAGAAATTTGGGGTTTATGATTCCACAACACAAGATTGTGAAAATGCATAAGAGGTGAGGATTTATACTTATGACCCACAAAGGGGAGATGCAACCTCAGAACCTAAATCTAGGGAGCTTTGGTGAGGGCCAAAAGCACAACCTAAATCTAAGGTGAAAATGGGTATTTAGTTTTCTCCATAAGAGGACAGTCACCCACTATTGGAACCCACTAGGGGTGGCCACCAACTAACTCCTCCTACAATTTTAAATTTATGTAGGCAAGTCATATGCTTTATGCAAGATAACTAAGCTGTTATTTATTTAGAAAGAGACTAAGTCCTTAAACTTACTCCCTAACAGACTAGATCATGTAAGGATATGAAAATGACCTAGATCTAATGCAATTCATATTATATTTTTATTTTTATTTTTGGACAATCATTTTGACTGAGGCTAATAGGATTTATATGCCTAATGGATGAGAAGTAAGATGATGGGCCAAAATCAGCAAGAAGGTGGAGGTGTGTTTCCACTATGTCTCTCCAAGGTCAAGCTAAGTTTCTCTGGTAAAGGTGGAAGCCCTACAATCAAGAGTGAAATAAGATACTTTAGTGCATTATATTATAAAAAAATACTCATTCAACTAAAGGGTTGCTAATTCTTTTATCTTGATTTTTAACTTAGGCTTTAAGTGAGGTTATGAGGTATTTATTTTTAATTTTGAGTTGATTAATTTGGTAAAAGATTTTTTTTCCCTAAGAGCCTAATCGTCATCCAGTCCATACATCAAGCATGGAAGAAACTAGAAAATAATGCCATCTTAATGTACAAGCTAAACAAATCATCAATCAATTTATAAAGTTAACACAAAAGCATAAGAGGCCATTTATGGTCGGGCACCACCGCACAAACCAGAAAGTAAATTGGGTAGTTGAGATCTACCCTTATACAACCTGGATTACAAATGCATTAAATATAATTTAGCAATGAATTCATTGTTATGGGGGTCTTCAAGCTTCATTTCTTCATTCTTCTTTTCTTCTTTTCTTCTTCTTTTCTTCTTTCTTTTTTGGTTCCTTCTTTTGGATGGTTGGAAGGTGGATACTCCAAAGGCTTCACATGGTACAAAAGGCATGGCATTATAACCAATGCTCATCCTAATCCCCATAATAATCATTCTAAAATCTTAATTATAAAAATTACATGAAAAGGGAAAAAAAAATGAAAATCTAACTAACACTTGCAAAATAGAGATGAACTAAAACAAACCATACAAATCCTAAGCATGTATATTGGACTTAACACCCCATAATTGGGTGACTAAGTCCACCTGGCCTATTGGATTATGCTTAGGGGTATAAGCACCTGCACAACAAAAGCATTTATATTTTTTATTTATTACAATGCCCCTTAAGCACAATCCCTTACATAAAAGAATGGTTAGACTAAGATTGCCCTACCATTCAGTCTACACACATACACCCTAACATCCAGTCTAAAACATTATATCATAAAATAAAAGCAAACATCAAACCATGCACCACCCTAACCTAAAGCTAGAAGTGGTGACTTAGCCTAATGTGTGTGCTTTTAAGGTTTGTGTGGTATGCTTAGCTATGGATTTAAGTTAGAGTTTTCTAAGTGTGAGAGTGTTCAACTTAGAGGAGAGTTTCATTTAAGTTGTTTAGTTATTTTGGGTTGATTTTATTTTGTGTTTTGATTAGGTTGCAAAGAGAGGGAAAGGAAAGAAAACTTCTCTTTCCTTCCCCACCTTAAGTAATTTCTAAAGTAGATTCATATTTTAGTTTTATTTAGTGAATATTTTATTATGTGTTTTAATTAATCTGAAGTTTAGTTGAACTTTAAACAAACCTATTCAAAATAAAGGCATTTTAAGATTAAGTAAAGTGAATTAAATTCACAAAACACACATCACTTCATTTCTTTCCCAACATGTATAACATGCATATGAATGAATCCTAAGCATATCTATACATACAAATGAAAAATATTTAGCATACTTTATGATGAATGCTAAGTGAGTTACTTAAGAAAATCTGAATGCTTATGATGCATGATTTTCATTAAGTAGAAAAGAGATTTCTTATCCAATTTTCACATGCAAACATGAATGTATGAAAGGCATAAGTGAGTACGACCCCATTGTTAGCACCAGGGGTGTAAGGTATAAGACCTACTTAGAGCTACTTAAAGCATCGCAACCTCGAGATTGTCCAGACTAATATACCACTTTCCTTAAATACAAGCACATGTACAAAAGAAATGAATGGAAAAGAAAGGATGCAAAAAGTTTGTATTTATACCTTTGGATTTTCTTATGAAATTTATATGTATAAATGTAAAGATCCTTCTTAAGTTATAACATGGAAGGGATAAGAGTAGATTTATGCAAGTGTTATGTTCTTTTAAAAGAACTACCCACTTTACAAATCTTATCCAAGCCCATGTTAAGAGGAAAGAAACGAAGCAAACAAAAAACACATTCTTATATTCACATGCAAGCTTTATGAATAAACTATAAGTAGCACACTTTCAATTTTGGTAATTGATTCATATATTTTGAAAATAATTTGGATTTAATAGTGATAATAGCCATTCATATTTTTTACTTTAGCCAAAATATGCAATTTGACATAATGAAACATTTCATTTTTGAATTTGATTTTTTTAAAAAATTTTGAATGCATGAAACTCATATGACATACACATTTAGCATGTTAGGAAAGAACTAAAGTGGTGAGAGTATGTAAACACATTCACCCTAATTAATTCCTAAAGATAATCTTATGAAATAAGAAAGCTTAAAGTAAATCAAATTTTTTTTAAAGAAGGTTCAATTGTTTTGAGTTTAATTTAATTTGAGAAATGTGAGGTGAGTTTGTTGTTCCTAACCCATTCCCACATATGTTGGTTATTTTAGTTTAATTTTTAGGTGATTAGATGATTTTTATATGTTGCTTAGGTTAAGGTATGAATTAAGCATGTTAATTACCCTATACCACCTTAGCATAGTTAATCAAATAATTATGAGCCAATGAGATGACATAAAATCACACAAGAAATTTAAATAAGCAATGCACTTAGTAAGAAAAGGGACTAATGTATTTGGCTCATGATTAATGATTAATTAAACTAAGGGGTTTAACTTAAGTACTTTCATAACACCCCTCACACATGTGAGTTAGATTTTAATTTCCTTAATTGTACTTAGGCTCTTGAAATTAATTAAGGGGGTAATTAGTGAATTAACCTTTAATCAAGGATGGATTAAGGAAGAAAAAGGGGTTTTAGGGAATATCTTAAGGAAAGTATCCCAAAATTATTCCCTAAACCTCATATTCACTTAATTAAAACTTAATTGACTCAATCAGAGGGTTAAACCATTAATTATGCCCTTAATTAAGCCTAATTACATTAAAGGAGTGATTAAGGAATGAATTAGCAATTCCTATAATCAAGCCACCAATAAATCCCAAGAAAATTAGTGGAGGCAGGGGTCATCCCACTAATTAAGCACAAGAAGTTTAGATTTAATCAGTGGAGTAATTAGAGGGTAATTAATAAAATATCATTCCCAATAAAATCCAAATTCAGAGAAAAGAACTATTAAAAATTAATTAAAATCAATTTTAGACTATTCTAGATTCAATTATCTATCAAATGCAATTTCTTTCATATTTTTCTAATTTTTCTAGGCTTAGATATGAATTTAGGAAGGTTTGGTGATTAATTAATAATTTAAAAAGCCTAATTATATGTTTAATCCCCTCGATGCCACATGGGCCGCTAACGTGGCATGCACTTTCCACATGGCATGATGGGATTAGATCTTTAACTTGCCACATCATAGCGCCACATCAGCGACGACACTATGCACTTTCTTCTTAGTCGTCCGATCAAGGATCAGACGATTGAGATTAAAGCTGTGATTCTAAAGGATAAATTCATGGATGCTAAGTGTTTTAATCACGACCGTCCATCCAAAATATGCAGATGGATGAACAGAGATTCATCCCTGTAAATCCCTATGGAGAATGGACACCGTCAATCTCCTAGGGCACGATCCGAGCTCGATTGAGCTTGGATTAGATTGAAAATCAACCCACACCATCTAGGCACAATGGCAAGCACATCTAACGAATAGAATTCTATGGGATTTAAATTCCTTTCATAGAGCTGCACACCACATTGAATTTAAGCTCAAAAAAATGGCTAACCTCGCAAAGTGATCACCGACACTTGATTCCCTTAGAGAAGCTTCATCTAGTTGAGATGTAATTTTTCTGAAGTTTGGAGGCTTTGAAATTGAGTGGATCCTTCTAGAGCCAACTCCACCTTGAAATTGAGTGGATCCTTCTAGTTGATCAAACTAGCACCTCCCTTACCTTTGGAGTTTTGGAAAAAAGTTTGGGTGAGTTCGATTGAGCTCACTAATGGAGCTTGCAAAAGAAATTGCAGTAGTTTTGAGTGTGGAGTAAATGGGATTTTGAGTGGAGCTCCCCTATTTTGAAGCTATGAAAACTGAGAAGATGGGATTTCAAACTCTCTTTAGAAAGCTTAGGAAGACTAGCTAGGGCTTGCTCTGAGTTCTTATGCTTTAATCGATTGAGGGAGAGTGAAGATTGAGTTGAATTAGGGGGAGTATATCTCCCCCAAGGGAAATAGGATGGACGCAAGCCTCCTTACCATTTTGATCCAATTGAGCTTATGCCATGAGTTTGTTAGGCTGTTTAGGGTGTCCTTGAATTCAGTTTTGGCCAGGGGGTGGAATGGTGAACTTCCCATGTGCTTGAATTGAGTGGAGGGAGGATTCCATGTGCTCTTTTTTAAGCCATGTGATCAGTTTAGCCATTGGGAAAGGTTGGGTTGACCCAAACCCATTGGGTTGGGTGTACCACACTCCTTACTTGATCCACTAAGGGAGTGCCAAGTGGTTATGAAGAGGATTTGACTAAATTCCAAGTGAATTTGGCCAAAATTTACCCTTTATCCTAGGGGTAAAATAGTCATTTGATCTTGATTTCAGTTTGGGCATGTTTAGTATGATGAGAAAATAGGTTTGGCCAAGTTTCATTGAATTTGGAGTTGGTTTGATGTGATTTGGCTCATGTTGACCCATTTAGGTAAAAATAGGTTAACTTGGGTCAAGTTGACCAAATAGTCAAATTGGGTCAAGCCAAGGGTTGGGTCAAGTTCATATGACCATTTGAAATGTTTTTGTGGCTTTGGTTTGATTCAATTTGGTTGAGGTTTGAATTTGGTTCAATTTAATTCATTTAGGTCAAATGGGTCAAGTTGACCAATTTGACCCATTTGATCTATTTGAGCTAGGTCATGGGTAGGTTTAGGTTTGGTTCATCATATGAAAGGGATTGATATCTTTATTTCCAATCAATTTTGGTTAAGTTTTAAGTTGGCTCAATTTGACACTTTAGGTTTAGTTGGGTTCATGGTCAATTGGGCCATGTTAGGTCTAGTTGGCCAATTGAGGCTTTTGTCAAGTTGAACAAGTGATTTGGAATGAACTTGACCCATTGGTTTCAATCAATTTGGGTTATATGAAGTTTTGGCATATTTTGACTTTTTAGGTCAAGTTGGGTCAAGTAGCCAATTGGGCTAGGTTAGGCTCAAATGTTGACTTGGTCAAGTTAAAATATTGGTCATGAATGAGTTTTGATCAATGGTTTCAATCAATTTGTCCTATGGTGAATTTTGGCTATGTTGGGTTTCATTTTGGCTAAGTGTTGACTTGGTCAACCCTTAGGTTTGACTTGGTTTGACCCAATTTGATTGATTGATCATCTCATGATGATTGTTGATCATGATGAGAGGCACAGATGGTCTTAGTTTAATCTAATTTGGTTAGGATTAGAATTTTACTCATAAGGGTACTTTAGGTCACTTTGGGTCAAGTGAGCCTAAGTGGGTTAAATGGCTTGGTTAAAGCTTGATTTGAGTTTGATTGAACTCACATGTGGACTCATGATTGAAATATAAATCCATTTGCAAGTGGTTTGAAGTCAAATGAGTTTTGATTCATTTGACAATTTCAAGTTCAAGGGGCAAACATGAGTTGGATTTTGGATTGATTTTTGAATTGAGTTTTGGTTAAGTGATTGAAGTTTGTATTTATATTTGGATTCATGATTGTAGGATTGATTGAATTATGAAGAAAAATCAAGGGTTTGCTAGATTTAAAATTGATTTGGCTAAGTTCAAGATTTTGACTTGAAAGGCTTAGGTTGGATTTTGAATGAATTTGGGTTTGATCTTTGATTTGGTTTTGGTTGTTTAAATTTATATTTCATTTATATATGTGAATATAAATGAGAATATAAATGGGTTATGAGAAAATTTTAAGAATTTGGAGTGATTTAGATTTGATTTAGGCTAAGTCCTTAACAGGGGATCAAAGGACTTAAGAAAGATTTTGGAATTTGGATTTGATTGTTGGATTTAGTTTGATTGATTTGAATTTATATCTCATTTATATATGTAAATATAAATGGGTTGTGAGAAAATTTCATGAATTTGAAGTGATTTGGATTTGATTTAGGCTAAGTCTTTAAGAGGGAATCAAAGGACTTAGGAAATATTTTGAACTTGGAATGTCAATTATGGATTTCAATCATGGGTTTCAATCTTGGATTTGATTTGAGCTTGGAGAAAATCAATTAAGATTGAATTGATTTGAGTTTGATGTTGATTTGATTTGGAGTTTGACTTGAAAAAAAGGAAGGTGAGGAATAGTTCAAGCTATAGGGTAGGCAAATTTTCCTAACACTCCTAAGGCATGACCTATTCCTATAGCTAACTCTTCTAAGTCTCTAGGGCTAGGTTGAGTGTCCACCTAATCACTAGATGTGTCTTAAGACTAAGAAACTCTTAGTGTCTATGAGAAGTCTTATGTCTAAGAGGGAGGGGTTAAGAGCTCATCTTAAAATGAGGTCAACAGTGAGAAAATAATAAAAGTAATTAAGTGAGTCCCTTAAGCTTAATTAACTATTAATCATGAGCCAATTATATTTGACCCCTTTCATTTGCTAGGAGCATTGTTAATTTACTTTTGATGTGGTTGCATCTCATGTTGGCTCATCATATCTAGTTAATTAGCTTAAGGTGATGTAGGTAAGAGTTAATTAATTGATTTAATTCATACCTCAACCTAATTAAGGCATAAAATCAACCTAATTTCTTTTCATTAAATCAAATTAACTCACATATGTGGAATGGGATTAGGATTAGCAAACCACTTCCATACTTCTTAAATCAAAGCAAACATAAAGGTAAAAAATGGCTTTAAGAAACTTTGGTTTTTTTTTAAATGAGTTTGTTTAATATGATTGTCCTTAGGACTTAGTTGGATTGAATTAAATCACATGCTTGTGTTTCTTTATTTCCATCCAATCATATTAAAATATTGTATACCACTTGTATTCATGCATTCATTTTTTTCAAATTAATCAAATTAAAAAATGATTTCCTTTATGTCAAATTGCATGTGTTGACTAAATTAGAAATATGTGTGACAATTATCACTATTAAATCTCAAATGTATTTTTAAAAGCGTATTAATGAGTGATAAAAATATATTGTGACTTTAGTTATGTATATATATAGGAAGTGCATGTGAGTATAAGCTTAGTGTATAGAATGAAGTTTCTTTCTTACATTCATATGTTGATTTGCATAAGTTTGAATGTTAAAAGGTATATTAGTCTGGACATCTCAGGGACACATGAACTTAAGTAGCCCCAAGGAGGTTCCTACCTCATTCCCTTAGTGTGGAACAATGGTGACGTACCTGTTTGATTTTATTCTTATGCATTTTGATATTAGAATTTAAATAGAGTTTTAATTCATTTACACAAGTAAATCAATTCAATTAAATTCTACTTTTGCATGATTTTTACTCTTATAGTTGTTCATATATCCATATGTATTTAAGAATAGCGGGTATATTAGTCTGGACATTCCGGGGACGAATGACTTTAAGTAACCCCAAGGAGGTTCCTACCTCACTCCCCTGTGTAGAAAAATGGCGCTGTACTTGCTTAAAACTTTTATATATGTGAATGTGTGTTTAGCTAATGAATGAAAACTCCATTTTTCTATTATAAAGATATGCATCCATATTTTTTATTCTAGTGGTTGGGTGTATTAGTCATATGATTTAGAGTTCTTTTCTTATGTTTTTGTATAAGAATTTAGATATAACTTTAAATTAATATGACAAAATAATTCAACCAAATGAAACATAAATTTCAAATACATTTGCTTACATTCATCATTTAAGTGTGCTAAGATACAAATTGCATGTATAAATATGCTTATGACTTAAATCATATGCATGCCATATATATGTGATGGAAAAAAAATGAACAAACATGTGTTATGTGATAGTAATTAATTCCAACTAATCTTATGATGCCTTTTTTATTGAATGAGTTAATTTACAATGAACCTAAACTTAGGGTTAATTAAAACATATAATAAGCCATCCACTAAAAGAAATTGATTAATTAATTTTCTTTAGATGTGTAGGGTTGGAATGAAAGAGAGCGTCCTCTCTTTTCCTCTCTTTATAACACTTAGTTGTTTTTTGTAGACTAAGAAGGAAACAAAATAAAACACTAAGTAAATTTTACAAATCAACTAAGCCACTTAAAGTGAGATCATCCTTCAAAATAAATCTCTTCACACTTAGAGAAAATTTTAACTCTAAAGCCTAGTTAAGACATACCACATAAACCTTAATACACACACATTAGACTAAGTCACCACTTTTAGCTTTATGTTAGGATGGTGCATGGTTTGATGTATATTTATTTTATGATATTGTAGACTAGATGTTAGGGTGTATGGTTTGTAGACTAGATGTTAGGCAATTAGCCTAATTATATTTTATGCAGGAGAATATGCTTAAGAGTCACTTAAAATAATAAATATAAATGCCTTTTTTGTTGCATTAACCCTAAGCATAATCTAAATTAGGACAGGTGGACTTGGTTACCACGTGAAGGGTGCTAAGTCCAAATTATTCATATAAATGCTTGGGCTATATGATGTGTTTAGCTAACACTTTTTTTGCAGGTTTAGTTAGATTTACTTTTCCATTCTTTTATTGTAATTGTGTATTAGGAATTTGGTTAAGTGTTATGGGGGTTAAGGCTGAACATTGGCCATAAGGTTTTATCCTGGGGTGCCATGTGATGCCTAGAATCCTACCAAATCAAATGAAGAAAATAAAATGAAGAAATGGAGCAAATACATGAATACATGAAGATACGAAGACATGAAGACCCCCATAACACTTATCATTTATAATTTATAATTATTCTTTCATATATCGGGATGTATAAGGGTAGAGCTCGGCTACCTATTTTTCTTTTCGATGATACCCGACCGCATCAACCTTTTATTCTTTCACTTTGAGTTTATAAATTATTTGATGATTTGTTTACATTGTACAATAGAAATGACATGTATTTTCATAGTTTCTTCATGTATGATGATTTAATGTGTGGCCTGGATCCGTTTAGGCATTTAGGAAAAAATAAACTTTTTACCCCCATCATAACTCATAACTAAATTTTCTAAAATAACTCATAACCTCATTTAAAGCCTAGGTATTAAATCAAGATAATTAAAAGATTTAGCAACCCGTTAGCTGAATGTTATATGCTTAACATCATGTATATCATATTTTTTCACTCTTGCCAAGAAAGGGTTTCCATTCTTGCACGATAGGGGAAGACTTGACCTTTGAGGATCTCACTTGTGGTGGAAAACACCTTTTTCTCTCTAATTTAGGAAATAACCCCATTTTATCATGCATTTAGGCATATAAAATCCTATAGCCTGTGTCAAAATAAAGAGTCCAAAATTAAATAAAATTTGATAAAATTTGCATTAGACTAAGTCATTATTTCATACCACTCATGTTCTAATTTCTTAGGGAGTGGGTTTAAGGACTTTAGTTTCTTTCTAAGTAATAACAACCTAACCATCTTGCATAATATATGACTTGACCATATGGTTTTAAAATGTAGGAGGAGTTAGTTAGCTGCCACTCCATGTGGTTATTAGTCCAGCAGTCGGGTGATTTACTCTCTCTTGTGGAGGTAAACAATATACCCATCTTCACTTTGATTTAGGTCTTACTTTGGTCCTCACTAAAGCTCCCTAGATTTAAGATCTGAGATTGTTGCTTGCCCTCAGCCTACAAGCATAAATCCTCACCTCTTAGGCATTTTCATAATCTTGTGTTGTGGAATCATAAGTCCTAGATTTCTAAAAAATTTCAACTCAAAATACATAATCCTCCTCAATTTCAAATATATAAAGCCCAACCATATGATAGTTTGAGATGTTCACTAGGTTTCTTAGTATCATGAGCATCCTCACTCATCTCCTTTTGGCTTTGATAATAAGTCTCCTTTTTGTCTATGCTACTTTATTTTCCAAATATAGCCAATTTATTGATAGTCATATCTTTGAAATCTTTGGAGATAATAATTGTCTACTTTAATCAAGAGTATTCCTAAGGAACTCACCTTCCTTATGATGTAATTAACTATGGGGGCTTGCCCCCATATGGAACTTTAAAATATGGTTTAAATAAACCATTCTTTATTCATCCATGTAAAGTAGGGAAAAAAATCTTTGGTATATTCAAAGGTCCATCATGCCTTAGGAGTCCTTATTAGGTGATTAGGTCTATTATAGGATAGTGATTTCTATCTTTCAAGATAGTGCACCATTCCTTGATGTCGTACCAAATCACCTCAATAAGTACACCCTCAGATATACGTGGTGTCCCCCCACACACACATTAATCAAAAAATAAACACCATAGAAGCCTTGGAATCGCTCGAGAGCTCATAGGGGATTCAGAAATTCCTTAGGAAGCTTGGATGAGTTGAATTAATATCTTTCCCATTCAAATTGAGGGGGCATATCCCTAAATTGGCTGAGGTGGATGGATGTGATCAATCCCCCATTTTTCGGCCGGCTAGTCACCGCTAGAGTGCTAGAGTTGTCCCCTTAAAGTCCACATGGCTTGGTTTGAGTGAAGGAGAGCTTGGGAGGTGGCTCAAGGTGGGATATGGCTGGTTGCATCTTCCTTGATCCATTGGATTTTTGGCTTTTGAGGGAGGTGAGCTAACTTACCTCCCTTTCGTCCAATGTAAGTCGTAGCCTACTTAGGGTGGGCTAGGTGGCTAGGTCAGACCTTAAATTTGGTGTTTGATGACTGTCAAGGAAAAAAGAGGAGTGAACTTTGTCAATTTTGGCAAAATCTCATGTGCGGAGGCATATCCAAGGGAGATTTGCCTTAGGTTTGGCTGGTTTTGGGCTAACCTAGGATGAGTTTGGGTCGGACATGGTCGGGTTCCAAGATCCCATGAGTTGGTTTCAAGGGGTTTAGCTCAATTTGACCCTTATAGGTTAAATTGGGCCATGTTGAGTTGGGTTGACCAATTGGTCAAATTGGGTCAAACCAAAGCTTGAGTTAAGTTCAAATGATGATTTGAAGTATTTTGATTTATGTGGTTTCAACCAATTTGGCCTAGGTTTAATTTTGGCTCATTTGGATTCATATAGGTCAAATAGGTCAAATAGGTCAAATTGACCAATTTAACCAATTTAACCAAATTGGTCAAATTAGCTTGGTGTTGGTTCAAGTTCAATTGGTTAATTGAAAATGATTGTAGGATTTAGTTTGAATCAATTTGGATTTAATTTAAATTTTGGCCAATTTGACCCTTTAGGTCAATTTGGGCTAAGTTGGTCAATTGAGTTCAATTGGCCAAATTGGGTTCAATTATGGCTTTGATCAAGTTCAATAATAAATTTGGAATGAACTTGAGCCATTGGTTATAGTCAATTTGGGTTGTATCGTGATTTGACCTATTTTGGCCTTTTAATCCAATTTAGGTCAACTTGGGTCAAACGGCCAATTGGATTTGATTTAACGTAATTGATGGTCAAGTCATGTTTAATTATTGATTATGGGTTGATGTGAATCAATGGTTTCAATTAATTTTGTGTAGGATGAGTTTGAGCTATTTTGGGTTTCATATGGGCTAAGGGTTAACTTGGTCATATGACCAAGTTGACTTGGTTTGATCCAATTTAAGGCAATTGATCATATTAGGGTGATTAATGATCATGGTATGAGGTTTGGATGGGCTTGGTTCAATCCAATTTGGGTTGGATTATAACATGGTTCATATGGGTTATTTAGGCCACTTTAGGTCAAGTAGACCTAAATGGGTGGTCAATTGGCTTGGTTTTGGTTTGATTAAGGTTTAGTTGGATTTATATATGAGTTTAGGATTGAAATATAAATCCAATAACAATCAATTTAAGCTATGATGGCTTTGGGTTCATTTGGTATTTTCAAGTCAAAAGGGCTAAGTTGGGCTTGACTTGAGTTGATTTCAATTTAGCTTCATGATTGCAGATTTCATTTATATTTGGATAGATGACTGAAGGAATGATTGATTCAAAAGAAAATCTATTAATTTTAGCTTTATTTAGGTGGGTTTTGGCCACGTTCAAGGAATTAGCTTAAAAGGTTTAAATTAGGTTTTGATTTAATTTTAGATTTGGTTTTTGCTATTTGAGTTTATATTTCATTTATATTTGTGAATATAAATGAAGATATAAATAAATCATGAGAAAATCACTTGAGTTTGGAGTGATTTGAAAGCAAATTTGACTAAGCTCATGGAGGTAGGTCAAAAGGGCTTAGAAGGAAATTGATTTAGTTTGATTTAGTTTTGATCATTGAAATGTGGGTTTCATTTATATTTGTGAATATAAATGAATATATAATTAATTTATGAGAAAATCAATTGAGTTTGACTTGATTTGAATAGGATTTGGCTAAGCTCATGGAGGTAGGTCCATAACGGGTTAGCTTGGGATTTGATTGGATTTAGACTTGGTATGATTTGGTTTTGGTTGTTTGAATTTATATTTTATTTATATTTGTAAATATAAATGATGATACAATTGATTCAAGAGTAGATCAATCAAGTTTGGATTGAATTGGCTGGAGATTTGGCTAAGACCATGTAATTCAACTATATGGCTTAAGGAGGATTTGATAGTTTAAATTTTATTTTTAGTTTCAATCATTTGGAATTGAGTTTGGACTTGAATTTGATAAATTATTGAGGGACTAAATTGATCTTGGAGAAAATTATTTGAATTTGGTTAAGGGCCAAGTCTATAAGATAAAATCATAGGGATTGGGTAGGATTTTGATTTTGGATTTGATTATGGGTATCAATCATTTGATTTGGAAATTGCATTTAGATTTAGTATTTGAATTGAATTTGAGGTTTGGTTTGAGAAGGTAAACATAGGTTGGGTTTATGCCACAGGATGGACAATCTCCCTAAATCTCAAAGGCATTACCTACCCCTATGGCTAACTCTTCTAAGTCTCTGGGCTTAGGTTAAGTGTTCACCTAATCACTAGAAGTGTCTTAAGGCTAAGGAACTCTTAGTATTTATAAGAGTCTATGGTGTTTATTTTTAGATGTGTATGGGGGACACTACATAGATTTGAGGGGGAACTTATTGAAGGGTTTGGGTATGATATTTGAGGTATGATATACTATCTCGAAATATAGGGATATCACCCTTCAATGGACTAATCACCTAATAAGGACTCTTTAGGCATGATGAGTCTTCAAATGCACCAGAGATTTTTCTCCTACTTTACATGGATGAATAAAGTAGGGTTTATATTAAACTAGGTTCTAAAGTTCTTTATGGGGGCAAGCCCCCATAATTAATTACATCTTAAGGAAGGTGAATTCCTTAGGAATACTCTTGATTAAAGTAGATAATTATTATCTCCAAAGATTTTAAGGATAAGACTATCAATAAATTAGTTATGTTTAGAAAATCAAATGTGAAAGATCAACGAGAAGACTTATTTTGGAAGCCAAAAGAGATGAGTAGAGAATGCTCATAATACTATGAAACATAGTGAGTATTCTAATGTAGCATATAATTGGGCTTTATATGTTTAAAATTGAAGAGAATTATTTTATTTGAGTTAAAATTTTATTAGATTACTAAAGCTTATAATCCAACAACACAAGGTTATGGAAATGCCTAAGAGGTGAGGATATATGCTTGTAGCCCAAAGGAAATTGCTACCTCGGATCTTGAATCTAGGGAGCCTTTGCATAAGCCAATGCACGACCTAAATCTAAGTAAAAGTGGGTATATGGTTTACCTCCACAAGAGAGAGTAAACTACCTAACTGCTTGACTTATAACCGCCTGGGGTGATATCCAGCTAACTCTTCCTACACTTTAAAATCATATAGGCAAGTCATATGATTTTGCAAGATAGTTGGGTTGTTATTATTTAGAAAGAGATTAAAGTTCTTAAACCCACTCCCTAAGAGACTAGAGCATGAGTGGTATGAATAATGACTTAATCTACAAATGCAAATCTTCTCAATTTTTATTTAATTTTTGATATTTAATTTTGATAAAGGTCATAGGATTTTCATATATCTAAATGCACAATAAAAATAGATTATGGGCTAAATCAGTGAGAAAGAGGTATTTTCCATCATAGAGGAGACCCTCAAAGGTTAAGTATTCCTTTATTGTGCTATCGCTAGGGGAATATGAAGTAAATGAAAATAGATTATGGCTATGGCTAGGGGAATACTAAGTAAATGAAAATGGATTATGGCTAGGGGAATACTAAGTAAATGAAAATAGATTATGGGCTAAACACTAAGTAAATGAAACCCTCTCTTAGCAAAAGTGAAGCAATAAGCATGCATGATATAAGACATACAATATTCAGCTAAGGGTTGCTAAATCTTTTAGTTATCTTGATTTAACACCTAGGCTTTTATTGTGAGGTTATGAATTATTTAAAACTTTAGTTATGAGTTGTAGTTGGGTAATAAATTTATTTTTATCTAAGAGCCTAATTGTATCCATGCCAAACAATAAATACCAATCATAAAGAAACTATGATGAGGCACATAATTTCTAATGCACAATCTAAACATAACATCAAACATTTCATAACTATCACAAAAGAATAACAGGCCGGTGCGATCGGATACAACTGTAAAACCCGAAAAGAGAAACTGGGTAGCCGAGCTTTACCCTTATACAACCTAGAATATGAAAGAATAATAATAATTTACAAATGAATAAATGATATGGGGATTTTCTTACATCATACAACGCACCACACTAACATAAAGTTAAAAGTGGTGACTTAGTTTTAAGGTGTGTGTATTAAGGCTTGTGTGGTATGTACTAATTAAGCTTTGTTATGATTTTCTAAGTATGAAAAGATTTAATTATAAGAGGTTGATTTCACTTCAAGTGGTTTAATTGATTTAAAAATTTTACTTAGTGTTTTATTTTATTTCATTTGACTTACACTTAGTAACTAAGTGTTATAAAGAGAAGAAAAAGTGAGGACTACTCTCTTTCATCCCTACCTTAAGTCATTTCTAAAACATATTAATTAACTCAATTCTCTTTAGTGAATGATTTATTACACATTTTGAATTAATCCTAAGTTTAGGTTCACTTTAAATAATCATATTCAATATGAAAGACATCTTAAGATTAATTTGATTGAGTTACTATCACATGACACATGTTCAACCATTCTTTTTCATCATATATAACATCCTAATGATTAAGTCATAAGTATACCTACACATACAATATGTTTTAGCACACTTGAATGATGGATGTGAGTATGTACACTTAAAGTTTATATTTTTCATTTGATTGAATTATCGTATCATTTTGATTTAAAGCTCTATCTAAATTCTTATACAAAAATACATAGGGATGAAATTAAATAGGTACATGCCATTGTTAACCAGGGAAGTGAGGTAATCAAATGACCTCCTTGTGGCTACTTAAAGCCTCATATTCTCGAGATGTCAAGACTAAATACCATTACATTCAACTATATGTAAATTTGCATACATGAATCATAAGAAAGAGAACTCCAAATCACATGACCAATTAATTCAATCACTTGAACAATTGCAAATGCATGTATTTTTGGATAAAAGAGAAGGGGTTTTATTCCATAATTAAATACACACACACATGTATAAGAGACATAAGCTAGTACATGTCTTTGTTAACCAAGGAAGTGAGGTAATCAAATGACCTCCTTAGGGCTACTTAAAGCCTCGTATTCTCAGGATGTCCATGCTAAATATTTTTTTCTCAAATACATATGGATGTATACATAAATGAAGTAAAACCATGCAAAAGTTATATTTTTACTTGATTGAAACATTTATGCATGTGGTTTAAAGTTCTTATTCAAATTCTAATGTAGAAATACATGTAAGTGAAATCAAATGAGTACTTACCACAGTTAACTAGGGAAGTGAGGTAATCAAATGACCTCCTTGGGGCTACTTAAAGCCTCGTATTCTTGGGATGTCCGGACTATATACCCATTGACATTCAAATGCATGTAAAGCTACACATGAATCAAAGAAAGAAAGCTTCAATCCATACACTTAAGGTATAATCACATACATATCTTATGTATTTATAACTAGAATTCATTCATTTATAAGTTTTGGAAAATAAATTTGGATATAATAGTGATACCAACCACACATATATCAAATTAAATCAACACATGCAAGCTTGACATAAAGGAAATCATTTAATTTAATTAATTTTGCAAAAGATGGATACTTGAATCAAATGACATATACCATTTAATATAATTAGAGTGGAATAAATAAACATAAACATATGATTTCATTCAACCAAATTAATTCCTAAGGACAATCATATCAAATAAAATTATTTAAAGCAAACAAAAGCATTTTAATATCATTTTTAATTTGATGTTCAACTTGATTTGAGGAAAGAGAGAAAGAGGTTTTCTAATCCTAATCCCATCCCATGTTTAAAAGTTAATTTGATTTAATGAGAAGGTAATTAGGATGATTTTATGGATTAATTAAGTTAAGGTATGAATTAACTCAATTAATTAACCCTTTCCTATGTTACCTTAAAAAATTAACTAAGTAATTATGAGCCAATGTAATATGCAAATGAAGGAAAAGTAAATTAGTAATGATCCCATGAAATGAAAGTGCTTAATGTAATTAGCTCACAATTAATGGTTAATTAAGCTTAAGGAGCTTACTTAATTACTTTTATGATTTTTCTACACATATGGACAAATCATAATTTCATTAAATCTCTTTAGGCTGTTGAACACCTAAAGATCTACCCATGAATTAATTAGGTTTAGTTGTATTTTAAGATTTAATCAAACTAATTAAGTAATTAATTAATCCATTAATCCTTAATTAATTCCTCTTGAAAAAGTGAAGGAAATTTAGAAAAAAGATTAGGAGAGAAGCCCCAATTCAATTCCCTAAGTCTTCATACTGTTAAACAATGATAAATGACCCAATTAATTAAGAAAGTTATTATTCATATGGTTAATTATCACTTGATTAAGTTAAGAGGGTAATTAGGGCTTAATTAATCAATTTTCCTAATTAATTCACCAATAAATCCTAAGAAAAATAGGGGAGGCAGAGGCCATCCCCCTATACACTCTAAAAAAATTTGAGGTTATTTAGTTAATTAATTTTGAAGTAATTAGAGTAATTAAATTTTAAATTAAACCTTAATTAAGCCTAAATTATTATTTAAACTTAATTAAAGATAATTTTAGTGGATTCCTCTTTGAAATACCTTTAAAATGAGCCTTTCTTTGTATTTTTTGGATTTTTATGACTTGTTATAATTTTTCAAAGTTTTAGCTGATTTAAATGAATTTTGCAAAAATCCTTTTAACTTGAAATTTTTATGCTAGGTGTATTTTAACTTCAATTTCAATCCTAAAAATTTTAGATCAATTTTATTTGTATTTGTGGTTTAATTAGTGAAATTTTATTTTTACTAAAACTTAAATTATGCTCAGAATACTTAGTAAAAATTAGGGATTTTGGATTTATTGGATTCCCCTAAATTAAGCTTAATCATGGCTTTGGTCAAGTTCAATAATAAATTTGGAATGAACTTGCGCCATTGGTTGCAATCAATTTGAGTTGGATCATGATTTGACCCATTTTGGCCTTTTAGGGCAATTTGGGTCAACTTGGGTCAAATGGCCATTTGGGTTTGGTTTGGCTCAAGTGATGATCAAGTCATGTTCAATCATTAATTATGAGTTGGTGTGAATCAATGGTTTCAATTAGTTTGGTGTATGGTGAGTTTTGGCTAATTTAGGTTTCATTTAGGCTAAGGGTTGACTTGGTCAAATGACCAGGTTGACTTAGTTTGACCTAATTCAAGGCAATTGATCATCCTAGGTTGATCAATGATCATGGTATGAGGTTTGGATGGGCTTGGTTCAATCCAATTTGTATTAGATTAGAACTTAGTTCATATGGGTTCTTTAGCCCACTTTGGGTCAAGTGGACCTAAATGGGTCAATTGGCTTGATTTTGGTTTGATTAAGGTTTAGTTGGATTTATATATGAGTTTAGAATTGAAATATATATCCAACTGCAATCAATTTGGGCTATGATGGGTTTTTGTTCATTTAGAATTCTCAAGTTGAAAGATCTAAGTCAGACTTGACTTGGGTTGATTTCAATTTGTCTTGATGATTGTAAGTTTCATTTATATTTGCATAGATGATTGAAGGAATGATTGATTCAAGAGAAAATTCATTAATTTTGGCTTGATTTAGGTGGATGTTGGTTAAGTCCAAGGAATTATCTTAAAGGGCTTGAATTGGGTTTTGATTTGATTTTGGAGTTAGTTTTGGCTATTTGAGTTTATATTTCATTTATATTTGTGAATATGAATGAATATATAAATGACTTATGAGAAAAGCACTTGCATTTGGAGTGATTTGGAAGCAAATTTGACTAAACTCATGGAGGTAGGTCAAAAGGGCTTAGAAGGAAATTGAATTAGTTTTGATCATTAGAATGTGGGTTTCATTTATATTTATGAATATAAATGAATATATAATTGATTTATAAAGAAATCAATTGGATTTGGCTTGATTTGGGTTGAGATTTGGTTAAGCTCATGGAGGTGGGTCCATATGGCTTAAGAGGGGTCTTGGTTTGGTTTGATTTGGTTTTGATCAATATCTCATTTATATTTGTGAATATAATTGAAGGAATAATTGATTTATAAAGAAGTCAATTGAGTTTGATTTGGTTTAAAGGGGATTTTGGCTAAGCTTATGAGAATGGATCAAATGGCTTAGGAAGGATTTTGGAGCTTAGATTTGATTTTGGGTTTTAATCATTTAGAATTGAGTTTGGACTTGAGTTTGATAAATGATTGAAGGATTGGATTGATCTTGGCGAAGGTCAATTGAATTGTAATTGAATTGGATTTAGCTAAGGTTAATTCCATGAATTCAATCATAGGGTTTGGGAAGGATTTGAGCTTGGATTTGATCATCGGATTGATTGTAAATTTTGGAAATTTTATTTGGATTTGAAAATAAATCAAGGTTTGGTTTGAGAAGTTGAACATAGGTTAGGTTTAGGCTATAGGATAGGCAAGTCCCCCCAAGTACCTAAGACATAACCTACTCATATGACTAACCCTTCTAAGTCTCTAGGCATAGGTTAAGTCTTCACCTAATCACTAGAAGTGTCTTAAGACTAAGAAGCTATTAGTGTCTATAAGAGTCCTAGATATATGATGAAGAAGTTGAGAACTCACTCTACAAGTGAGGTCAACAAAAGGACCCCCAATAGGTGTGGTGTAATTGACAAGGTACACTGCACATATTGGCGTTGACCCAGATGATCAACAACGTCTGAAGGATTGCATGTACTAACAAAAATAATCTATTCCTAAACCTGAGATGTAGATAAAATCATGATCTTAGTGCAATGCAACTCAACTTATGCCAAAGGCATAAGAGAGAAAGAAGAAATACTAAGGGATTGAGTATATGAACCTTCCACTAATGAAGCAGGTTCAAGTTATCTGGGGATAAGGGTTTGAATTTGATCATATGATTTAGGGAAAGAAGATCCACTGGGGATTAGAATCTATAATCCACCGGGGATGGGTACATGAACCTTCCACTAGGGAAGCAGGTTCAGGTTATGTGTGTTTGATTTCTTGATGGTATCCACTTGGGGATAATAGTTTGGTTGGATTTATTTGGGGATGTATCTGAGAATAAGAGTTTGATTAGATTTTGATTGATTGTTATGATTTGGGGCTCCACTAGGGAGGATGGTTTTGAATTGAGGGCATACCTGCAAGGGATAAGAAATGTGAACCTTCCACCGAGGAAGTAGGTTCGGGCAATCTGCTAGGGATAAGAGTATATGGGTTTAATTTCATGGATGTTTCCAATGGGTTAGAGGCCTATATGTTGGAGATATGAGCTCAGATCTGCTGGGGATATGGGTAGATTTAATTTATGGACCCTATTGGTGTGTTATGGATCTACTGAGAAGGGGCTATATCAGCCTTTTCCTATCCCAGGTTTACAAATCTAAAGGGACAGTCTACTGGCTGTGGGGAAGACCATCTAACCTAATGGTTATCTTTCAGTGTGCAATGATTGGGCTAGAAAGAAAGCGTAGAAGACTTACATCTTCCAAAGCGGGGGGCAATCTCTGGGGTGATCTATTGGTAGCACAACAAATCAAACCTGACCTAGGAAGACTAATGAGTGAATGCCATTGTGGACTCATATCAACTCAAAAATAGTCAGAAATATCATTTTAATTTAATGGACCATGTCAGTGTGCGATGGGTCCACTTGAGAAGGGGCTATATCATCCTTGTGCTACCTCAAATTTACAAATCTAAAGGGTAGTCTACCGATCGTGAGGTAGAGCTAAACTACCTAAGGGCTATCTTTCGGTGTATAACGACTAAGCTAGGAAGAAAGCATGTAGACTTACATCTTCCAAAATAGGGAGCAACTGGGGTGATCGGTTGATAGCACAAGAAATCAAGCTCAACCTAGGATGACTACTAAATGAATGCAGCTTGATACTTATATTAACTAAAGAGTAGTCAAGCGATTTTTATGGGGAGTTTTGCTAGCACTGCCCTAAAGATATGATGCTTGCTTAGGAAAAGGTACCGCTAGGGTTATCCTCCTAATCCATAAGCGAATATATATATATATATGTATATATATATATATATATATATATATATATATATATATATATATATATATATATATATGTCACCTGTTGGTGTGTGAGGGACCACACTAAGAAGGGGCTATATCAGCCTTCTCCCATCTTAGACTTACTAGAACAAGAGAAAATTTGCATATCCACAAGACTGATTCTCCAACCATAGGAGTGGCTACTAGAAAGGGGACTATCCAATCCAAGAGTAACTCGAGTAGTGTCTAAATGGGGTTACAAAGGACGTGATCCAAATAGAGTTCCCACAGGGGAGGTGCTACTAGGGGCATTATCCTAGACCCTATAAAAGAAAGCCTATGGGCCTACGGTGGCTGACTCAAGGAGAAAGTGTGTAGACTTATGTGGTATATATTTTTTAGATGTGGGACACCATGTAGATCTTAGGGGGTACTTATTGAAGTGATCGGGTATGACATTAAATAATGGTGCATTATCTTGAAAGATAGAAATCATCACCCTATACTGGACCTAATCACCTAATAAAGACTCTTAATGCATGATGGGTCTTCGAATATACTAGAGATTTTTCCCCTACTTTACATGGAAAAATAAAGCAGAGTTTATATTAAGCTGGGTCCATTAAGTTCCCTATGAAGGCAAGCCTTTATAGTTAATTACATCCTAAAGAATGAAATCCTTAGGAATACTCTCGATTAAAGTAGCAATTAAAGCCTCCAAGATTTCAAGGCTAGACTATCAAATGATTGTTTATATTGGAAAGTCAAGTGGGAAAACTCAAGGAGAAGACTTATTATCGAAGCCAAAAGAAATGAGTAGAAAATGCTCATGATACTAGGAAACCTAGTGAGCATTCAAATCTATCATATGATTGGGCTTTATATATTTGAACTTGAGAGGATCAATTTTGTTAAAGTTGATATTTTATTAGAAAACTAAGACTTATAATCCAACAACACAAGATTATAAAAATGCCTAAGAGGTGAGGATTTATGCTTGAAGCTTGAACAAAACAGCTACCTCGGATCCAAAGAATGACCTAAGTTTAAGTGAAGATGGATATATTGTTTACCTCCATAAGAGAGGATAAACCAGACTCGGACTTAACCGGGTGACAAACAACACCTCCTATGCTTTAAACCCATGTGACTCGATCATATAAAATTGCAAGATTAGTTAGGCTGATATTAATTTAGAAAGAGACTAAAGTCCTTAAACTCAATCCCTAAGAGACTAGAGCATGAGTGGTATGAGTAATGACATAATCTACAAATGCAAATCTTTTCAAATTTTATTTGATTTTGGACACTTCATTTTGGATAAGGCCATAGGATTTCTTATGCCTAAATGCATGATGAAATTGATCATGGGCTAAATCAAGAAAGAAGTATTTTTCAACATGAGGAGACCCTCAAAAGGTCAAGTTTTCCCCTATCATGCAAGGATGGAAACCCTCTCTTAACAAGAGTGAGATAATATGAATGCAAGATGTTAAACATACAACATTCAACTAAAGGGTTACTAAATCATTTAATTATCTTGATTTATGTCCTAGGCTTTATGTGGGGTTATGAATTATAGAAAATTTTAGTTATGAGTGATTAATTGAGGTAGAAAAATTAATTTTACCCTAAGAGCCTAATCGCATCTAGGCCACACATTCAGACATAATCATGTAAGAAACTAAGAGAAGGCATGCCATTTCTAATGCAAAAGCTAAATATAACATCAATCAATTTTATAACTAGGCAGTCGGGTGCCGCCTACAACCCAATAAGAAAAGATGGGTAGCCAAATTCTACCCTTATACACCCCAAAAAATGAAAAAATAATTATAATTTACAAATGATAATTTCTATGGGGGGTCTTCAAATCTTCATTTCTTCTTCATTTCTTCATGTCTCTTCCTTCTCCTTTTGATTTGATTTGCTCCACTTCAAAGGCATTATAGGGCCTCCCAAAATAAAGCCTTCTAGCCACTATTCATTCTAATCCCCCATAGCATTAATCCTAATTTCTAATGCAAAATTATATTAAAAATAGGAAAAGTAAATCTAACTATGCTTACAAAATAAGTGTTAGATAAACGCACATGCAATCTCTAGTAATTATATTTATAATTTGGACTTAGCACCCTGAACATGGGTAACCAAGCCCACCTATCTTAACTTGCTTTATGCTTAGGGGCTTAAGCAACCTATAAAGAGAGCATTTATATTTATTTTTAAGCAACCTCGTAAGCATATTCCCCTACAGAAAAATCATGGCCTACCATCTAGTCTACGAAACATACACCCTAACATCCAATCTAAAACATTACATCAAAAAACAAAATATACATCAAACCAAGCACCACCCTAACATAAAGCTAGAAGTTGAAACTTAATTCTAATATGTGTGT
The DNA here is from genome assembly GCA_021442155.1 of Cymbidium sinense. Lineage (NCBI taxonomy): Eukaryota > Viridiplantae > Streptophyta > Magnoliopsida > Asparagales > Orchidaceae > Cymbidium > Cymbidium sinense. Next base: position 110,419,180 of record CM038220.1, read on the forward strand.
TAAGGCTTTTATGCTATGTCTTGCTAAGCATTAGAGTTGTAGTTATCTAAGTGTAGAAGGATTCAATTTAACATAAAGGGTTGGTTTCACTTTAAGTTGTTTAGTTGATTTGAGGATTTTAATTTGTGTTTTCTTTTATTTCATATGACTTTCATTTAGTAACTAAGTGTTATAAAGAGAAGAAAAGAAGTTGCCCTCTTTCATCCCGACCTTAAGGAACTTTCTGAGGATGTTAATTTAATTTATTTCTCTTTAGTGAATGGCTTATTAAATGATTTAATTAACTCTAAGTTTAGGTTCATCTCAAATAATCCTATCCAATATGAAAGGCATCTTAAGATTAATTTGATTGAATTACTATCACATGATATATGTTCAATCATCCCTTTCCATCATATGTAATATGCATATGATATTAAATCCTACGTAGACCTACACATGCAATATATTTCTATTAGCACACTTTAAATGAAAAATGCATATGTGTATTTTGTAGAAAATGGGATTTTCACTCATTAGCTAAATACACATTCAAGTGTATAAAGTTTTAAGAAAGTACTTCAGCATTGTTAACCAGGTGAGTGAGGTAAAGACCTCCTTGGGGCTACTTAAAGCCTCACATCTCCGGAATGTCCAAACTAGATATACCCACTATTCTTGAATACACATGAATGCAAAAATGACTACAAGAATGGAAAATCATGCAAAAGTTATATTTCTTTCAGTTGAATTATTTATACATGTGAGCTAAAGTTGAAAAATGAGATTTTCATTCATTAGCTAAGTGCACATACAAGTATATAAAAGTTTTAAACAGATACTTCACCATTGTTAAACCAGGTGAGTGAGGTAAAGACCTCCTTGGGGCTACTTAAAGCCTTGCATCCTCAGAATGTCTAGACTAGATATACCCACTATCCTTAAATACACATGAATGTACAAATAACTAAAAGAATGGAAAATCATACAAAAGTTGTATTTCTTTCAATTAAATTATTTATACATGTGAGCTAAAGTTCTATCTAAATTCTAACATAGAGATACATATAAATGAATTCAAACAAATGTTATGCCCTTTTCAAATGGACTATACACTTGTTAACATCCAAACTTTATGTAAATGCATGTAGACTAAAGAAAGAAAACTCCATATCAAATGTTCTAAGCCATATACACATGCAAGCTTATAAATATTTATAACTATTATCACTCCAAATATTATAGTTGACTTATAAACTTTTGAAAATAACTTTGATTTAATAGTGATAACAGCCACACATATTTTAAATTTAATTCAACACATGCAAGCTTAACATAAGGAAAATTTCATTTGATTTATTTTTGAAAGACAAGAATGCATAATTTCAAATTACATACAACATTTAGCATGATTGGAAAAGAATACTTGAACATAAGCACATGAGCTCATTCAACTAAGTTAATTCCTAAGGACAATCATACTAAATAAAAATCATTTCAAGCTAACCAAAATTTCTTAAGTCACTTTTAACTTTTATGTTTCAATTTGATTTAATGAATGTGAAGAGAAGATTCAATCATTTGCTGCTCCTAGCCCATTCCATATTGGTTAATTAATTTGGTTCAATGAAAGGAATTAGATTGATTTTATGAGTTAATTAGGTTATAACATGCATTAAGTACATTAATTAACCCTTTCATATATAACCTTAGCATATTTACCCAAATAATGGTGAGACAACATGATATGCATGTTCATTGGAAATAAAATTAGCAATGATCCTACAAAAAGAAAGGGCCTAATGCAATTGACTTATCATTAATGGTTAATTAGGCTAAGGGACTTAATTAAGTACTCTTAAAATTTTCCCACACATATGGGCTAATTATAATTTCCTTAGGATTCTCTTTGGTTATTGAACACCTAAGAGTTTATCCAAGAAATTTAATTAGATGAGATCTAAAATGATTATAATTTTAATTTAATTAATTAAGCCATTTAATTAATGAATTAAACCATTAATTAATCCCAAATTAATTAACTTTCATTCAAGTGAAATGAACCTAGGGAAAAGATTGGGAAAGAGGTCCCAATCTCATTACATATGCCCATTCAATGTTCCACAATGATTAGCAAGCTTAATTAATAATTTCCTTTCTGTTTAGAATGTTAATTAACAACCTAATTAATTAAAAAAAGTAATTAATTCTACGGCACCAAATTTTCCTAATTAAATAAGCAATAAATCCCAAGAAAATTATGGGAGGCACAGGTCATCCCATTAATCAACCTCAAAAAGTTTGGAATTAATTACTTGGATAATTAGAAAGTAATTAAGTTAATTAAGTTTCAATTAAACTTAAATTAAGCCATAATTACTTTTCAAAATTAATTAAGGATAACTTTATTAAATTCTCCTCTAAAATACCTTTAAAATGAGCATTTATTTGTGTTTTTTAGATTTTTCTACAATTAGTTATGAATTTATGAAGTTTTAGCTGTTAAAATGCATTTGGTTTACCTTTATTAACCCTAATCTCGTCGGTGCCACGTAATGCACTGATGTAATGCGCTTTTCATGTGACACCACGGGAATGGTTATTTAAGTTGTCACATCCAAAGGCTGAGTCAGCCAGCTATGAGATGCGCTTTCTCGTGAGCCATCTGATCTAAGATCGGATGGCAACAATCAAACCCATGGTTAAGTATGATTAATCCTATTGATCTAGCATGATTTGATCAGGACCGTCTATTTTGATCACGTGGAACGGACAGTCCGTGATCTATCTTCTCCCAAGTGGTGAGAGATGGAGATCATCCATCGTTCATCGATTGATCTGAGCTCGAGTGGAGATCAAATTGATCCCACACAATCAGGGAAGCAAAATGAAGAGATCTAATGATGGAAATCTCATGACATGCAACTTTTCTTCAAAAAGCTCCAAACCATTTTAAGCTAAAGGTCAATTTTAATTGCATACCTCACCGGAGCTTAGGACTAGATGTTCTGATGATCGAGGAAGCTTTATTTAGTAGAAATGAAGCCTTATTGAGTGGTACGATCTTTGATTTGAGGTGGACTGCTCGGAAGGAAAGGCACATAATGGAATTGGTTGGCTTCGATCAAACTCCACCCTCCGATCGTTGGGAAGCTTGGAGGATGATTCATTCTCGCTTGTCTGGCTCCAAGGATGGTGTGTGCAAAGTTAATTGCACTTTGATGGAGGTTTGAGCAAATGGCAATTGGATTGGGGCTCCCTTATTTCAATTTTTCATAGAATTGAGAGAAGAAGAGTTAGGGAGCTTGGAAATCTTGGAAATTACTCTGGGATGTGCATCTTTAGCTGTTAGGGGTGTGTGGAGTGTGAATGTGATGATTTGAGTGAGAATGAGGGGGGTATAACCCTCATTCCTTGGATCCTATCGCTTGGGTTGTTTGGCCATTTTGATCAGATGGCTATCATGGGGAGCTTGATTTGGCAGGAAATCATCCTAGCTGGCTTCACTTGAGTGGAGGAGGGTGTGAGAGTGGCTACCATGGGAGTAGTGGGTGTCTTATGGATTTGCAACTATCCCAATAGGAATGGGGAGGTGATTTCACCTCCCATGGGTCATGGTCAACCCAACCAACCCCTGGGTCAGGTTAGCCAGTGTCCTAGGTGACTATGTGGGGCAATGGATGAGTGCCAAGTGGCCAAGAAGAGAAATGATCATTCCCCAAGTGATTTACCTCATATGATACCCTTAGCCCAAGGGTATCTTGATAATTTGGCATTGGATTTGATTTGGGCATATTTGAGATGAGTTAAAAGTGAGTTAGCCCAAAATTCAAGTGATTTGGAGTTCATTTGGTTTGATTTGGCTTAATTTTACCTATTTAGGTCAAATTGGTTTAGGTTGGGTGAAGTTGACCAATTGGTCAAATTGGGTCAAACTAAGGGTTGTGTTAAGTTCATATGACCATTTGGAGTGTATCGGTGTCTTTGGTTTGGATTTGGTTTTGGTTCATTTGAGTTCATTTAGGTCAAATGGGTCAAGTTTACCAAATTGGCTTAAGTCATGGCTTGGTTTGGGTTTGGTTAATCATTTGGAATATGTTGTGAGCTTTGGTTGAATTCAATTTGGATTTGATTGAGTTTTAGGTTAGTTTTACCCTTTAGGTCAAGTTGGGTTCAATAGGTCATTTGGGTCTAGTGAGCTAATTGGGCTCACTTGAGCCTTTGGTCAAGTTCAATAATCGATTTGGAATGAATTTGAGCCATTGGTTGCAATCAATTTGGATTGGATTTTGATTTGACCCATTTTGACCATTTAGGCCAATTTGGGTCAACTTGGGTCAAGAGGGCCAATTGGATTTGGTTTGGCTCAATTGAAGGTCTAGTCATGTTCAAGTATTAATTTTGGGTTAATATGAATCATGGGTTTCAATAAATTTGGCTCATGTTGCAATTTGGCTAGTTTGGGTTCATATAGTTAAAGTATTGACTTGGTCAAAGGGATAGGTTGGCTTGGTTTGACCTAATTTATGATAATTGATCAATCTAGGATGATCAACAATCATGTCATGAAGTTTAGATTGGCTTAATTTACTTTGATTTGGATTGAATTGGATTTTGGTTCAAATAGGTCAAATTGGTCACTTTAGGTCAAGTGAGCCAAATTAGGTTTAGTTGGCTTCATTTTGGGTTGAGTTTGATTTGGTTAAGTTTATATATGAATTTGGTATTGATATATAAATTCGATTGTAATTGGTTTGAATTCAAATGAGTTTTGGTTCATTTAAAAATTTAAAGTCAAATGGGCTAAGATGGGTTTGACTTGGGTTGATTTTGATTTGGCTTGATGATTGTAGATTTCATTTATATTTGGATAGATGATTGAAGGAATGATTGATTCAAGAGAATATCCATTATTTTTGACTTAATTTGGATGGGTTTTGGTTAAGTCCAAGAAATTGGCTTAATGGGTATAAATTGGATTTTGATTTGATCTTTGGTTTAGTTTTAGCCATTTGAATTTATACTTCATTTATATTTGGGAATATAAATAAAGGTATAAATGGCTTATGATAAAATCACATGAGTTTGGAATGATTTGGATGCAAATTTCACTAAGCTTATGGAGGTAGGTCAAAAGGGCTTAGAAGGAAATCAAATTAGTTTGATTTAGTTTTGATCATTTGAATGTGGGTTTCATTTATATTTGTGAATATAAATTAATAAATAATTAATTTATAAGGAAATCAATTGATTTTAGGTTGATATATGGTTAAGCTCATGGAGGTAGGTTCATATGGCTTAAAAGAGCCTTGGTAGTTGGGATTAATTTTGGGTTCTAATCATTTGAAATTGTGTTTGGACTTGATTTTAATAAATGATTGAGTGATTGAATTGATCTTAGAAAAATTAATTAAATTTGGATTGATTTGAATTTGAGATTTGGTTTGAGAAGGTAAACATAGGTTGGGTCTAGTCCATGAGATGGACAAGTCTCCCTAAATCCCTAGGGCATGACCTACTCCTATGGCTAACCCTTCTAAGTCTCTAGGCTTAGGTTAAGTGTTCACCTAATCTCTAGAAGTGTCTTACTACTAAGAGAACCTTAGTGTCTAGAAGGTTCCTAGGTCTAAGAAGAGGAGTTTGAGAACTCACTCCAAAGTGAGGTTAACAAAAGGACCCTCAATAGGTGTGGTGTAACAGACAAGGCACACCGTATGTATTGGCATTGACCGAGATGATCAACAATGTCCAGAAGATTGCAAGCACTAACAAAAATGATCTATACCTAAACCCAAGAAGGTAGATGATCCTGAGTCCTAATTATTTATGCGGGCATAAGAGAGCAGAATCGATTGGGATTGAGTACATGAACCTTCCATTAGGGAAGCAGGTTCAAGCTATCCTGGGATATGGATTTGAGTTTAATTATGAATATGATTTGTTTGGGGGTGTATCCATTGGGGATATAAATTTGATTGGATTTTCTTTGATTTAAACTCCACTGGGAGGTTAGTTTAATTCGTTATGGCTCAACTAGGGAGAATAGTTCTAGATTGAGGGCATATCCGTTGGGGATGTACACTCGATTAGATTTGTTTGATTTAGATTTAGATTTAGGTTTCTAAAGAGGCTAATTTGATTTTCACATCACTGGGGAGAAGTTTAGTTTACTTGATATATTTAATTTGACTCCACTAGGGAGGTTGGTTTTGAATTTGGTTTGTTGTGGACCTTATCGGTGTATGATGGACCCACTAAGAAGGGGCCACGGAGGCCTTGGCCTATCTTAGATTTACAAGTCCAAATGTGTAGTCCACCTACCATAGGATAGGGCTATCTGACCTAAGGGTTGCCTTTTGGTGTGCAATGATTGTGCTAGAAAGAAAGTGTAGCAAACTTACATCTTTCAAAGTAGGGAAAAGCCATTGGGGTGATCTGTTGGATGAACAATAAATCGAACCCGACCTAAGGTGATTACTAAGAGAGTGCCACTAGGAATCTTACCTCTACTCAAGAGCTGTCAAAATTAATTTCATTTTAATTTGATTTGATTTGATATGATTTAATTTGATTTAGTTTGTTATATTATGGACCCTATCGACATGCGATGGACCCACTGAGAAAGAGCCACGGGGGCCTTGACCTATCTTAGACTTATAAATCCAAAGAAGTAGTCTACCAGCCATAAGGTAGGACTATCCGGCCTAAGGGTTGCTTTTTGGTGTGGAATGACTGTTCTAAAGAGAAAGCGTAGCAAACTTACATCTTCCAAAGCAAGGAATAACCATTGGGGTGACCAGTTGATGGCACAATAAATCAAACTTGATCTAAGGAGACTACTGAGTGAATGTTGTTGGAGACTTATGTCAGCTCAAGAGTAGTCAGGATTAATTTCATTTTAATTTGATGGATCATGATGGATGATTGAGAGGGGCTATGTATTGACCTATCTCTTGATCCAAAGGGGTAGTCTCACCAAGGTAGAACTATCACCTAGCGTACCTTTTGATTGCAGCAGAAAAAATGCATAGTACTTACGTAGGGACCGAACTAGGGTGACCCGTGTATAATAGATTAAAGCGACCTGGGGTCGTGTGCAATGATCTTTGGAAAGAATGTGTAGCAGCCTTAAATCTTCCAAAGCAAGATGACCACCGGGGTAACCTGTTGGTGGTAGAACAAGTTGAACCCGACCTAAGGGTGACTACTGAGAGAGTGTTTCTAGGGCCTTATCTCAACTCAAGAGTAGTCAGGTGATTCTTATAGGGAGTTTTACTGGCACTGCCCTTAAGATAGGATTCTTGCTTGGGAAAGGTGCCACTATGGGCATATAATTATATAATATATATATATATATATATATATATATATATATATATATATATATTTGTTTATTGTGGACCTGTTGGTGTAGGGACATTGAGAAAGAAATGTTGGCCACCTATCTGATTCTTCAAGAGAGAATCTGCATCAGGAACAAAACTCCAACCACATGGGTGGTTATTAGGAAAGGGGGACTGTCTAATTCAAGCGTAATCTGGGTAGTGTCTAAGCGGTCACAAAGATCCAAATATCCCTTCTGGATCACTTGAATATTGGTGCTCATGGGAAGGTAGCGTCTTACATCATCGCCAAAGTGGTGTATCGGTGGGTCCTTTGTCGACATAGTGAACACCAACCCAGGTTCGTGGTGTGGGTAGAAAGAAGGCGTTTAGACTTACATCTCCCTTAAAGGAACTGATTACTAGGATAGTCTGTCGTCAGCGATAGGTGCTATCCGATGTAGGGTTGCCCATCGGTGTGCAACAGTTGACTTAGGAAGAAAGCATACCAGACTTACATATTTCGAAGTAGGGACCAACTGCTGGGGTGACTTGTTGATGGCACAATAGATCAAACCCGACCTAATGGCAACTACTAAGTAGGGAGGCATAAAGAAAGTCTGGACCCAAACTTAAAGTAGTCAAGAGGAAAGGAGCCACTGGGGGACTTACCCTAATTCTCAACTTGACCAAGTCAGTTCATGATGGTTGGTTCAAGAAGAAGGCATATGGCATGACTGGACCTAGACTTACATCCTCTTAAATAAAGCCAACATGATGGTAGCTTACTGACCGCGCAGTAAGGCATACCATATTGACAAGGTGCTCATCGATGTGCAGTGGCAAAGTAAGGGAGGAAAGTGTAGCAGACTTACATCTTCTAAAATAAGAAGACCACTAGGGTGACACACTAGAAGGGTAGCATGTCAGCCTGACCTAAAACAACTAATGAGTGAGTGCCGCAAGGGGCATTATCCTACATGAAAGTAGCCCAAGACTAATGATGTGTATTTGTTTGTGTGATTGTGTGATGTTTGTATTTGTATTGTGTTGATGAAGACTAAGATGTCCACTTGGGTTCTCTTACACCTACCCTAAACACTTCATGTTTGATTCACAAACAAGTAAATAATGCTTAAAATGAAGGTAAGATTTGATGAATTGGAAATGGAGTTTTCATTGATGATAATTACTTTCAAACATGAATTCAAGGATAATATTTCTTTAAATAAATCCTATTGAATGGAAGCTTCGGGCGCTCTCCTTTATGGTTAATCAACTGATATAATCCTCTTTGGCAGGCCTTTTCTATAATAAAAGGGCCTTCCCATGTGGGTTCAAACTTGCCTCCCATCTTGCGACGGGCAATAATTGGTCTCCTTAGAACTAAATAAGCTTCCCTACTTTAAAAGTTCTAGAGAGGACCAACTTCTTGTGAGCTTGAATCATTTGGCTTTTGGCATAACTTCGAGGTTACGGCAGTATGCATCTCTCCTCAAACCTTAGAGCTCTTCTAACTTGACATTACGCTTTGTTGTGATCTTGCTACCCATTTATCTTTAGTGATGGGGAGTTGAACTTCTTGGACCATGCACTAAGGGAGGAGTTGGAGTTGGAGTTCAGTATGCCAAAGCTTCAACTAGATGGTTATGCCACTTTATCGTCGCGATTATTTTTTTTCAATATTTTGTTGAAGGCTTCTGCCAAGCCATTTGCCCTCAGGTAGTAGATGGTAAAGTATATACAATCTATGCAATGTCTTTGAGAAAAGTTGTTGATCATAGTACTCTTGAATGTAATACCATTATTGGATATAATTCGTTAAGGCACCCCGAACCTATATATGATATGATTCCTGAAAAACTAGAGCACATGCTGAGCCGTGACCTCTCTGAGCAGGATCACCTCCATCCACTTGGAAAAGTAGTTGGTGGTAGCTAGGATGACCCGATGACCCTTCGAAGAAGGACGATCAATCGGACCCACTATGTCGGTACCCCAACACTCAAATGGCCATAAGGACAATGTAGGATGTAGAATGTTGGGTGGTTGATCTAGGACCACACCGTGTACTTAACATTGATAGCATCCCCTAGCTATATCCATGCAATCTATAATCATTGATAGCTAGTAGAATCCTAGTCTCTTGACTTTGGCTTTCATCTTCGGACTAGATTGGTGTGCTCCGCTTAGACCTGGGTGTACCTCAGTCACAATCTTAAGAGCTTTGTGTTTGTCTAAATAATGTATCCACATATGATCAAAAGATTGCCAGTATAAGGTGACCTCCACAAGAGTGTAGGAAAGGGCTCTGCTTCAACTGATGTGCTAGTGACTTCCCTTGAGGTAGTTTACCACTATTTAGGTAATCCATGAATGGTTGCCTCTAATCTGACTCATCATCCTTTTTGGCAACAGCAACCTCCCCTTCAAGAGATAGTCTCTCGATGAGTTTAGTATCCATGTAAGGATAAGACTTGTCTATTTTGGACTCTTATCGATATTGACTCATCTTCCGGACATGCAACTCCTTGGCAAGTTTGGCTAAAGCATCTATTATGACATTTTCTCCTCGAGGATTCTTGTAAATGGTAACATAAGATTTGGGCCAATAGCTCTATGGTGTACTTGTGGTAGTGATGGAACTTAGGCTTGAGAACCTTATAGGACCCTAGCAATTTGGTTGATGACTAAGAATCCCGAAGATGTTGATGTTCTGGATGCATAGTGTGACTACTAACTCCAAACTAGTAATCAAAGCCTCATATTTGGCTTCGTTGTTAGTGCATGGATTGGACAGTGATATGAGAATCTCATCACATCATGGTCCAGAGTTAGGAGAACTATTCCTACCTTTCCACTGATAGTATGGTTCTTCTCCTCTTTGAGAGGAAGCTGCACCATCAAAGTACATCTGCCAGCAATGAATGCTAGGGTCCCCTAAGTTCATGATTTTTTCATCGAAGAGGTCATCACTAAGAAAAAAGTCAATAGAAAGTGGGTGTGCTGTTAAGAAATCTGCTAGGGCTTATCTTTTCACTGCACAGAAGAGTACGAAAGTAATAATAAACTTTGACAAAATCATGAACCAACATGCCAACCATCTAGATATCTCGGTTGTGTTATGAGTTATTATAGTGGGTTGATCCTAGAGATCAAGTTCACTTTATGAGAAAGCATGTAGTGCCATAGCTTTTGGGATGCAAATATTAAATCTAGGCAATGTTTCTCAATGGGTGAATAATTTGCTTCAGTAGGGATTAGATGACGGCTGAGGTAGTAGAGAGCATTCTCCTTCCCTTCATCATTGTTGGCTTGGGCCAACAAAAGCACCAATGAAGTCATCTAATATAGTGTAGAGAATCAAGGGTTTGCTCGGGATAGGGGTTGCTAGAATTGGCAGCGTCATCAGGTAATGCTAACACTTGTCATCCCACTTGAACTTGACGTCCTTTTTGATAAGTGCTAAAAATGGCTAGCACCTTCTTGATAGGTTGGATATGAAGCATCTTAGATATGCCAACCACCCTTGAAATGATCTGAGTTGAGTTAGACTTTTAGGGAGTGGAATTTTAAGATAGCTTTGATCTTCTTTAGGATGATCTCAATTCCCCAGTGTTGAACAATGAACCCAAGGAAATTCCATGAAGCTACTCCGAATGCACACATTAGGGGGTTCATTTTGAGGTTATATTATCTTATCGTTTGAAAACTACTTTCAAGTCAAAGAGGTGGTCATCCTTTTTTACTTTTGACTATGAGATCATCGACATAACACTTGACTTGAAGATGAATGAGTTCATCAAAGATTCGAGTCATGGACTACTGGTATGTGGCATTTTAAGGACAAAAGACATGACCTTATAGCAATAAATTCTGATCGGGGTTTGAAAGGTAGTATTTTTCTCATCTTCAGGGGCCATCTTTATTTGATTGTATTCAGATGAGCCATCCATGAAGGAGAAGACAACATGAGATGAGGCAATGTCCACCATAGTTTTAGTATTAGTAGTGAAAGTTCATCTTTGGACATGCCTTGTTTAAGTCCCAAAATTGATGCATATGAAAATTTGGCCATTCTTCTTCTTAATTAGAAGACTGGCCAACCAGGTAGGATATTTTTTTTCCCTAATAAAACTAGTATTAATCAATTTCTTAACTTCAAAATGACATGTTGTTTAATGTCTAATCACATGCATCTATGAGCTTGCTTGATAAGGTTAACATTATGCTCTATCACTAGTTTGTGGACTGCTATGTTAGGTAAACTCCATGTCTTCATATCTGGGTCATTGTCATTTTGACATTTTTCGGTTCATTGATTTCTTTGAGCTCGTAGATTGTTGACTTGATCTCCTCTTCAAACTCTGGTGGTGCATCTTTGACTTCAAAATTATTTGGTGTATTTGATATTTTTAAGCATGCCTCCTCATATAAGTTAATGTGATTTGAAAATAACCTATCATATTCCAAATGATTGGTGATGACTAGATAGTAATCATCATCATCAACTAGACCCACTGTACTGAATCCTAGTACTGGTCTTAATTGACAATGTCTGCATTTCTTGTCCCGTAACCTCTTGAAGTAATCTAACCTGTGTTTAGACAAAGTATGTGGGATTAATCCCATCTTTGCTAAATTAAGAACACAAGGCAAGTACCAATCAAAAGGAAATTATATTAAAATTTTATATGAATCATCCTCAAGTTCTACATCAGCTTTCTGACCTGAGGATGATGCTCCCAAAAAGAATCTCTGCACCTTCACATCTGTGGAAGATCTAGGGGCTTCCTTAACTACCAAACCCTCAACTTTTTGAGATGAAAGTGGGGTTAGAGTTAAGTTTCCCAACTGCTGCCTAACAGCTTCACACATAGACTGGGATACATTAATGCTTTGCTCTGGGACTCGATCTTCATTGTTGTCAGGCTAAACTATCACCTGCATGGGGATCTACTATCTGAAAGTACTAGATGGTGTACTAACCATATAAGATACATCCTCTAAACTAGATTCCAAGTCAACATGGATAGTATGAATAATCCTAGTGGCAGGGACATATTTTTATTAGATGGCCAATAAGGAGGTCTTTCATCCTTGGGGCTGCCTCTAGATCTACCTCTTCCTCTGCCTTGCAGAGGTTGGGTCATCCTACCCATATGTTCGAATATAGTAATGAACTATGGGTGGAATTTAATGTTAAGCTCTATTTCCTCCCTTGAGTCATTATCTCGCTCCCTCTTATCCTCAATCTCCACATCTTTTTCTTTTCTTTTCCTTTTGTTTTCCTTTTCTTTCCTTTCTTTTTCTTCTCTTATGATTTAGGGATTTTGACTAAGCTCGTGAGAATAGACCTTTTGATTTTGAGGGAGGTAATAGGCTACATTCTTATATATTTCAACCTTATGAACTGAAAATGGTTTGAGATCTCCTTTGATGCAGTACTCAATCCCACCTCTCATGAACTTGAGGTGCTGATGTAGAGAGGATGGAATCATGTTGTTCTTATCTTTCCATGGTCTCCCTAGAAAAGCATTAAAAGATGTATCAGTCTATAATGTGGAACTTGGCTTTAGTCATCCACTCATTTACCTCCAATGGCTACTATGGAGCTTAAAGCCCTCTCACCTTGCTCATTGATTCCTCTCAACATCATCCTTTCTGAATTGAGTTTGGAGATGTCGATCCTCAAGTAGATAAGAGTTTTTAGACTCACAATGTTGATTGATGCACCGGGGTCAACCAACACTCTTGATAACCTGAATCTGCCCATATCCACTGTGATGTAGATGGGGATGGTTGCATCTAATCGTCCCTAAAAGTAGGTCTTCATCACTGAATGTGACTCTTGGGATGTCTTTGAATAATGAGCCTCCTCTCTAGTAGTGTCCAGTTGAGCTAAGCAAATCTCAAGGTCAAGTAGAGCCTTGATTAGAGATTCCCTCATGTCTTTGGATAAGATGAGGAGTCATATTTGCTTAGTTTAGCTGGCAGCTTTCTCATGTGGGCAAGGACATTGTAATACACTTTAGGCTGGTCCTCCATAAGCATATCCATGGCTGGAGAATCTTGTGTAGTGGCTATATGCTCGCTAGAACCAATGACTTGTTTAACCTTATCTTGAGGTGCTACCATAGGAGGTAGAACTTTGCTATGTAGGTTGACTTTAGTGACTTCATGTGGCGGGTTGATAAAAAGTTCTACCTGCTCGTCGGGTATACCTACAGCTTCTCCTATGGGACCCTTAGAGTTAGATGACTCCAAGTCAATCTGAATGGGTGAACTTGATTGATTTAGAAAAGGAAAGTTTGATTCTGAATCATAAGAGAAAGGATAAGAATTATTTGTGCTATTATTATTATTATTTAGACTTGGAGATCTTTCAATTGAAATGAGATCATCAAGACTATTAAAGTAGAGAAGATGTAAGTGGAATCTACCTTCTCATTGATTTCTTTCTAAATGGAGGTACATGATAAAAATCAAGTAAAGTAAGCGAGAGGTTTAGTGCCCTCGTCCATAGATACAATGTTTCTGCTAGAAGAAGAGTTGGATGAGCTGGGCGGTGTGGCAGTAGCTTCTAAAGAATGATCGATGATTGTTTAGCCTATCTCGGGAAAGTGATGATTCTTGCTTCTGAGCTCCCACTTTCCTCAAGTTATCTTTAGCAACTTGCAAACCTTCCTTGGTGTTGAGGTTTGGTGCCTAGCACAAGGAGAGTTTCTTGATCTTAGAAATAATTTTCTTAGAGGTTCCAGATAAGGAAATTTCCCAACCTTCTTTTGTCTTGAGAAGATCACATGTATCCCCAATGATTACCCTAACAGAACTAGATGATTGTTCTAATAAGTAATCCTTAGGGATAATTGTGGAACCCGACTTGTAGTTGTGCTCAAGTCAGACCTTGAAAGTGATGCAATATTCTAAGACATGGCCTAACATGCGGTCGTAGGGGCAAAAGTTAGGATCATCACTCTTGCCTACTTCCTTTGACCTCTTAGGCTCTAGTAGCTAAAAATCAGGCTTCTTTAAGAGGTTCTTAAAGATCTTTCTAACTACCTTCCTCTTAAATGAATATGGCTTATTTAGACCAGAAGAGTAGGTGGATAGATCTTCATGGTGAGATGCAGTACCGTTGTATCATGAGGGAGTGTAGTGCTGGCCATTGAGGTGGCCGGTGGCATGACGGTGGGGTCATAAGGTGGAGTGAAGAAGGTTTGCTAAGCTTGAGGTCTCTCAAACTAAACTCTGGCCAGTTGTTTTCCCTTATCAACTAACACTACTACCCTTGGCTTCTTCTCAAAAGCTTTCTATGGCTTGGACTTGGATGAATGGTCTTGAAAAGGTAACTGTTTGATTTCCCCTTGCAGACTACCTTGTTGATTAGTTTCTCAAAGGTATTGATAGTAAATCTCTTGATCATGAAAGCAACTAGGCTATGACATGATATTCAGACAGCTGTAATCACATTTCATATTTAGGTTTTTCCACCTGAGAATATAATCATGAGACTCATTGAGATATTATTGTGCCACAATAAGGTCTCCCCATAGTTACCATTTGTTGAGCTCCAACAAACCTCTTAATAAAGAGATGCTTCAACTTAGAAAATATCCTTACTGAACCATTGGGTAGTTCGGCATACCAATCAAATGCAATCCCTGATAGATTACTAATGAAGAGACATAAAAGAAGTGCATCACTACCTCTAAAGTGCGCTATATATTGTTGTTGACCTCATTTTTTGGATGAGCTCTCAACCCCTCCATCATAGACATAGGACTTCTCGTAGACACTAAGATTTTCCTTAGTCTTAAGACACTTCTAGTGATTAGGTGAACACTTAACCTAACCCTAGAGACTTATAAGAGTTAGCCATATGAATAGGTCATGCCTTAAGGGTGTTAGGAAAATTTGTCTATCCTATAGCTTGAACCAAATTCTCACTTCCTTCTTTCAAGTCAAACTCCAAATTCAAATTAACCTTGAACTTAAATCAACTTCAATTCCAAAATAAACCTCAAATCAATTCCAAATAATTGAAACCCATGATTAAATTCCAAATCTAAAATCTTTCCTAAGTCCCTTTGATTCCACCTTATGGACTTAGCTTAAATCAAATATAAATCAATTCAAATTCAAGAAATTTTCTCATAATCTATTTATATTCTCATTTATATTCACAAATATAAATGAAATATAAATTTAAATATCCAAAACTAAATTCAAAACTCAAATCCAAATTCAACCAAAATTCAACTTAAGCCTTTCAAGTCAAATTCTTGAACTTAGCTCAAATCAAATCTAAATCAATTCAAATTCAAGAAATTTTCTCATAACCCATTATATTCTCATTTATATTCACAAATATAAATGAAATATGAATTCAAATATTCTAAACTAAATTCAAAACTCAAACCAAAGTTAAACTCCTGTTCACCCTTTGAACTTGAAATTGTCAAATGAATCAAAACTCATTTGACTCCAAATCACTTGCAATTGGATTATATTTCAATCATAAGTCCATATGGGAGTTCAATCAAACTTGATTCAAGCCTTGATCAAGTTAATTGACCCACTTAGGTTCACTTGACCCAAAGTGACCTAAAGTACCATTTTGAGCTAAATTCTAATTCTACCCAAATTGGATTGAACTAAGCCCACCTAAGCCTCGCATTATGAGCAACAATCATCATGAGATGATCAATCACTCAAATTGGGTCAAACCAAGTCAAACATAAGGGTTGACCAAGTCAACACTTAGCCAAAAATGAAACCTAAATTAGCCAAAATCTACCATAGGCTAAATTGATTGAAACCATTAATTTAGACTCATTCTAAATCAATGTTTAAACTTGACCAAGTCATCATTTGAGCCTAACCTAGCCCAATTGGCCACTTGACCCAAGTTGACCCAACTTGAACTAAAAACTCAAAATGTGACAAAGCTTGATCTAAGTCGAATGGATTGAAACCAATGGGTCAAGTTCATTCTAAATCACTTGTTGAACTTGACCAAAGCCTCAATTGGCCAACTAGACCCAACCTAGCCCATTGACCATGAACCTAACTTGACCTAAAAGGCCAAATTGAGCCAAAATCAAACCAAACCAAAATTAATTGAACCCAAAGCTTGCAACATATTTCAAATGACCAATAAACCTAAACCAATCCATGGACCCAAAAAGGTCAAATGGGTCAAATTGATTAACTCGACCCATTTGACCTAAATTAAATCAAATGAACCAAAATCAAACACAAATCAAATTGAACCAAACTAATGGTGCCAACATATTTCAAATGGTCATATGAACTTTATCCAACCCTTGGTTTGACCCAATTTGACCAATTGGTCAACTTGACCCAAGTTGACCCATTTTTACCTAAATGGGTCAACATGAGCTAAATAACATCAAATCAACTCCAAATTCTTTGAAATTTGGACCAACCCAATTTCAAACTATTCTAAATCTACCAAAGTAAAATCAAAGCCAAATGACCATATACCCTTTGGTCAAGGGGTAACCCATGGCCAATTTCACTTGGAATTTGGTCATATCCTTTTCATGGCCACTTGACACCCTCTTAGTGGACACTAATGGGTTTGGTGCACATGACCTAATGGTTTTGGGTTAGTCAAACCCAACCCAAGGCTAAAACTGACCACCCACTCAAAATGAGCACATGGGAATCACTTCTCCACCTCATTTGGCAAATGGAAACTTCTCCGCTACCTCCCTCTGGCCAAATCGAACCACATGTTGTCCAAAACCGCCTAACCAACTCAACCCCTAGGATCAATTTGATCAAAATGATAAAAGCCATGCTAAGATCCTTCTGATATACTCCCCTAATTTCATTTCAGACTCACATTTGATTGAAGCATAGGAAGCCAGAGCAAGCATTCCCAAGTCTCTCCAAGCTCCCTCAACCCACTTTGAATTCTCCATTCTCGGTTTCTTCAAGCAAAAATAGGGGAGCTCAAGTGATTTTCAATCTCACTCAATGCTTAAATTCAGCTCAATTCCTCCTTCAAGCACCAGGGGAGTCAGCTCACCCAAGTCTTCATCCAAGCTCTCAAGCCATGGGAAGGAGAGTTTGATCAAAGTCACAATTGAAGCCCACTTTGGTCCATAGGAAGATCACTCAACCTCAAGCCTCAAATCTTCAATAGCTTTGACCACTAGACTGCTTGATGGTTGGGAGCGCCGGTGATAGCCTCCAATGAGGTATGATCAAAATAGATCCTAGGTGTATATTTTTGTGTCCTTTTTGAAGGGAATTGTAATCCCATTGCTTTTTGATTATTAGATCTTCATCTCCTTGCATGATGATGGTGTGTGTTAAATTTTACCTCAATTCGAGCTCAATCGAGCTGGATCAAGCCAAAGGTGGGCGTTGCCTCTCCGGAGCTCGAGAGGATGAATCACGGACCATCCATCCTGCGTGTTTTGGATGGATGGTCCTGATTAATCCACACTAGATCTAATGATTTATCCTATTAATACTATGGGCTTGATCTTGACCATATGATCTTTGATCGAATGGTCCAAGGGAAAGTGCATAGCATTGCCGGTTGATGCGGCATTGGATGTAACTACTTAAATAGCGAATCCCAGTAGTCCACGTTGCACTGACGGGATTAACTTTATAATTAGGCTATTTAATTAAGTTTTAATCATAAAATCTTCAAAAATACATAACTAAATGTAGGAAAATTAGAAAAATACAAACCCAAATGCATTGTGAAGATATTTCAAATGGGAATAATATAAAATTAAGTTTATGGACTTTGAACAATGAATTTTATGCAATTTGGGTTTTATTGGGAATATAATTATGTTAATTACCCCCTAATTATTCCATTGATTAATCTTAAACTTTTTAAGTGTATTTAGTAGGATGACTTCTGCTCCCCTAATTTTGTTGGGATTTATTAATGGTTTGATTATGGGAATTGATTGATTCACTCTTAATCACTCTCTTAATCAATTAAATGATTAATTAACCTATTAAATAGTGATAAATTAATTAATTAAGTTTGCTAATTATCTTAGAACAGTGAATGGACTTAAGAAATGAGATTAAGAGTTCTTTCTAAAATCTTTTCCCCTAAGTTTATTTCATCTGGATAAAAATCTAATTAATGTACAAATTAATTAAATAGTCTAATCACTTTATTAAATGGCTTAATTAATCAAAATTTTAATATCAATTCAATTTAAACTTACTTAGGTGTTCAATAACCTAAGTAGCTTAAGGAAATCATATCTAACCCATATGTGTTATGAAAGTACTTAAATTAAACCCTTTAGCTTAATTATCATTAATTATGAGCCAAATGCATTAGGCCCTTTTCTTTCCTAGGTACATTGCTGATTTAAATTTCTTGTGATTTTATGTCATACATTGACTCATAATTATTTGATTAAATATATTAAAGTTGTGTAGGTAAGGGGTAATTAATGAACTTAATGTACACCTTAACTTAAGTAGAATATAAAATCAATCTAATGGTCCTAAAATTAAACTAAAATAACATACACATGTGGGAGATGGTTTAGGACAAGAAAACCTTTTTACACTTCCTAAATTCAAATCAAACTCAAACAAAATAAAAATCTCTTTAAAATAATTTTGATTCACTTTAAATAATCTTATTTCATAATATTATCTTTAGGAATTAATTAGGGTGAATGAATTTACATGCTTTCATCACTTTATTTCTTTCATAGAATGCTAAATGTGTATGTCATATGAAAATATTGCATTCATGACTTTTGAAAATCAAATGAATAAAAAATGAAATGTTTCCTTTTATGTCAAATTGCATGTTTGAGCTAAACTTAGAATATGAATGACTATTAACATTCCTTTTGCAAATTGTATAGTTCATTTGAAAAGAATACAACACTTGCTTAAATACATTCATATTCATTCCTATGTTATCAATTAAGAAGAATATTCACACTTACACATGTAAATTGCATAAACAAATCAAACAAACAAACATAAACTTTTTGCATGACTCTTTTTCCATTCATCTCTATTTGTACATGCACTTGTATTTAAGGAAAGTGGTATATTAGTCTGGATATCCGGGGTTCAGATTTAATTTAGTAGGTTTGTACCTTATGGTGTTGAAAATAATATCACTATTTATTACATGTAAATGTGCATATGACAAATGGATAAAAGAATCCTCTCTTTTCTACTTAACAAAATTATGCATACATGAAACATTCCAAAATTTTCTTAAACAAACTCTCTTAGCATTCATCATGAAGATGTGCTAAACATCTCCATTTTCATGTATAGATATGCTTAGGTTTCATCCATATACATGTTTCACATGTTGGAAAGAAATAAAGTGTTGTGTGTTTTGTGATAATAATTCACTTTACTTAATCTTAAAAGGCCTTTCTTTTTGGATAGGTTTGTTTAGGGAAAATCTAAACTTAGGATTAATCAAAATACATAATAAAACATTCACTAAACCAAAATCATATATGAATCTACCTTAGAAATTACTTAAGGTGGAGGAAAGAGAAGTTCTCTTCTCTTTTCCTCTCTTTAAAACACTTAGTAAGTAATTGTAGGTTCATTCAAACCAAATCAATTCATCACATAAAATCAACCAAATCTACTAAATCACTTAAATAAAACCACCCTCTAAGTTGAACTCTTTCACACTTAGAAAACTCTAACCTTAAAGCCTAGCTAAGACATACCACACAAATCTTAAATGACACACACATTAGGCGAAGTCACCATTTCTAGTCCTATGTTAGGGCGGTGCATGGTTTGATGTTTTCTTTACTTTATGAAGAATTAGTTTAGTCTGGATGTTAGGGTGTATGTGTGTAGACTCAATGGTAGGGCAATCTTAGTCTAACCATTATTTTCTACACTGGATTGTGCTTAAGGGGTGTTGTATTAAAAATATAAATGCCTTTTGCTATGTAGGTTGCTTATACACCTAAGAATAATTAAAAATAGGCTAGGTGGACTTGGTTGCCCATATGTGGGGTGCCAGGTCCAATTTATACATATACATGCTTAGGATTGTATGGTTTACTTAGCTAATCTCTATTTTGCAAGTTTTAGTTAGATTTACTTTTTTTCCATTTTCATGTAATTTTGCAATTAGAATTTGAAATGATTGTTATGGAGGATTAGGATGAACATTGGTTATAATAATATGTCTTATGTACCATGTGAAGCCTTTAGGGCAACCACATTCTAACCAACCAAAAGAAGAAAGAAGAAAGAAGAAAGAAGAAAGAAGAAAGAAGAAATGAAGAAATAAAGAATGAAGATCTTCATAACAATGAATTCCTTCGTGATTGTAATTTATTCATTTGTAATCTGGGTTGTATAAGGGTAGAGCTCAACTACTCAATTTGTTTTCAGGTTTATGCAATGGAGCCCAACCACTAAATGGCCTCTTATTCTTTTTTGTTATCTTTATAAATTGATTGATGTTTGTTTAGCTTGTGCATTAAGATGGAATCTTTTCATAGTTTCTTCCTTGCTTTGATGTATGGCCTGGATGACGATTAAGCTCTTAGGAAAATAAATTAGCTATCCAATTAATCAACTCAAAATTAAAAAAATCAAATAACTCATAACCTCATTTAAAGCTTAGGAAATAAATAAGATAAAAGAATTAACAACCCCTTAGCTGGATGTTGCATATTCTTTCTCACATAATGTTTAAAAAGCATATTATTTCACTCTTGATTTGGAGGGCTTCCACCTTTTCCAAAGAACTTGGCTTGATTCTTGAGAAGCATGGTAGAAACACACCTCCTTTCTTTCTAATTTGCCCATAATCTAATTTCTCATGCATTAGGCATATGAGTCCTATAAGCTTGTGTCAAATAAATAGTCCAAAAATCAAAAGAAAATGGAAACATACTTCCTTTTGCGGGCTACGAGCATAAATCCTCACCTCTTAAGCATTTCCATGATCTCATGTCATCGAATTGTAAGCCCTAGATTTCTAATAAAAATTCAACTCGAAATAAATAATTTCTTTTAAACTTCAAAAATATAAAGCCCAACCATAGGATAGTTCGGGATGCTTATTAGGTTTATTAGTATCATAAAAATCTCCTACTTATCCTCCTTTATTCAATAATAACTCCCTCCTCTTGATCAATCCCACTTGATCTTATAAAAATAAACTAATTGATTGATATTGCTATGTTTGAAATCTTTGGAGACAATGATCATTTGTCTTAATCGAGAGTATTCCTAAAGAAGCTCATTCCTTAGAATGTAATTAACTATGGGGACTTGCCTCCATAAGAAACTTAACGAACATGATTTAAAATAAATCATACTTTACTTTTCTATATAAAGTAGGGGAAGAATCTCTGGTACATTCTGAAGACCCATAGTCCTTAGGAGTCCTTATTCGGTGATTAGGTCCATTTGTGACTTCTATTTTTTGAGATAGTACACCTTTCCTCAATGTCGTACCCGATCACCCTAATAAGAATATCTGCAGATCTACGTGGTGTCATAAAAAGGCTTTATATTTTTATTTTCATTCATCTTTTCCAAAGGGATGGATGAAGGCAAGAGCATATATTTTAAGCACGAATTTTTCTGGCCACTTCACTGGTGATGGTTCCTCTCTCAATCTTTGGTAAATTATCGTTCTCTCCAAGTATCGATAGTGGGTTTGTATTTTATATGAATCCAAGACTATCTATCTTTTCCATTGGCACTTAGTTTATTTCATCCTTAAGCTAAGCTAGCCAACATCTTTAGGTTTTATGACCTCACCCCATGTTGGTCTTAAAACCTCGTTGGTTTCCCAATGTGAAAATAAAAATTCAACTCAAACAAATAAATATCTTCAAATTTCAAAAATATAATGCCCAACCATAGGATAATTTGGGATGCTTACTAGGCTTCCTAGTATCATAAACATCCCCTACTCATCTCCTTTAGTTTTCAATAATAATCAATCCCACTTGAAAAATAAACCAATTGATTGATATACTATCTTTGAAATATTTGGAGACAATGATCATTTACCTTAATCGAGTATTCCTAAGGAAGCTCATTCCTTAGGATGTAATTAACTATGGGGCTTGCCTCCATAGGAACAATGAACACAATTTAAAATAAATCTTGCTTTTCTGTATGCAGGAAGAATCTCTGGTACATTCTGAAGACCCATAGTCTTTAGGAGTCCTTATTCAGGTGATTAGATCCATTGTAGGGTAGTGATTTCTATCTTTTGAGATAGTACACCTTTCCTCAATGTCGTACCCGATCACCTTAATAAGAATATCTGCGGATCTACATGGTGTCCAAAGACATTAATATTTTTATTTTCATTCATCCTTTCCAAAGGGATGGATGAAGGCAAGAGTATATATTTTCACCATGGATTTTTCTGGCCACTTCACTGGTGATGGTTCCTCTCTCAATCTTTGGTAAATTATCATTCTCTCTAAGTATCGATAGCGGGTTTGTATTTTATATGAATCCAATACTATATTTCTTTTCCACTGGCACTTAGTTTATTTCATCCTTAAGCTAAGCTAGCCAACATCTTTAGGTTTTAGGACCTCACCCCGTGTTGGTCCTAAAACCCCCGTTGGGTTCCCCAATGGGTGAAAATAAAAATTTTAACTAAAGACTTCCTCCTTTCCATTTTTATGGTAAGGAAAGGTTCATTCCAAAAATAAAAAAAAATAAATCCTTCATAAAAAACATCAATTTTCAAAAGAACTTTTTAAAATGCAGATAATAAAATGTTTAAACAAAATTTTCATAAATCACCCTCATCTAACAATCTTCACGATTGTTATATATTGGATCATTCCAAAATTAAAATCACCAATCATATTTTCCTAAAAATATAAATGAACTTCTTCATTCAATTCATTTTGATGAAGACTTCATTTTCAAAAATAAAATTCCAACAATCATATTTTCCAAAAGCACAAATGAACATCTTCATTTCAATTTATTGAATGAAGATTTCATTTTCAAACAAAATGAACAATCACATTTTCAAAACAAAAATCAACAACATCCTTTTCAAAATAAAATCCAACAATCATAATTTAAAAAAGTACAAATGAACATCTTCATTCAATTTATTGAATGAAGATTTCATTAAAAAAAAAATAAACAATCACATTTTGAAAACAAAGTAAACAATCACATTTTCCAAATAAAATCAACAATCACATTTTCAAAACAAAATTCAATAATCATCTTTCCAAAAAAAAAATCCAACAATCATAATTTCAAAAAGCACAAATGAACATCTTCATTCAATTTATTGAATGGAGATTTCATTTTCAAAACAAAATGAACAATCACATTTTCAAAACAAAAATCAACAACATCCTCTTAAAAATAAAATCCAACAATCATAATTTCAAAAATGCACAAATGAACATCTTCATTCAATTTATTGAATGAAGATTTCATTTTCAAAACAAAATTAACAATCACATTTTCCGAATAAAATTAACAATCAAATTTTCAAAAATAAAATCTACAACATTTGGATCTTTCATTTAGCATTCCCAAATTTGCTAAGTAAAGATCCTCTTTTTCAAATTCAAAATCAAAATCAAAATCAGAAATCAAAACAACATTTGGATTTTCTTAGCATACCTAAGTTTGCTAAGAACCTCTCTTTCAAAAATCAACAAAAACAAAAGCAACACATAAGATTTCTTTAGCATACCTAAATTTGCTAAGAATCATCTCTTTCAAAAATCAACAAAAACAAAAATAACACATGAGATTTTCTTAGCATACCTAAATTTGCTAAGAATCTGCTTTTTCAAAAATCAATAAAAACAAAAACAACACATAAGATTTCCTTAGCATACCTAAATTGCTAAGAATCCTCTCTTTCAAAAATCAACAAAAAACAAACACAACACATAAGATTTCCTTAGCATACCTAAATTTACTAAGAATCCTCTCTTTCAAAAATCAACAAAAATAAAACAACACATTGATTTCCTTAGCATAAATTTGCTAAGAATCCTCTCTTTAAAAAATCAACAAAAACAAAACAACACTTGGATTTCCTTAGCATACCTAAATTTGCTAAGAATCCTCTCTTTAAAAAATCAACAAAAACAAAACAACACTTGGATTTCCTTAGCATACCTAAATTTTCTAAGACTCCTCTTTTTCAAAAATCAACAAAAACAAAACAACATAGGCTTTCCTTAGCATACTTAAATTTTCTAAGAATCCTCTTGTCAAAAATCAACAAAAATAAAAACACATTTGGATTTCTTTAGCATACCTAAATTTGCTAAGAATCCTATTTTCAAAAAATTTCAAAAATAAAACACATTTGGATTCTTCATTTAGCATACCCAAATTTGCTAAATAAGGATTCCATCTTTCAAAATCGCACTTGATTCACAAAATAAAGTAAATAAAAGAAAAAGAAGAAATTATTTTTAAACACCTCACCTAGCATACCCAAATTTGCTAATTGAGTAAATTCCAAGAATCTCAAATCAAAACAAAATAAAAATCAAATATGAACCTAGGGAAGCATCTCTTAAAAAATATTTTAACCCATTTTTGAAGATACACAAATTTGCTGGAAATGGATTCTGCACTCAAAAAATCCCCTTTCCAATCAATTCCAAAATCTCTCTTCTAAATTCCTTTGAGCCCCACTTAACACTTTTAAGTTGTTGAGTGTGGGTTTAAATTTTAAATTCAAATTTAAAAATACACAAAGTAGGAATCTGATTCAAACTTATTTTCAACATTGTAGACTTTCAGTTAGCTTTTAGTCAGTTTCCAGTTCAGTTAACTCAGTTTCCAATGACAGCATAGAGATATGTCTTCACATTTCCTCATGGGATCGATTTGGCCTTAGATCAGGCTAGCCTCCCATGATCTAACTATGCACACTTGATCGACTTTGGTCGAGGCTTTGAGGGAGCCAGGATTACATGTGAGGAAACCCCTCTCATGATAGTTAGTAGGAGCGTGGTGACCGAGCGGGAGCTGGTCATCCGGGTTTAGTTACCATCTAATTTTGAGATTCCCTCACTAAAAAGGAATGTTGTGGCAGTTCCCCGATAGCGGTAGCACCTCTCCATTGTTCCCCTTTTGCCCAGTTAGGGATAGCACCCACTCCTTGGCATCTTCCTAGGGGAAGGCTCCCCTAATTCTAGGGATTGTCTCCTCTGCCTTTGAGATTGGGTATAGTTCCCATACTGCTCGACCTACCAGGACTCATCACAGAAACAAGAACCACATGATCAAGCGTATCACGCATTGCGGGGGGAGTTGCCTTAGTCTAGTGTAGAGGAGTTTCCTAGGATGGTTTCCTCACTGATTACAAAAAAATAGTTCCACCCTCTCTATGGATTTGATAGAGAGGATGTTAAGAGAATTTCAGCTTCATCTCCACTAGTAGTTTAGTTTCAGGCACCTATTACTGAGAGGAGGAGGTCATACGCTGACCTTCGACTAGTTTTATGCTGAGTAGGTGATGCCTATGGATGATCGGAGTCCAGGGCTCAATTTAATTTGAGATTAGTTATCCCCACACTGGGTAGGCAGTTAGGCAGGAGGGCCAAAGGCAGGCATTAATTCACTACAGATGAGAGCGAGGTACAACTCGGACCACTTGGGCTTTCTAGATCGATGTGCTCCCTGCATCGATCATACTGATAATATCCTATTGATGAGGACTACCCATCGTAGGAGAGTAGCTCCTATTCAGAGAGAGTCGGTGGTGCCTCCGCCACACCACTCTTCTTAGCGTCCACCGTCTCTTGTACATATTCCAACATCTACTATTTTAGCCAAGGCCATGAAGGCTGCATCCGGGGAGAAGAGGATCCCACTGGTGGTCCAGCTACGGCCAAGAGATCTCATTCCATCTACACCACCTACTATGGAAAGGCCGATATCTCCTTCTCGACCTTCTGCCCCAGTTATGGTGAGAAAGGAATGGCAATGTCGGAGTATCGTAGTCATCCCATCACCACCACCACCTTAGCAGGCTATGAAGATTACAGCGAGGGGAGGAGGAGATAGTTGGTTGCTCCATGGCCGCCTCTCCTAGAGTACCACTCCATAGCTAGTCACAAGTCTCATCTCTGGCGTAGTCATCATAAGATCATCTCTCCAGGAGCATCAGAGGTTAGGTGCCTATCTATTCATGATAGTGATCACTACCCAAATCGATCTTTTATACATTGGTTGGAGATCCCAGATGACATAGTAACTCAGTATTTAGTGGAGAAGAAGGAAATCTTAGGATATTTAGGATGAAAAGGTCATTTGATGAAGATGATGAGAATTTGGTGGGGGTACACATGGTAGATGGGTTCCCTCCTATCAGAGTATGGATGTCTTTGTGTTAGTAGGAAGACATACTTCGACCCAATACCTCTGTCAATAATTAAAATAGAAAGATGAAATAATTGATAAGATGGGGAAGCAGCTCAAGGATTTACTAGCAGTAGTCTTGGCACTTCAGAACTAAGACCTAACAGTTCATCCTATTATAGTTGAGACTAGTTAGCTAGAGTTAGTGGATGTCTTAGATCCAGCCAAGACTTTACCTCTAGTAGAGCAGGGCAGCACCAGCCTATATAAGAAGGTAGTGGATAGTACCTCCATACAAGAAAAGGATATCAAAACTATGGTTGAGTAGCAGGTGAGAGAAGCGTTGGCTCAAGCCCAAGGAGGATCATCAGTTCTAAAGGGTAGACCCTACCCAAAGGAATTCGATGCCATCCAATATCCTAAGGGTTTTATACCGCCTTCTTTCAAGAGCTTCGATAACAGAACCCACATAGCATTTCGGCCGATTGCGATGGTAGTGATGCTTTACTCTTCTATCTTTTTATTAGTAGCTTAGCAGACATAACCTTTGATTGGTACGCTGAACTTCCCAACAGTTCAGTGAACTCTTCATCAAGAGGTTTGTTGGAGCTCAGCAAAGGGTGGGTGTAGGTGATCTCATTGTGGCTCAACAAAACTTTGGTGAGTCCCTCATTGATTATATTCTCAAATGCATAATTTGAGTATGAAATAGAAACCGTAGCTGTCTGAATAACATGCCATTGAAATTCTATTGAAGAATATTCATGGCTCGATTGCCTTCATGGTCAAAGGTTTTACTATCAAAATATTTGAGAAACTCCAAATAATTGCCTTTTCCAAACCAATCAACAAAGTAGAAGCCACAGAAAGCATATGAAAGAGAAGCCGGTGAGTAGTAGATAGGGAAGCTTTAGGAGAGCTATTTAAGAGACCTCAGTTCCACAAACTTCCACCTCTCTACCACCCAGGCGCGATCGCCACAACATCCTCATCTACTATTTCCAGACTCCACTCCATGACCTGTCGCTCCTCCTCGAGGCATATTCCCGGTAACAGTAGCTTCACTACCTACTCTTTTGGATAAACTTTATAAGCTTTATTCATTTAAGAGGGAGGTAATCAAAAATATCTTTAGAATCTCTTAAAGAAGCCTGATTTTAGCTACCCAAACTTAGAGGGTCAGTGGAAGTGGGCAAAAGTAATGATCCTAACTTTTGCCCCTACCACCGCATGCTAGGTCATATTTTGGAGGACTGCTTTACATTCAAGGACTAGCTTGAACATAACTTCAAGGTGGTGCTATAGTTATCCTAAATGAATACTTTATGGAACAACCATCCCGTTTCATTAGGGTAATCCTTGGGGATAGCTGTGATCCTTCCAAAACCATAGAAGATTGGGATATCTCCTTATCCCGTACCTCTAAGAAAATTATCTCAAAAATCAGGAAACTTTCCTTATAGGTGCCTGAGGCAGCTCGACCTCCAACATCAAGGAAGGTTTAAAAGTTGTTCTGGACAACTTAGGGAAAGAGCTCGGTAGCGACTACCTGCCAGGATAGCCAACCACTGATCGAGTCCAACCTCAGTCCACAATTACAGCTACTACATCAGCAACTACCTATACTACAACTAGCTCTTCTTCTAATAGACATCCTGTATCGATAGATGCAGGCATCAAATCTCTCACCCCTTTTACTTTACTTGATTTCTACTATGTACCTCTTTCAAAATCCAAGAAATCAAAGAATAAAGCTGGCTTGAATTATATCTATGTCACTTTAGATGGGTTGTTTAAATCTATGCCTAATGAAATCTCTTCAAGTCTAAATAATAATTATAACAACTCTGATCTTCCCTTTTTTGATTCAGAGTTGGATCTTCCTTTCTAAATACTATGGGTTTACCTCTTGATATAGACTTGGAATCATCCAATTTTGAGGGTCCCATAGAAGAAGTTGTAGGTGAGCATGACAAGCTTGTAGAATCGTCCACTAACCTGTCATAAGAGATCACCATAGTCAACCTCCATAGTGGCAATGTTCTACCTCCTAGGGCAGCACCTCAAGATAGAGGGAAACAAGTCATTGGTTTAGAGGATCGAGAAGCCCCTCCACAGGATGCTCTACCCTTGGATATGCTTATGGAGGATCAGCCCAAAGTGGATTAGAATGTCCTCTCTCACCTAAGAAAGTTTCCATCTAAGCTAAGCATATATGATGCCTTTATCTTATCCAAAGAGATGAGGGAATCATTAATCAAGGCTCTTCTTGATCCAAATATATGCTTAGCTCAGTTGAATACTATTAGAGAGGAGGCACATTATTCTAGAGAAGCTCAGGGAATCACTTTCACAGATGAAGACCTTCTCTAGGGGACAGGGAGCACAACCTTCCCTCTACATTATAGTGGACATGGACAAATTCAGACTTGCCAGAATTCTCATCGATCTAGGTGCATCAGTGAACATTATGAGTCTAAAGACCCTTGCCTATTTGAGGATCGACATCTCCACACTCCGAGGAGATCGGATGATGTTGAGAGGATTCAATGAACAGGACGAGAGGGCTTTAGGTTCCATAGTGTTACCTTTGGAGATAGGTGATTGGAAGGCTGAAGCTAAGTTTTATATCATTGATTTGAATACTTCATTCACTGATTTGCTCAGTAGGCCTTGGATACATCAGAATAAGGTGATTCCATCCTCCCTCCATCAGTGCAACAAGTTCAGGAAGGATGAAATTGAATATTGTGTCAAAGGTGATGAAAATGCATTTTCAATCAGAGAGGTTGAGATAAATGAGGATGTGACCTACTATCTTTCTCAAAACTCCTTTTTCTCATGAACTTGGTCAAAATTCAAATTCAAATGCAAAATAAACAAAAGAAAAAGAAAAAGAGAAAGAAAAAAAAGGAAAAATAAAAATACAAGTGAATGAGAAAAGGAAATTGAGGAAGAAGTAGAGCCGCATATCACATTTCACCCATAGTTCATTCCATCATATGGACATGTGGGTAGGATGACTTGTACTCCACCAGCCAGAGGCAAAGGCAGAAATAGAGGCAATTCTAAAGGTGAAAGACCCCATGGTTAGCCATCAACCAATAAGGGTTATGTTCCAGTTCATAGGAGTACCCCTACTATTCACATAGACTTAAAATCAAACTCGGAGGACAAGTCTAATGTGATTAACATACCAGCCAACCCCTTTCAATAGGTTTCATTGGAGGTGACACTTGAGCCGAACAATGATGAAGACCAGGCCTCCAAATAAAACATGAATGTATTCGAATCAAATGTGAAACTATCAGGCATCAGTTAAAAACCTTAGCTCTAACCTTTCTTTCATTTCAAAAAGTTGAAGGTTTAGTAGTTAAGGAAGCCCCTTAGTCTTCTAGGGATGTCAAGTCGAAGAGATTCTTTTTAGGATCATCATCCTCAAGTCTAGAAACTGATGTAGGACTTGAGGATATTTCAAATAAAGAATTAATGGAATCACCTTTTGATTGGTACTCGCCTTGTGTTCTTAATCTTACAAAAAAGGGTTTTATTCATTATACATGGTTTAAGCACAGGTCAGAGTACTTCAAAAAGCTATGGAACAATAGAGGTAGGGATCATAATCAAGATTAGGACTAGGATTCGGTATAGTGGGTCTAGTCGATGATGATGTTTACTACTTAGTTTTCACCAATCATTTGGAGTATGGTAGGTTCTTTTCATACTACACCAACTCTTATGAGAATGTGTGTTTAGAAATTTCATATTATCCAGATGATCTCTAAATCAAAGATGCACTTCTAAAATTTTAAGAGGAGATCCATTCAACAATTGACAAGCTTAAAGAAATCAAACTCGGGATAGAAAAAAATCCACGCCCGACATACCTCAGTTCATTGCTAAATGAAGATAAAACTAATTACTTTGTTAGGCTATTGACTGAGTTTAAGGACTACTTTGCATGGAGTTATGAAGAGATGCCGAGATTATCTCCTAACATAGTAGTCCACAAACTAGCAATATATCATAGCGCTAACCCTATCAAACAAGCTCCTAGACGCATGTGATTAGAAATTAAATAATAGGTCATTTCTGAAGTTAAGAAAATGATTGATGATGGTTATATCAGGGAAAAAAATACCCTACCTGGTTAGCCAGTGTCATCCCAGTTAAGAAGAAGAATGACCAAATTCACATATGCGTCGATTTTAGGGACTAAAACAAGGCATGTCATAAGGATGAGTTTCCTCTTCCTATACCATAATTAATGGTGGATATTGCCTCATCTCATGCAGTATTCTCCTTCATGGATGGGTCATTTGGCTATGACCAAATCAAGATGGCCTCCAAGGATGAAAGAAATACTGCATTTCAAACCCCGATCAAAATCTATTATTATAAGGTCATGCATTGTGGCCTTAAAAATGTTGGTGCTATATACCAACGGGCCATGACTCAGATCTTCAATGAACTCATCCATCATCAGGTTAACTGTAATGTTGATGATCTAGTAGTCAAAAGCAGAGAAAAGGAAGACCATCTCTTTGACTTGAGAGTAGTTTTCAAATGGTTATGACAATATAACCTCAAAATGAATCCCCTGAAGTGTGCATTCAGAGTAGCTTCAATAAAATTCCTTGGGTTTGTTGTCCAACATTGGGGAATAAAAATAGATCCAGAAAAGATCAAAGCTATCTTAGAAATGCCACCTCCTAAAAGTTTAACTCAACTCAGATCTTTCCAAGGACGGTTGGCATATCTAAGATGTTTTATTTCCAACCTATTAAGGTGATGCAAGCCATTCTCAGCACTTGTCAAAAAGGACACCAATTTCAAGTGGGATGATAAGTTCCAGCATGCCTTTGAAGATATCAGGTAATATTTGGTGAAGCCTCCATTTCTAGCAGCCCCTATCCTGGGCAGGCTACTCATCCTCTACATTGCTGCATTGGAGGACTCCCTCGGTGCTTTGTTGGCCCAAGCCAATGACGAAGGGAAGAAGAGTGCTCTCTACTACCTCAGCCATCGTCTAATTCTTGCTGAAGCTAACTACCCAGCTATTGAGAAACATTGCCTAGCTTTAATCTTCGCATCCCAAAACCTATGACACTATATGCTTTCTCATAAGGCAAACTTGATTTCCAGAACCAATCCACTGCAGTATCTGATGACATAGCCAATGCTATCCAGATGTTTGACACGTTGGTCCATGATTCTCTCATAGTTTGATATCACATTCCACCCTTCCATGCGATAAAAGGATAAGCACTAGCAGATTTCTTAGCTGCTAATTCCGCAGAATGATCTCCTTGAAGAATAAATCATGAATTTAGGGAAGGTTGACAACTACTGATGGGAGATGTATTTTGATGGTGTGGCTTCCTTCCATACTGCTTCTCACTTTGGTATGAAATTAGCCATTATAGTTTGTATGAGAGCATCAACAAAGAGACTCGGTTAGTCATCAACTGATTCTTGGGTCCTACAAGGTTCTCAACTTACATGTCACACGGTACAACATGAAGGCATAGCCAAAACACAAGTCACCATCTACAAGGTTCCCCGAGTAGAGAACGCAACAAAATATGCTTTGGCTAAACTTGCCAAAGAATTGACATGTCCGGAAGATGAGTCCATTCTAATAAGGGTCCAAAATAGACAAGTCTCATCCCTTATTGATGTTGAACTCATTGAGAGACTTTCTCTTGAAGGGGAGGTTGCCATTGCCATAGATTACTTGAACACCGAAAAACTACCTCAAGAGAAGTCACAAGCCCATCAGGGGAATTAGAGAGCTCTCTCTTATCCTCTTATGGATGGCACCCTGTACCAATGGTATTTTGATCAAATGTGATTACATTATTTGGATAAATATGAAGCCCGTAAGATTATGACCGAGGTGCATTCAGGTCTATGTAGAGCACATCAATCTAGTCCAAAGATGAAAGCAAAGATCAAGAGACTAGGATAGTACTGGCCTTTGATGATTACAGATTGCATGAATGTGGCTAGGAGATGCCATCAGTGTCAGGTACATGGTGTGGTCCAACATCAACCACCCAACATTCTACATCCTACATTGGCCTCATGACAATTTGAGTGTTGGGGTATCAACATTGTAGGTCCGATCCTCCTTCTTCCAAGGGTCATCGGTTCATCTTAGATGCCACTGACTACTTTTCCAAGTGGGTAGAAGCAATCCCACTAAACAGGTCACAACTCATCATGTCCTTAAATTTTTCATGAACCATATCATATATTGGTTCGGGGTGCCTCGACAAATTATATCTGATAATGGTACTACATTCAAAAGCACCAAGATCAATAGCTTCGCTAGAAGACACGGTTGTTGACCTCATTTTTAAGATGAGCTCTCAACTCCTCCATCTTAGACATAGGGCTTCTCTTAGACTTTAGGAGTTCCTTAGTCTTAAGACACATCTAGTGATTAGGTGGACACTCAACCTAGCCCTAAAGACTTAGAGTTAGCCATAGGAATAGGTCATGCCTTAGGAGTGTTAGGAAAATTTCCTTACTTTATAGATTGAACCACATTCCTCACTTCCTTCCTTCAAGTCAAACTCCAAATCAATCCTAATTGATTTTCTCAAACTCCAAATCAATTTTAATTGATTTTCTCCAAACTCAAATCAATTCCATGTGATTGAAATCCATGATTGAAACCCATGATTGAAATTCTAAGTTCAAAATATTTTCTAAGTCCTTTGATTCCATTCTTTTGGACTTAGCCTAAATCAAATCAAATAAACTCAAACTCAAATTTTCTCACAACTCATTTATATTCTCATTTACATTCACATATATAAATGAAATATAAACTCAAATCAATCAAACTAAACTCAAAAAATCAAATCCAAAATCCATGGTCAAATTCCAAATATTTCCTAAGACCTTTAATTCCCTCTTAAGGACTTAGCTCAAATCAACTTCAAACCACCTCAAATTCATGAAATTTTCTCGTAAAACATTTATATTCTCATTTATATTCACATATATAAATGAAATATAATTTCAAAAAACAAAAACCAAATCCAAAAATCAACCCCAAATTCATTCAAAATTCAACCTAAGCCTTTCAAGTCAAAATCTTGAACTTAGCCAAATCAATTTTAAATCAAGCCAAACCCTTGATTTTTCTTCATGATTCAATTCAAAAATCAAACCAAAATCAAACTCATGTTCATCCTTTGAACTTGAAATTGTCAAATGAATCAAAACCCATTTGACTTCAAACCACTTGCAAATGGATTTATATTTCAATCATAAGTCCATATGTGAGTTCAATCAAACTCAAATAAAGTTTTGACCAAGCTATTTAACCTACTTAGGCTCACTTGACCCAAAGTGACCTAAAGTACTCTTATGAGCTAAATTCTAATCCAAACCAAATTGGATTGACCTAAGCCCATCTATGCCTCTCATCATGATCAACAATCATCATGAGATGATCAATCAATCAAATTGGGTCAACCCAAGTCAAACCTAAGGGTTGACCAAGTCAACACTTAGCCAAAATGAAACCTAACATAGCCAAAAACCACCATATGCCAAATTGATTAAAACCATTGATCTGAGTTCATTCATGACCAATGTTTGAATTTGACCATGTCAACATTTGAGCCTAACCTAGCCCAATTGGCCACTTGATCCAAGTTGACCCAACTTGACCTAAAAAGTCAAAATGTGTCAAAACTTGATCTAAGCCAAATTGATTGAAACCGATGGGTCAAGTTCATTCTAAATCACTTGTTGAACTTGACCACAACCTCAATTGGCCAACTAGACCCAACCTAGCCCAATTGACCATGAACCCAACATGACCTAAAAGGGTCATATTGAGCCAAATTCAAACTTAACCAAAATTGATTAGAAATAAAGATACCAATCCATTTAATATGACCAACCAAACCTAAACCTACCCATGACCTGGCTCAAATGGGTGAATTTGGTCAACTTGACTCATTTGACCTAAATGAACTCAATCGAACCAAAACCAAATATAAACCAAATTGAATCAAACCAAAGCCACTAAAACATTTTAAATGGTCATAGAAACTTGACCCAACCCTTAGTTTGACCCAATTTGACTAATTGGTCAACTTGACCCAGGTTGACCCATTTTGACCTAAATGGGTCACATGAGCCAAATCACATCAAACTAACTCCAAATTCAATGAAATTTGGCCAAACCTATTTTACCATTATATTAAACATGCCCAAGTTGAAACCAAGGTAAAATGACCATTTTACCTCTAGGACATAGGGTAAATTTTGGCTAATTCTGCTTAGAATTTGGTCAAATCCTCTTCATAATCACTTGGCACTCTATTAGTGGATCAAGTGAGCACTTGGGAGTATGGTGCACCCAACCCAATGGGTTCGGATTAGCCCAACTTAGCCCAATGGCCAAACTGACCTGTCCCATTGAAATGGCCACATGGAAATCCTCCTTACACTTAATACAAGCACATGGCCACTTCACCATTCCCCTCCCTAGCCAAAATTGAATTCAAGGGCACCCTAAAAAGCCTAACAAACCTACTAAATCAAGGAAATTGATCAAAAAAGGCAAGCTCTTGTTCGATCATCTGAGTGCCAAAGGGAGAGATATACTCCCCTTAATTCAACAAAATTTTCACCCTCCCTCAGTCGATTGAAGCATAGGAACTCAGAGCAAGCCTTAGAGAGTCTTCCCAAGCTTCCTAGAGAGAGTTGCAAATCCCCATTTTTCAATTTTCATCACTTGAAAATAGGGTAGCTCCACTCAAAATCCAATTTATGCCACACTCAAAACTAACCCAATTCCTTCTTCAAGCTTCATCAAAGGACCAAGCTGAACTTGCCCAAGCTCTTTCCCAAGCTCCAAAGGCAAGGGAAGATCCAATTCAATCAAGGCCAAGCTCAAGGAAAGGAGGAGTTTTCCCATAGAAGTAACCACCCAATTTCAAGAGCTCAAACTTTCGGCAAAGCTTCGTTTCAACCAGAAGAAGCCTCTACAAGGAATTCGAGCACTGACGATCACCTCCAGCAAGGTATGCCATTTTTCTGAGCTTAAGTTCAATGTATGTTGGTCCTTTGTGAAGTTGATTTCAATCCTAGGTTGATCTAGCCGTTAGACGTTCTTGTATTCATGCTTAGATGGTGTGGGTTGATTTTCATCCTAATCTGAGCTCAATCGAGCTCGAATCATGGCTTCAAAAATGAATGGTCTCCATGGCTCATAAAGAATGGCAGGGATGAATCTCTAGCCATCCATCCACACATTTTGGATGGACGACCGAGATTAAAACACGTAGCACCCATAATTTCCCCCCTCAGATTTGTGACTTTAATCTCAGCTGTCTGACCCTTGATCGGATGGCTGAGGAGAAAGTGCATAGCGCCACAGCTAATGCGGTGCTATGATGTGCAGGGTTAAGTATCCAATCCTGTCGCGCCACGTGGAGAGCGCATTCCGCGTCCGCATCAGCAGCACATGTGGCGCTGATGGGATTAATAATATAATTAGGGATTATTTAATTTCTAATTAATCACCAAATATTCCCAAATTCATATCTAAGTGTAGAAAACTTTGAATAATTTGAAAAAAATTTCATATGAAAGGTAATTGAATATAGAATATTTTACAATTAATTTCAATGGATTTTGAGTAGAATTTTTCTTTGAATTTAAGTTTTATTGGAAATATTATTTTGCTAATTACCCCCTAATTTCTCCACTAATTAATTCTAAACTTCTTGGGTAAAATTTGAGGGATGACTTCTACCTTCCCTAATTTTCTTGGGATTTATTGGTGGCTTAATTAGAGGAATTTCTTGATTAATTCCTAATTACCCCTTCATATAATTAAGCTTAATTACTGATATAATTAGTGGTTTAACCCTCTGATTGAGTCAATTAATTTTTGATTAAGTGAATGCAAGATTTTAGGAATAATTATGGGATATTTTCCTTAAGATATTTCCTAAACCACCTTTTCTTCCTTAATCCATCCTTAATTAAGGGTTAATTCACTAATTACCTCTTTAATTAATTTCATAAAATTCTAAAACATTCCATAACTTGATTAATCTATCTTGGATAGATTCTTAGGCATTCAAGAGCCTAAGCACGATTAAGAAAATCAAAATCCAAGAGGGGTTTTTGAAAGTACTTAAGCTTAAACCCCTTAGTTTAATTAATCATTAATGATGAGCCAAATTGCATTAGGCCCCTTTCTTGCTAGGTGCATTAAAAATTTAAATTCCTTATGAGATTTTATGTCATCTCATTGGCTCATAATTATTTGATTTGTTATGCTGAGGTAGTATAGGTAAGGCGTAATAAACATATTTAATTCATACCTTAACCTAAGCAACACATAAAAATCATCTAATCACCAAACAAATTAAACTAAAATAATCAACACATGTGGGAATGGGTTAGGAACAGCAAACTTACCTCACATTTCTCAAATTAAATCAAACCCAAAACAAAATCAAACCTTCCTTAAAAATAATTTGATTTGCTTTAAGCCTTCTTATTTCATAAGATTGTCTTTAGGAATTAATTAGGGTGAATGTGTTTACTTGCTTTCATCACTTGATTCCTTTCCTAGCATGCTAAATTTGTATGGCATATGGATTTCATGCATTCGTGCTTTTCAAAAATCAAAATTAAAATGAAATGTTTTTTTATGTCAAATTGTATGTTTTGGCTAAAATAGAAATATGAGTGGCTATTATCACTATTAAATCCAAATTATTTTCAAAATATATGAATCAATTACCAAAACTAAAAGTGTGCTACTTGTAGTTTATTTATAAGTTTGCATGTGTATAAAAATGTGTCTTATGTTTGCTTCCTTTCATTCCTTTTAACATGGACTTGGGTAAGATTTGTAAAGTGTATAGTTCTTTTAAAAGAACATAACACTTGTTTAAATCTACTCTTATCCCATTCCATGTTATAACCTAAGAAGGATCTTCATATTCACATATATAAATTGTATAAAAAAAAAAAATCAAACAATCAAGTATAACTTTTTGCACCCTTTCTTTTCCATTCATTTCTTTTATACATATGCTTGTATTTAAGGAAAGTGATATATTAGTTTGGACAACTGGTTATGAAGTAGCCTTAAGTAGATCTTGTACCTTACACCCTGGTGCTAATAATGGTCAGTACTTACTTATGGCTTTCATACATTCATGTGTGCATGTGAAAATTGGATAAGAAACCCCTTTTCTACTTAATGAAAATTATGCATCATAAGCATTGAAATTTTCTTAAGTAACTCACTTGGCATTCATCATAAAGTGTGCTAAACATTTCCATTTTGTGTGTATAGATATGCTTAGGATTTATTCATATGCATGTTATACATGTTGGGAAAGAAATCAAGTGATGTGTATTTTGTGAATTTAATTCACTTTACTTTACGTTAAAATGCCTTTCTTTTGAATAGGTTTGTTTAGAGTTTATCTAAACTTAGGATTAATTAAAACACATAATAAGACATTCACTAAACAAACTAAAACATGAATCTACTTTAGAAGTTACTTAGGTTTGGGAAGGAAAGAGAAGTTTTCTTCTCTTTCTCTCTCCTTATAACTTAGTAATTAATTGTAGGATTCATTTGAACCTAATCAAAACACAAAATAAAATCAACCCAAAACCTCTAAATAACTTAAGTGAAACCCTCATCTAAGTTGAACATTCTTCACACTTAGAAAACTCTAATTTAAAGCCATAGCTATGCATACCACACAAACCTTAAAGGCACACACATTAGGCTAAGTCGCCACTTCTAGCTTTAGGTTAGGGCGGTGCATGGTTTGATGTTTACTTTTATTTTATGATCTAATGTTTTAGACTAGATGTTAGGGTGCATGTGCATAGACTG
Source organism: Cymbidium sinense (assembly GCA_021442155.1). Classification (NCBI taxonomy): domain Eukaryota; kingdom Viridiplantae; phylum Streptophyta; class Magnoliopsida; order Asparagales; family Orchidaceae; genus Cymbidium; species Cymbidium sinense. Next base: position 110,457,748 of record CM038220.1, read on the forward strand.
AATGGTAGGGCGATCTTAGTTTGACTATTATATTCTGCAGGGGATTGTGCTTAAGGGGCGTTGTAATAAAAAAAATATAAATGCTTTTGTTGTGTGGGTGCTTATACCCCTAAGCATAATCCAATAGGCCAGGTGGACTTAATCACCATGTGTGGGTTGTCAAGTCTAATATACATGCTTGGGATTTGTATGGTTTGTTATAGCTAATCTTTATTTTGTAGGTGTTAGTTAGATTTCTATTTTTTTCCCTTTTCATGTAATTTTTGCAATTAAAATTTTAGAATGATTATTATGAGGATTAGAATGAGCATTGGTTATAAGGCCTTGCCTTATATACCATGTGAAACTTTTGGAGCATCAACCTTCCAACTATCCAAAACAAAGGAACCAAAGAAGAAAGAAGAAAATAAGAAGAAAGAGGAATAGAAGAATGAAGAAATGAAGCTTAAAACCCCCATAATAATGAATTTCTTGCTTAATTATATTTAATTCATTTGTAATTTGGGTTGTAGAAGGGTAGAGCTCGGCTACCCAATTTATTTTTTTGGGTTTGTGCAGTGGTGCCCGACCACAAATGGCCTTTTATTCTATTGCATTAGCTTTATAAATTGATTGATGATTTGTTCAGCTTGTGCATTAAGATGACATCATTTTCCTAGTTTCTTTCTTGCTTGATGTATGGCCTAGATGAAGATTAAACTCTTAGGGAAAAATAAATCTTCTACCAAATTAATCAACTCAAAATTAAAAATAAATAATTCATAACCTCACTTAAAGCCTAAGTTAAAATCAAGATAAGAGAATTAGAAACCCCTTAGCTAGATGAGTATTTCTTTTATAACATCATACACAAAAGCATCTTGTTTCACTCTTGATTGGAGGGCTTCCACTTTTGCCAGAGAAAATTGGCTTGCCCTTTGAGAGCCATGGTGGAAACACACCTCCTCCCTTCTCATTGATTTTGGCCAATAATCTTATTTCTCATGCATTAGGCATATGAATCCTATTAGCCTGAGTCAAAAATGATTGTCCAAAAAGAAAAATAAAATGTAATATGAATTGCATTAGATCTAGGTCATTTTTCATGTCCTTACATGATCTAGTCTCTTAGGGAGTGAGTTTAAGAACTTAGCCTCTTCCTAAATTAATAACAGCCGAGCTATCTTGCATAAAGCATATGAATTGTCTACATGAATTTAAAATTGTAGGAGGAGTTAGTTGGAGGCCACCCTCCAGGCGGTTGTAAGTCCAAGCAATCAGGTGTTTTGTCCTCTCTTTTGGAGGCAAACCAAACACCCATTTTCATCTTAGATTTAGGTTGTTCTTTTGGCTCTCGCCAAAGCTCCCTAGATTTATGTTTTGAGGTTGCTTCCCCCCTTTGTGGGCCATAAGTATAAATCCTCACCTCCTAGGCATTTCTATAATCTTGTGTTGTGAAATCATAAGCCCTAAATTTCTAATGAAAAACTCAACTCAAATAAATTAAATCAATTTCAAAAATGTAAAGCCCAACCATAGGATAGTTTGACATGCTCGCTAGGTTTCCTAGCATCATGAGCATCTCCTACTTATCTTCATTTGGCTTTGATAATAATTCTCTCTTTGATCAATCCCATTTGATCTTCTAAAATAAACTAATCGATTGATTGTCCTTCCTATTGAAATCTTTAAAGACAATGATCATTTACCTTAATCGAGAGTATTCTTAAGGAATCCCCTTCCTTGGGATGTAATTACCTATGGGGGCTTGCCCCTATAGGGAACTTAACAAAATCGATTTAAAGTAAATCTTGCTTTACTTTTCCATATAAAGTATGGATGAATCTATGTTACATATGCAGACCCATCATCTTTAAGAGTCCTTATTCGGGAGATTAGGTCCATTATAGTGTGGTGACTTCCATCTTTTGAGATAGTATACCTCTCCTCAATGTCATACTCGATCACCTTAATAAGAACATCTGTGGATCTGCATGGCATCCTAATAAGGCATGTTTTATATATTTCTATTTTCATTTATCCTCTTTTCAAAAAGGGCAGAATAGATGAAGGCAGGAATGTATAAAAATATTTTTTCCACAGCTTTTTCTGGTGACTTCACTGGGGAAAGTTCTCTCTCCATCGTTGGTAAATGATCGTTGTCTCTAAGAATCGATAGTGGATTTATATTTTTGTATGAACCCTAGACTATCTTTCTTTCTGTTGACACTTAGCTTATTTCATTCTTAAGTCAAGCTAGGCAACATCTTTAGGTTTTAGAACCTCACCCCGTGTTGGTCTTAAAATCCCCATTGGGTAAAAAAAATAAAAAACTAATAAAAAATATTTTAAGACTTCCTCCTTATCATATTTATGATAAGGAATGGTTCATTCTAAAATAATAAAGATAAAATAAATTTTTAATAAAAAAATCTTGCTTTTCATAAAAAGTACTCTTTCAAAAATGCACATAATAACATATTTTTCACAAAAAGTTTTTTAAATCAACCTCATCTAACAATTCCCATAATTGTTACATGTAGAAATTTTCAAAAAAAATAAAAAAAATAAAACCAACAATCTTTTCCAAAAGCACAAATAAACATCTTCCCTCAATTCATTTTGATGAAGATTTCATTTTCAAAAATAAAATGAACAATCATCTTTCCAAAAATCAAAATCAAAATAAAAAATAAAACTTTCAAAAAGCACATGTGAAACCTTTCCATTCAATATACCCACATTTATTGAGTGGAGGTTTCATTCCCAAATAAAAATAACATCATTTGGAAATCCCACTTAAACATATTCCATATATGATGAAGTTAGAATTCCCTCTTTGAAAAAGCAATAATCACACACAAAACAAAATTTTAACATTTCAAAAATAAGATTGACTTCCATTCCTACATACCAAAATTTTTTAGATGGAAGTCTTCTTTTCAAAAATCAAAACTTAACAATCATATTTTCAAAATTCAATCACATTTGGAACTTCATTTAACACACTCAAAATTGCTAAGTGAAGTCTCCAAATTCGAAAATCAAATTTTCCAAAACACAATTGGAACTTCATTTTAACATACCACATTTGCTAAAGTGAAGTTTCCACTTTTCAAAACAAAATTTCAAACACATTTGGAACTTCATTTTAGCATGCCCCATTTGCTAAAATGAAGTCTCCACTTGCCAAAATAAAAATTTGAAGCACAATTTTGGAATTTCATTTAGCATACTAAAATTTGCTAAGTGAAACTTCCATTTCACAAAATTTCTAAAAAAATCACTTTTGGGACTTCACTCTTTAGCATACCAAATTTGCTAAAGTGATGCCTCCATTTTCAAAACAAAACCAAAACACAAAAATTTTAAACACAACTTTTGGAATTTCATTTAGCATATTCAAATTTGCTAAGTGAAATTTCCATTCCATAAAATTAAGCGGAACTTTATTTTTAGCATACCATATTTGCTGAAGTAAAGTCATCACTTTCAATCAAAAATAAATTGAAACCAAAAATAAACACATTAGGATCCCCTTAACATACTTAAATTTTCTAAGGACCCTACTTTTCAAAAATCAAAATCAAAAGAAACACTTTAGAATTTTTTTAGCATACTCAAATTTGCTAAGAATCCTATTTTCAAAAAAATTTCAAAAACAAAACACACTTGGGTTCTTCACTTAGCATACCCAATTTTGCTAAGTGGGAATTTCAATTTTCAAATTCACGAAGATTCATAAAGAAAAATCAAACAAAAGAAAAAGAAATAATTATTTTCAAACATTTCATTTAGCATACCCAAATTCGCTAAGTGAGTGAATTCCAAAATATCAAATTAAAAATAAAACAAATTGACCCTTACTTTAACATACTCAAATTTGTTAAAGGAAAGAGTCCTCAAATAAAAATCTAATTTCAAAACATGAACCTATGGAAGCATCTTTCTAAAAATATTTGAACCTATTTTCAACATACCCAAATTTGTTGAAATTGGATTCATATTAAAAAATTCCTCTTTCCAATCAAATCTCTAAATCTTCTCTAAATCTATTTGAACCCCACTTAACACTTCCAAGATGTTGGATGTAGGTTCAAATTCTAAATTCAGATTCAGAAGTCAACAAAATAGAAATCTGATCCAAGTTTATTTCCAATATTAAAATTCTCGATCGCTTTAGTTTATAGTTCGCTTTTCAATCGATTATAATGGCGCATAGAAGTATGTGTTTACTTTCCCTGATGGACTTGGCCTTGGATGCCAATCTCCTTTCTCGACCGCACCCATCTCATCCATTTTAGTAGGGTTTCAGGGGTGAGGATCACCTGAGGGCACCCCTCATAGCAGACAGTGATCGCCATTAGATATCCCTCACCAAGAGGAAAGTAGTGATAGTTTCTATGGCGGCTGACACACCAACATACACCGCCTCGTTCTGTGGTTTCCCGTCTTTGCCCGGCTAGCACTCGGCCATTGCACCCTTGAAGGGTAAGGCTCCTTTGATCTTAGAGATTGCCTCCCCAGATTTTAAGGTTGGGTCTAGCTCCTACTCCACTCACCCTAGTGTGACTCGAGGAGGAACAAAACCGCATGATTAAGCTCATACATGCACGCTGTGGGAGATGGAGGTCGCTGCATGATTAGTTGATGAGGAGTTGCTCATTTTGACTTCCCTGCTGGTTACAACGAACCCATTTCATCCTCTCTGTCCTGAGAAGATGTTAGAGGATTCTGACACCTCCGCCTGGTTTAGTACCGCCCCGCTAGTAGAAGGTTGTATGTCGGCCGCCGCCTTCTAAGCTAGGTTGGTGGAGCATACGGGCTTTCTGAGTTCAAAGCTCAATTTGATCTGAGATCTATTATCCCCCGTAGTGTGGGGAAGTATCTATGATAGGAGAGGGCCATGGGAGGCTCATTCTATAGTTCAGATCACTAGCTAGGAGAGATGAAGGTTTAGTCGTCAATCTGCAGCTTGCACACTCGTTGGTTTTCCGAATTGGCATACTACCAGTGCCAATCACACAGACAACATTTTGCTTACTGGGTTGACCCATCATAAAAGGAGGGTGTTTGTTCCGAGAGAATCGGTGGTGTCTCCACCACACCGCTCTACACCCTACCCACCATCACCCATTCATGTCGCAACATCTCCAGTTCTGCTAAAGGCCATGAAGGCCACATCCGGGGAGAAGTGTACCCCGTTGGTGATCCGGCTATGGCCGAGGGATCCTATTCCTTCTACACCACCTACTATGGCGAGGTCGAGCTCTCCTGCTCAACCTTCTGCCCTAATGGTGGTGCAAAAGGAATGGCGACCCCGAAGCATAGTGGTCATCCCTTCACCAACACCACCAGTTCAGCAAGACATAGAGATGGTTGCAACTATTGTAGAGGGGACAGATGATAGCCTAGTTGCACCCATGATAGTAGAGCCTCCTAGGAGTGTCACACCTTTCAGAGTCAGTGACAGTCAAGAGTGTGTCTCTTCTAGCGAGCACAATCCTCATAGCATTAATTCTCCAACAATAAGGGAGGTTTGGTGCCTCTCAGTACATGAAAGTGATCACACCGATCAGCCAAAGACATTTATGCCTACTCAGATTGATCATTCTTTGGAGGACATAGTGGCACATTATCTTATGTAAACAAAAGAAATTTTAGGGTACGATTGGTCTGATGAGGAGAAGATCAGCTTTGATCCCAATGAAGATGATTTATTGGGAGACTTAGCAGGGGTGTGCATGGTAGATACCAGAGGATCCCTCCTCAGAGAGTAGCAGGCTATGGAAGGTGATGAGGCCGAGCAAGAAGACATAGCCCACTCGCATCAACACCTCCTAGCATAATTAAAATAGAAAGATGAAAAGATAGATAGGATGGCGAAGCAGCTTGAGGACTTATTAGCAGTAGTCTCAATACTTCAAAAATAAGCAACAATAGTTCATCCTACCACAGCTGAGATCGGTCAGCCAGAGTTAGTGCATGCCTTGGACCCAACCAAGACCTTACCTCCCATCGAGTAAGGTAGCACTAGCATGTATTGGAAGGTAGTGGAAAGTACCTCCATACAAGAAACAAACATAAAGTCCATGGTTGAGAAGCAAGTGAAGGAAGTGTTGGCTCAAGCTCGGAGAGGATAATCAGTTCCAAAGGGTATACCCTACCCGGAGTAATTTGATGCAATCCAATATCCCAGGGGTTTCGTGCGACATTCCTTCAAGAGTTTTGATTATAGTGGAAACCCGAGGCAACACATCGCTTTTCGTTAGTTGTCAACGCCAATGGTAGACATTTTGCTTTTCGCCTTTTGTCAAGAGCTAGCTTTTGAATGGTATGCTGAACTTCTTAATAGTTTAGTGAAGACATTTGCTGAGTTGGAGCAACTCTTCATCAAGAGGTTAGCTAGAGCTCAGTAGAGGGTTACTGTGGGCAATCTCGTTGTAGAATAACAACACCTAGGTGAGTCCCTTATTGACTATATTCTTAGATAACCTGAGTATGAAATATGAGCTGTAGTTGTCTGAACAACATGCCATTGAGATTCTTCTAAAGAATATCCATGGCCCGATCGCTTTCATGCTTAAGGGCTTCACTCTCAAAACTTTTGAGAAGTTAATTAATAAGGTCTTTAGTCTATAAGGAGAGGCCAAACAGTTGCCTTTTCAAGATCAGTTGCCTAAGCCAAAGATGCAGAAGGTCTATGAGAAGAAGCCAGGAAAAATGACAGCCATAGATAAGGGGAAGAAACTAGCTAAAGATCTGTTTGAGAGACCACAACTACAACAGCCTTTAGTTCCACCTCCTCTACCACCACCGAGGTAGCCTCACCAGCCTCCATGGTCCAATACCATGCCGCATCACTACAGCTACAAGATACATATCCGCCAAGTAGCTATGGTCCACCTACTCTAGATAAGCTTAACAAGCCTTATTCATTTAAGAGAGGTAATCGGAAGATCTTTAAAAATCTCTTAAAGAAGCCTGATTTTTAGCTACCTGAACCTAAGAGACCGGAGGAAGTAGGAAAAAGCCATGATCCTAACTTTTTTTCCTACCAGCATATGCTAGGTCATGTTTTGGAAGATTGCTTCACCTTCAAGGTCTAGCTTGAACATAGCTTCAAGATCAGTGCTATTGTCATCTTGAAAGAATACCTTGTGGAGCAACCATCCAGTTCCATCAGAGTAATCCTTGGGGATACTTATGATCTTTCCAAAACTAGAGAAGTTCGGGATATCTCTTATCCAAAACCTATAAAAATATAACTGAGAAGATCAAGAAACTTTTCTTGCAGGTGCCTGAGTCAGCTCAGACCTCCAACATCAAAGAAGGTTTGCAAGTTACCAGTGCCAACCAAGAAAAGGGGGAGCTCAGTAGCAGCAGCAACAGCCTGTGCCAACCTGGGATAGCCTAGTAGCGTAACCACTGATCGAGTCTAGCCTCCAATCTACCATTGCAGTTACCACATCAAAGAATTCTCCTACTTCAGCTAGCTCTTCTTCTTCTACTAGTAGAACTCTTGTATTGGTGGATAAGGGCACCAAATCCCTTACCCCTCTTACCTTACTTGACTTCTACTTTGTACCTCCTATTAAATCCAAGAAATTGAAGAATAAAACTAGCTTGAATTATATCTGTCACTTCTGATGGGTTATCTACTTCTATTCTTATTGATAACTCTTTAAGTCAAAATAACTATAATGATTTTGATCTCCCTCTTTCTGATTCAGAGTTAGACTTTCCTACTTTGAATACTATGGGTTTGCCTCTTGAGATAGACTTGGAATCATTCAATTTTAAGGGTCTCATAGGAGAAGCTGTAGGTGAGCTTGATGTGCAGGTAGAACCTTGCATTACCCTACCACAAGAGATCACCGAAGTCAACCTCTATAGTGGCAAGGTTCTACTTCCTAAGGCAGCACCTCAAGATAGAGGGAAACAAGTCATTGGTATAGAGGATCGAGAAGCCCCTCCAGTGATGCTCCACCTTTGGATATGCTTATGGTGGATCAACCGAAGGTGGACTATAATTTCCTCTATCATCTAAGAACTTTTTCATCTAAGCTAAGCATATATAATGCCCTTGTATTATCCAAAGAAATGAGGGAATCATTAATCAAGGCTCTCCTTGATCCTGAAATATGCTTAGCTCAGTTGATTGCTATTGGTGAAGAGGCACATTATGTAAAAGAATCCTAGGGGATTACTTTCATAGATGAAGACCTTCTTCTAGGGGACATGGACCACAACCATCCCCTCTACATCACAATTGATATGGGCAGATTCAAACTTGCCAGAGTTCTCATCGATCTAGGTGCATTGGTGAACATTATGAGTCTAAAGACTCTTGCCTATTTGAGGATCGACATCTCCACACTTCGAGGAGATCGAATGATGTTGAGAGGATTCAATGAACAAGGCGAGAGGCTTTAGGTTCCATAGTGTTACCCTTAAAGATAGGTGACTGGAAGACTGAAGCTAAGTTTTACATAATTGATTCAAATACTTCATTCACTGCTTTGCCCGGTAGGCCTTGGATACATCAAAATGAGATAATTCCATCCTCCCTCCATCAGTGCATCAAGTTTAGAAAGGATGGGATTGAATATCGTGTCAACAGAGATGAAAAGCCATTTTTAGTTAAAGAGGTTGAGATTTATGAGGATATGACCTACTATCTTTCTCAACACACCCTTTCTCATGAACTTGGACAAAATTCAAACATAAAAAAATGAAAATGAAGAAAAAGAAAGAGCAAAAACAAAAAAAAAATGAAAATCCAAGTGCACAAGAAAGGAGAATTGAAGAAGAAATAGAGCCGCATATCACATTCCACCCACAGTTCATTTCATCATATTAACATGTGAGTAAGATGACTCAACCTCCACCAGGCAGAGATAGAGGTAGAAATAGAGGCAATTCTAGAGGTAGAAGACCCCTGGTTGGCCATCAGCCAATAGAGGTTACATTCCAGTTCGTAGAAGTACCCCTACTATTCACATAGACTTGGAATCCAGGTCGAAGGATGAGACTAATGTGATTAGTATACCAGTCAACCCATCTCAGCAGGTTCCATTGGAGGTGACTTTCGATCTAGACAGTGATGAAGACCAGGCCTCTAGACAAAGTAAAGTATTCAAATCAGGTTTATGTGAGAATTTTAGGTAGCAGCTAGGAACCTTAGCTCTAACCTCACTTTCATCTCAAAAAGTTGAAGATTTCATAGTTAAGGAAGCCCCTAAGTATTCCAAAGATATGAAGCCAAAGAGATTCTTTTTGGGATCATCATCCTTAAGTCCTGAAGTTGATTTTGAACTTGAGGAGGATTCATTTAAAGAATTAATGGAATTACCGCTTGAATTTTACATGCCTTGTGTTCATAATCTTATACAAAAAGGTTTGGTTCCTCATACATAGCACAGTCGAGTATTTTGAGAACCCGGAACAAGTGCAAAGAAGCACAATCAAGAGTATGGCTAGGATTCAGTACAGTGGGTCCAATCGATGACAATGATTACTGCTTGGTTGTTACCAATCATTTGGAGTCTTATAGGTTCTTTTTACACAACACCAACTCTTATGAGAATGTGTGTCTAGAAATCTCAGATGATTCAAATGATCTTCAAATCAAGGATGCACCTCTAGAATTTGAAGAGGAGATTTATTCAACAATTGACAAGCTCAAAGAAATCAACCTCAGGACAGAAGAAAATCCATGCCCGACGTACATCAATTCATTATTGAATGAAGAGGAAACCAATGACTTAGTTAGGCTATTTACTAAGTTTAAAGACAAATTCGCATGGAGTTATGAAGATATGCCCAGATTATCTCCTAATGTAGCAGTCCACAAACTAGCAATAGATCCTAGCGCTACCCCTATCAAGCATGCTCCTAGATGCATGTGATTAGAAATTGAACAACAGGTCATTTCTGAAGTTAAGAAACTAATTGATGTTGGTTTTATCGGGGAAGAAAAATACCTTACCCGGTTAGCCAGTGACGTACTAGTTAAGAAGAAGAATGACCAAATTCGCATTTGCATCAATTTTAGGGACTTAAACAAGGCATGCCCTAAGGATGAGTTTCCTCTTCCTATACTAGAATTAATGGTGGACATTGCCTTATCTCATGCAGTGTTTTCTATCATGGATGGGTCATCTGGCTACAACCAAATTAAGATGTCTCTTGAAGATGAAAGAAACACCATTTTTTAAACCCCGATTAGAATATTTTATTATAAGGTCATGCCTTTCGGCCTTAAAAATGATAGTGTTACATACCAACGAGCCATGACTCAGATCTTCAACAAACTCATCCATCATCAGGTTGAGGGATATGTTCATGATCTAGTAATCAAAAGCAAAGAAAAGGAAGACCATCTCTTTGACTTAAGAGTAGTTTTTGAACAGATAAGATAATATAACCTCAAAATGAATCCCCTGAAGTGTGCATTCAGAGTAGCTTCAGGGAAATTCCTTGGGTTTATTATCCGACACTGGGGATAGAGATAGATCCTGAAAAGATCAAAGCTATCTTAAAAATGTCACCTCCTAAATATTTAACATAACTCAGATCGTTCTAAGGATGGTTGGAATATCTGAGATGCTTTATCTCCATCATATCGGGGAGATGCAATCCATTTTTAGCACTTGTCAAAAAGGACACTAAGCTCAAGTGGGATGACAAGTGCCAGCATGCCTTCGAAGACATCAAGAAGTATTTAGTGAAGCCACCAGTTATAGTAGCCCCAATCCCGGGCAGGCCACTCATCCTCTACACTACTACATTGGATGACTCTCTCAGTGCTCTATTGGCCCAAGCCAATGACAAAGGGAAGGAGAGTGCTCTCTACTACCTCAGCCTTCATTTGATTCCTGTTGAAGTGAACTACCCACCTATTGAGAAACATTGCCTAGCTTTGATCTTTGCTTCCCAAAAGCTACGACACTATATGCTTTCTCATAAGGTAAACTTGATCTCCTGAACAAACCCACTGCAGTATCTCATGCCACAACCAACACTATCTGGACGTTTGGCATGCTGGTCCATGATACTTTCACAGTTTGACATTACATTTGTACCCCTTCGTGAGGTAAAAGGATAGGCACTAGCGGATTTCTTAGCAGCACACCCACTTCCTGCTGATTCTCCGCTTAGTGACAATCTCCCTGATGAACAAATCATGAACTTAGGGGAGGCCAGCAACCACCGATGGGAGATGTATTTTGATGGTGCAGCTTCTTTTCACAAAGGGGAATCGCCATGATCTATTCTCCGAAAGCGGGGGGTAGGAATAGTTCTTCTAACTGATGATGTGATGAGATTCGTACTATCTTTCCAACCCTTGCACCAATAATGAAGCTGAGTATGAGGCTTTGATTGCTGGTCTAGAGTTAGCCATTATAATTAATGACAAGAGCATCAACATCTACAAGGATTCTCAGCTGGTCATCAATCAGATTGTCAAGTCTTATAAGATTCTCAAACCCAAGCTTCATCATTACCATGAGTATACCATGAAGTTGTTGTCCTAGATTCTCAAAATCACCATCTACAAGGTTCCCCGAGTAGAGAACGCAATATCATATGCTTTGGCCAAACTTGTCAAGAAACTGGCATGTCCGGAACATGAGTCCATTTCAATAAGGGTCCAAAATAGACAAGTCATGTATCTTATTGATGTTAAACTCATCGAGAGACTTTCTCTTGAAAAGGAGGTTATCATTGCCAAAAAGGATGAGGAGTTGGATTGGAGGCAATCGTTCATAGACTATTGGAATACCAGCAAACTACCTCAAGAAAAGTCACAAGCCCATCAGGTGAAACAGAGAGCTCTCTCATACGCTCTCATTGATGGCACCTGTACCACCGATCCTTTGACCAAATGTGGTTATGCTATTTAGATAAACACAAAGCCGATGGCATTGTAACCGAGGTACATTCAGGTCTATGCAGGACACATCAGTCCGGTCCGAAGATGAAGATGAAGATCAAGCGACTTGGATACTACTGGCCTTCGATGATTACAGACTACATGGATGTAACTAGGAGATGCCATCAGTGTTAGGTACACAGTGTGGTCCTCCACCAACCACCCAACATTCTACACCCTACATTGGCTTCATGGCCTTTTGAGTGTTGCGTGGTCCGATCCTCCTTCCAAGGGTCACCGGTTCTTCTATGCCACCACTACTTTTCCAGTGAGGCCATCCCACTCAGAGAGGTCACAGCTCAACATGTGCTTTAGTTTTTCAGGAATTATTTTGTATATAGGTACGGGGTGCCTCAACAAATTATATCTGATAATGGTACTGCATTCAAAAGCACCAAGATCAACAGCTTCACCAGAAGACACGATTGTTGACCTCATTTTTAGGATGAGCTCTCAACTCCTCCATCTTATACATAGGGCTTCTCTTAGACTTTAGGAGTTTCTTAGTCTTAAGACACATCTAGTGATTAGGTGGGCACTCAACCTAGCCCTAGAGACTTAGAAGAGTTAGCCATAGGAATAGGCATGCCTTAGGGGTGTTAGGAAAATTTTTGTACTCTATAGCTTGAACCACATTCCTCATTTCCTTTCTTCAAGTCAAACTCCAAATCAATCCTAATTGATTTTATCAATCTACAAATCAATTTTAATTGATTTTCTCCAAACTCAAATCAATTCCATGTGATTGAAACCCATGATTGAAATTCTAAGTTCAAAATCTTTTCTAAGTCTTTTGATTCCCTTCTTATGGACTTAGCCTAAATCAAGTCAAATCAACTCAAAATCATGAAATTTTCTCACAACTCATTTATACTCTCATTTATATTCACATATATAAATGAAATGTAAATTCAAATCAATCAAACTAAACTCAAAAAATCAAATCCAAAATCCATGGTCAAATTCCAAATATTTCCTAAATCCTTTAATTCCCTCTTAAGGACTTAGCTCAAATCAACTTCAAACCACCACAAATTCATAAAATTTTCTATAACACATTTATATTCTCATTTATATTCACTTATATAAATGAAGTATAAATTCAAACAACCAAAACCAAATCCAAAAATCAAACTCAAATTCATTCAAAATTCAACATATGTCTTTCAAGTCAAAATCTTGAACTTAGCCAAATCAATTTCAAATCAAACCAAACCCTTGATTTTTCTTCATGATTCAATTAATCCTTCAATCATGAATCCAAATATAAACACAAAATTCAATCACCTAACCAAAAGACAATTCAAAAATCAGGCCAAAATCAAACTCACATTCACCCTTTGAACTTGAAATTGTCAAATGAATCAAAACCCATTTGACTTCAAACCACTTGCAAATAGATTTATATTTCAATCATAAGTCCATATGTGAGTTCAATCAAACTCAAATAAAATTTTGACAAAGCCATTTAACCTACTTAGGCTCACTTGACCCAAAGTGACCTAAAGTACCCTTATGAGCCAAATTCTAATCCTAACCAAATTGGATTGAACTAAGCCCATCTATGCCTCTCATCATGATCAACAATCATCATGAGATGATCAATCAATCAAATTGGGTCAAACCAAGTCAAACCTAAGGGTTGACCAAGTCAACACTTAGCCAAAATGAAACCTAACATAGCCAAAAACCACCATAGGGTAAATTGATTGGAACCATTAATCTAAGTTCATTAATGACCAATGTTTGAACTTGACCAAGTCATCATTTGAGCCTAACCTAGCCCAATTGGCCACTTGACCCAAGTTGACCCAACTTGACCTACAAAGTTAAAATGTGTCAAAACTTGATCTAAGCCAAATTGATTGAAACAAATGGGTCAAGTTGATTCTAAATCACTTGTTGAACTTGACCAAAGCCTCAATTGGCCAACTAGACACAACCTAGCCCAATTGAACATGAACCCAACTTGACTTAAAAGGGTCATATTGAGCCAAATTCAAACTTAACCAAAATTGATTGAAAACAAAGATACCAATCCCTTTCATATGACCAACCAAACTTAAACCTACCCATGACCTAGCTCAAATAGGTCAAATGGGTCAATTTGGTCAACTTGACCCATTTGACCTAAATGAACTCAATTGAACCAAAACCAAATATAAACTAAATTGAATCAAACCAAATCCACTAAAACATTTTAAATGGTCATATAAACTTGACCCAACCCTTAGTTTGACCTAATTTGACCAATTGGGCAACTTGACCCAAGTTGACCCATTTTGTCCTAAATGGGTCAACATGAGTCAAATCACATCAAACGAACTCCAAATTCAATGAAATTTGGCCAAACCTATTTTCCCATCATACCTAACATGCCCAAACTGAAACCAAGGTCAAATAACCATTTTACCCCTAGGCCATAAAGTAAATTTTGGCTAATTCCACTTAGAATTTGGTCAAATCCTCTTCATAATCACTTGGCACTCTCTTAGTGGATCAAGTGAGCACTTGGGAGTGTGGTGCACCCAACCCAATTGGTTTGGGTTAGCCCAACTTAGCCCAATGGCCAAATCGCCCACTCCCATTGAAATGGCCGCATGGAAATCCTCCTTACACTCAATTCAAGCACATGGCTACTTCACCATTCCACTCCCTAGCCAAAATCGAATTCAAGGACACCCTAAAAAGCCTAACAAACCCACTAAATCAAGGAAATTGATCAAAAAGGCAAGCTCTTGTTCGGTCATCTGATTGCAAAGGGGGAGATATACTCCCCTTAATTCAATGAAATTTTCACTCTCCCTCAGTCGATTGAAGCATAGGAACTCAGAGCAAGTCTTAGAGAGTCTTCCCAAGATTCCTAGAGAGAGTTACAAATTCCCATTTCTCAGTTTCATCACTTGAAAATAAGGGAGCTCAACTCAAAATCTAATTTACTCCACACTCAAAACCAACCCAATTCCTTCTTCAAGCTCCATCAGAGGACCAAGTCGAACTTGCCCAAGCTCTTTCCCAAGCTCCAAAAGCAAGGGAAGATCCAATTCAATCAAGGTTGTGCTCATGGCAAGGAGGAGTTGACCCATAGAAGCAACCACCTAATTTCAAGAGCTCAAACTTTCATTAAAGCTTCGTCTCAACCAAACGAAGCTTCTCCAGGGGATTCGAGCACCGACGATCACCTCCGATGAGGTGTGTAATTTTTATGAGCTTAAGTTCAATGTATGTTGGTCCTTTGTGAGGTGGATTTCAATCCTAGGTTGATCTAGCTGTTAGGAGTTCTTGTATTCATGCTTAGATGGTGTGGTTTGATTTTCATCCCAATCTGAGCTCAATCGAGCTCAGATCATGGCTTCAAACATGGACGGTCTCCATGGCTCACAGAGAGCAGCAGGGATGAATCTTTGGTAGTCCATTTGTGTGTTTTGGATGGACGGCCAAGATTAAAATGCTTAGTACCCATAATTTCTTTCCTCAGATCCGTAGCTTTAATCAGCGTCGATCCTTGATCGGATGGCTGAGGAGAAAGATGTAATCACGATGCGATTACTATGATGTGATGGGTTAAGTATCCAATCCCATCGTGCCACATGGAAAGCGCATGTTGCATCAGCAGCACACGTGGCACCAACGGGATTAATAATATAATTAGGGATTATTTAATTTCTAATTAATCACCAAATCTTCCTAAATTCATATCTAAGTGTAGAAAATTCAAAAGAAATATGAAATAAATTGCATATGAAAGATAATTGAATATGGAATATTTAAAATTAATTAAAATGGATTTTGAGTAGAATTTTTCTTTGAATTTAAGTTTTACTAAGAATGTTGTTTTGCTAATTACCCCCTAATTACTCCACTGATTAATCCCAAATTTTTTGGGTAGAATTAGACGGATAACCTCGCCCTCCCCTAATTTTCTTGGGTTTTATTGGTAGCTTAATTAAAGGAATTACTTAATTCATTCCTAATTACCCCCTTCATGTAATTAAGCTTAATTAAGGGTATAATTAGTAGTTTAACCTTCTGATTAAGTCAATTAAGTTTTGATTAAGTGAATGTTAGGTGTAGGGAATAAATTTGGGATACTTTCCTTAAGATATTCCATAAACCCCCTTTTCTTCCTTAATCCATCCTTAATTAAGGGTTAATTCACTAATTACCTCCTTAATTAATTTTATAAAATTCTAAAACTTTCCAAAACTTGATTAATCTATCTTGGGTTTATGCTTAGGTGTTCAAGAGCCTAAGCACAATTAAGGAAATCAAAATCCAACTCATATGTGAGGGGGGGTTTTTGAAAGTACTTAGGCTTAAACTCGTTAGTTTAATTAATCATTAATCATGAACCAAATTGCATTAGACCCCTTTCTTCCTAAGTGCATTGCAAATTTAAATTCCTTGTGAGAATTTATGTCATCTCATTGACTCATAATTATTTGATTAATTATGCTAAGGTGGTATAGGTAATGGATAATTAACTTGTTTAATTCACACCTTAACCTAAGCAACACCTAAAAAATCTTCTAATCACCAAAAATTTAAACTAAAATAATCAACAAATGTGGGAATAGGTTAGGAACAACAAACTTACCTCACATTTCTCAAATTAAATCAAATCAAAAAAAAATCAAACCTTCCTTAAAAATAATTTGATTTTCTTTAAGCCTTCTTATTTCATAAGATTTCCTTTAGGAATTAATTATGGTGAATGTGTTTACTTTTTTTCATCACTTGATTCCTTTCCTAGCATGCTAAATTTGTATGTCATATGGATTTCATGCATTCATGCTTTTAAAAAATCAAAATTAAAATGAAATATTTTATTAATGTCAAATTGCATATTTTGGCTAAAATAGAAATATGAGTGGCTATTATCACTATTAAATCCAAATTATTTTCAATATATATACATCAATTACCCAAATGAAAAGTGTGCTACCTATAGTTTATTTATAAGTTTGCATGTGAATATAAAAATGTGTCTTATGTTTGCTTCCTTTCTTTCCTTTTAACATGGACTTGGGTAAGATTTGTAAATTGTATAGTTCTTTTAAAAGAACAAAACACTTATTTAAATCTACTCTTATCCCATTCCATGTTATAACATAAGAAGGATCTTCATATTCACATATATAAATTGTATAAACAAATCAAACAATCAAGTATAACTTTTTGCACCCTTTCTTTTTGATTCATTTCTTTTATACATATGCTTATGTTTAAGGAAAGTGGTATATTAGTCTAGACAACCCTAGGATTGTGAGGCTTTAAATAGCCCTAAGTAGGTCTTGTACCTTACATCTTTGGTGATAATAATGGAGATGTACTCACTTATTCCTTTCATACATTCATTTGTGCATGTGAAAATTGGATAAGAAACCCCATTTCTACTTAATGAAAATCATGCATCATAAGCATTCAAATTTTTTTAAGTAACTCACTTGGAATTCATCATAAAGTGTGCTAAACATTCCCATTTGGTGTGTATAGAAATGCTTAGGATTTATTCATATGCATGTTATACATGTTGGGAAAGGAATCAAGTGATGTGTGTTTTGTGAATTTAATTCACTTTACTTAATCTTAAAATGCCTTTCTTTTGAATAGGTTTGTTTAGAGTTTATCTAAACTTAGGATTAATTAAAATACATAATAAGACATTCACTAAACAAAACTAAAACATGAATCCACTTTAGACGTTACTTAGGTTAGGAAAGGAAAGAAAAGTTTTCTTCCCTTTCCCTCTCTTTACAACTTAGTAATTAATTGTAGGATTCATTTGAACCTAATCAAAACAAAAAATAAAATCAACCCCAAAACATCTAAACAACTAAAATGAAACCCTCCTCTAAGTTGAATATTCTTCACACTTAGAAAACTCTAATTTAAAGTCATAGCTAAGCATACCACACAAACTTTAAAGGCACACACATTAAGCTAAGTAACCACTTCTAGCTTTAGGTTAGGAGGGTGCATGGTTTGATGTTTGCTTTTGTTTTGTGATGTAATATGTTAAATTGGATGTTAGGGTGCATGTGCATAGGCTGAATGGTATGACGATCTTAGTCTAACTATTATCTTTTATAGGGGATTATGCTTAAGGGGCGATGTAATAAATAAAAATATAATTTTTTTACCTGTAAGCATAATCTAATAAGCTAAATGGACTTAGTCACCCATGTGTCGGTTGTTAAGTCCAATATACATGCTTGAGATTTGTATGGTTTATTTTAGCTAATCTCTATTTTGCAGGTGTTAATTAGATTTCATTTTTTCCCTTTTCATGTAATTTTTGCAATTAGGATTTTAGAATGATTGTTATGGTGATTAGGATGAGCATTGGTTATAAGTCTTGGCCTTATATATCATGTGAAGCCTTTGGAGCATCCACCTTCCAACTATCCAAAAGAAGGAACCAAAGAAGAAAGAAGAAATGAAGAAGAAAGAGGAAAAGAAGAATGAAGAAATGAAGCTTAAAGACCCCCATAACAATGAATTCCTTGCTTAATTATATTTAATTCATTTGTGATCCGGGTTGTATAAGGGTAGAGCTCGGCTACCCAATTTGATTTTCGGGATTGTGCGGTGGTGCCCGACCATAAATGGCATTTTATTCTTTTGCATTAGTCTTATAAATTGATTGATAATTTTTTTTAGCTTGTGCATTAAGATGACATCCTTTTTCTAGTTTCTTCCTTGCTTGATGTATGGCCTGGATGATGATTACGCTCTTAAGAAAAAATAAATATTCTACCAAATTAATCAACTCAAAATTAAAAATAAACAACTCATAACCTCACTTAAAGCCTAAGTTAAAATCAAGACAAAAGAATTAGCAACCCCTTAGTTGGATGAGTATTTCTTTTATAATATCAGGCACAAAAGCATCTTGTTTCACTCTTGATTGGAGGGCTTCCACCTTTGCCATAGAAACTTAGCTTGACCTTTGAGCCAAGGTAGAAACACACCTCCACCCTTCTCATTGATTTTGGCCAATAATCTTATTTCTTATGCATTAGGCATATGAATCCTTCTAGCCTGAGTCAAAAATGACTGTCCAAAAAGGAAAATAAAATGTAATATGAATTGCATTAGACCTAAGCCATTTTTTATGTCCTTACATGACCTAATCTCTTAGGGAGTGAGTTTAAGGACTTAGTCTCTTCCTAAATAAATAACAGCTTAGCTATCTTGCATAAAGCATATAACTTGCCTACATGAATTTAAAATCATAGGATGAGTTAGTTGGTGGCCACCCCCGGCAGTTGTAAGTCCAAGCAATCGGGTGGTTTGTCCTCTATTGTGGAGGCAAACCAAATACCCATTTTTGCCCTAGATTTAGGTTGTGCTTTCAGCCCTCGCCAAAGCTCCTTAGATTTAGATTCTGAGGTTGCTTCTCCCCTTTGTGGGCCATATATATAAATCCTCACATCCTAAGAATTTTGATAATCTTGTGTTGTGGAATCATAAGACCTAAACTTCTAATGAAAAACTTAACTCAAACAAATTAAAGAAATTTCAAAAATGTAAAGCACGACCATAGGATAGTTTGACATGCTCGCTAGGTTTCCTAACATCACGAGCATCTTCTACGTATCTTCATTTGGCTTCAATAATAACTCTCTCTTTGATCAATCCCATTTGATCTTCTAAAATAAACTAATCGATTGATAGTCTTACCTATTGAAATCTTTAGAGATAATGATCATTTACCTTAATCGAAAGTATTCTTAAGGAATCCCCTTTCTTAGAATGTAATTAACTATGGGGGCTTGCCCATGTAGGGAACTTAATGAACCTGATTTAAAATAAACCCTACTTTACTTTTCCATGTAAAGTAGGGGAAGAATCTCTGGTACATATGCACACCCATCGTCCTTAGGAGTCCTTATTTGGGTGATTAGGTCCATCGTAGGGTGGTGACTTCTATCGTTTGAGATATTACACCTCTCCTCAATGTTAAACCCCATCACCTTAATAAGAACATCTGCAGATCTGTATGGCATCCTAACAAGGCATATTTTATATTTTCCTGATTTTATTTATCCTTTTTTTCAAAAAGGGGAGAATATATGAAGGAAGAAATGTATAAAAATATTTTCACTGCAATAGTATATATTAGAGATACTCTACCATCTATTACCTGAGGGTAAATGGCATAGTCGAAGCATTCAACAAAACTCTCGTTCAGATACTAAAGAAGACACTTGATGAAAATAAATGACAGTGGCATGAGCAGTTGGTTGATGCCTTGTTGGCCTACCGCACCGCATACAGAACTCCAACTCAGTCTACCCCATTTTTCTTAGTGTATGGGTCTAAAGTCATTCTATCTTTAGAAGTTCAACTCCCATAATTAAGGATAGCATTGGGTAGCAAGATCACTACATAATAGAATGCAAAGTTGTAGTTAGAAGAGCTCGAAGGTTTGGAGGAGAGACGCCTATGAACGTGCTAGAACCTCAGGTTGTACGAGGCCAAAATGATTCAAGCTCATAACAAGCTCTTCCTCCCTAGGTCTTTTGAAGTAGGAGAACTTGTATTATTCTTAAGAAGACCAATTGTTGCCCGTCAAAAGATGGGAGGCAAGTTTGAAACCACTTGGGAAGGCCCTTATGTCATAGAGAAGGCTTACTAAGAAGGATCCTATCAGCTCATTGAGTGTAGAGGGGAACACGATGCTTCCAATTAATTGGCTCTATTTGAAGAAATATTACCCATAAAATATGTTTGAAAAAAATTATCAACAAAAGAACAAAATCTGACTCCATTTCATCAAAATCTTCTTTTTTTTCAAAGCGTTGTTTGCTTGTCTTGCAAATCCACCATGACATGTTTAGGATAGGTGTAAGAGAACCCAAGAGGCATCATATCCCTCTTTCACAACACAAGACAATCAAACACAATCTCCTAGTGCTATTAGAATAGGTGTGAGAGAACCCAAGAGGCATCCTATTATGACTAGCACAACTAAGTTAGGTGTGAGAGAACCCAAGCAGCATCCTTTCTTGGTGGGAATCCCAGTTGCCATCCGTGACACCATTTCATCCAATTCCCCAAGCGTGTTTAGAATAGGTGTAATAGAACCCAAGAGGCATCATATTCCCTTTAGTACAAACACAAAAATAAACACATATCTTTTGTCTCGAGAAATTTTGATGTGGGAGCAAGCCCCTGTGGCACTCACCCATTAGCTGCTCTAGGTCGGGTTTACATGCTACCTTATTGGTATGTCACCCCAGTAGTCACCTGCTGAGTGGATGTGAGTCTCTGAGCTTTCTTCCTAACTTGACCATTGCAAACCAATGAGCTTCTTGTTAGTTTGGTACGCTTCACTTCCCACTAGTAAGCTACCTCGTGTTGATTTTATTTAAGAAGATGTGAGTCCTCGCGCTTTGTTCTTGGACTAACCATCATGATCTAACTAGGTCAAATATATTTGAGGTTTAGGGCAAGTCCCCTAAAGGCTCCTTTCCTCTTTACAATATTTGAGTTGATATAAATCCCTAGTGGCATTCACTTAGTAATCGTCCTAGGTCGAATGGCACCTATCGAGCCGAAGACAGACTATCCCAACAATCAATTCAACTATAGGAGAATGTGAGTCCCAGAGCTTTCTTCCTAGGCTGATTGTTGCAAACCGATGAGCACCTTAGGTTGGTTGATGTTTGCTATGCTGACAGGGACTCACCTTGTGGATACACCACTCTTGGCAGATGTGAGTCCCCGCACTTTCTCCTTGAGTTGTTCATCGAATACATATGCATATTATCTTCTCTAGGGTTTTGGATCAAACTCTTAGTGGCCCCTCTCCCTGTGGGTACTCTACTTGGATCACATCCTTTGCGACCCTATTTAGACACTACCCGGGTTACTTTTGGATTGGACAGTACCCCTTTCCTAGTAGCCACCCCTGTGGTTGGAGAATTTGTTCAACGGATGCACAGATTCTCCCTTGGTTTAGTAAATCTAAGATTGGTTTAGGTTGATATAAGCTCATTCTTAGTTTGATCCCTCGCAAACTAACAGGGTCCATAATAAACAAACTAAGCAAACAAACAAAAATATTTGCTTGTGGATTAGGAATTCAAGCCCCAAAGGGCCTTTTCGAGCATCCTATCTTTAGGCGCAGTGAGAACTCCTTATAGAATTTCCTGACTACTTGAGTTGAGATAAGTCCCTGGGTTGGAACTCTCTCCCTAGTCACCCTTATGTCAGGTTCAATCTATTTTGCCACAAGAAGGTTACCCGGGCAGTCATTTCTCTTTGGAAGATGTAAGCCTACGGTGCATTCTTTCTAGCATGACTGCCGCAAATCGACGGGCAGCCCTAGGTCGGGTTTGATTTGTTGCCCAAAGCAACTGATCAACCCAGTGATCTTTTATAATGGAAAATGTGAGTCCCCATACTTTGTCTCTTGAATTGACCATTGCAAACTGAAAGGCACTCCTTTGATTGGATAGTTCTCCCGGCCAGGAAGTTACTCCCTTTGGTTCAATAAATATGAGATAAGTATAGGCTAAAATAAGCTCCTTCTCAGTGTGATCTTTCACAAACCAATGAAATCCATCAAAAATAATTAAAAAATAAAATTATTCTTGACTATCTTTGAGCTGATTTAGGTTCCCTAGAGGCTTTCACTCAATAATCATCCCTAGGTCGGGTTTGATTTATTGCCTTGCCAACCGATCACCCTAGTGGTTCCTTATTTTGGAAGATGTGAGTCTGTGCTTTCTTCTTAAACTTAACCATTGCACACTAAAAGGCACCCCTTTGGTTGGATATTCCTCTTATGTGGTTGGTAGACTACTCCCTTTGGATTGGTAAGTCTGAGCTAGCCCAAGGTCACCATGGCCCCTACTCAGTGCAGTCCATTGCAAACCGATGGGATCCATCGAAACAACTAAAAAAATAAAATCAATATTTGACTATCTTTGAGTTGATCTAAGTCCTCCAATGGCATTCACTCAATAATCAGCCCTAGGTTGGGTTCAATCTGTTGCCTTGCCAATGGATCACCCTAGCAACTGGTCCCTACTTCGGAGGATGTAAGTCTACTATACTTTCTTCCTAGTACAACTGCTGCGCATTGAAAGGCATCCCTTTGGTTGGCTAGTTCTACCATGTGTTTGGTAGACTATGCCTTCGGATTGATAAATCTGAATGTAGGCCTAGGCCACCATGGCCCCTACTCAGCATGATCCATCGCAAACCAACATGGTCCATCTCAAAATCAAAATCTAAAATATGAAACAAACTCAACCCTCCTCTCTCAGTGGAGTCAAAACAAACAAAATAAATCAAATCAAAACTAAACAACATGAATAATCAAACAAAAATAATAAATTTGATCTACTTCTCCTTAGTGAGATGCAAATCTTTCTAATTCCCTCAGCAGATCTAGAATTCTAATCCCTTAGCGAATTTTACAACCTCTCCTCCCTAGTGGATGACTTGAACTTGCTCCCCCAGTGGAGAGCTCACTTTTCTATCGCCAGTAGAGTCAAAATAAAAATAAATCAAACAACTAAATAATCAAAGAAATCAAATCAATTTCACTCCTCTATGAGACTCAAATTAAATCAAACCTCTCATCCCCTTGTGGATGACTTGAACCTGCTTCCCTAGTGGAAGGTTCACATACTCTATCCTTAATGAATTCCTCCTTCACTCTCTTATATCCTTGACATGAGTAGAGTCACATTGCACTAAGCTATGGATACCTTTACACTTTGAGTTAGGAGTAGATCATTTCTGTTAGTGCTTGTGATCGTTTGGTGTTGTTGATCATTTCGATCAACACTAATATGTGTTGTGTACCTTGTCAGTCACACTACACCTATGGGTTCCCTTTGTTGACCTCATTTTTAGGATGAGCTCTCAATCCCTCCATCTTAGACATAGAACTTCTCTTAGATACTAAGAGTTTATTTAGTCTTAAGACACTTCTAGTCATTAGGTGAACACTAGAGAAGAAGAGTTATCCATAGGAATAGGTAATGAGTGTTAGGACACATTATAACTTGAGCCAAATCCTCAAGTCAAATCAAATCAACCTTGAACATAAATCAACTTCAATTCCAAAAAAAATCTCAAATCAATTCCAAATAATTGAAACCCATGATTGAATTCCAAATCTAAAATATTTCCTAAGTCCCTTTGATTCCACCTTATGGACTTAGCTCAAATCAAATCTAAATCAAATCAAATTCAAGAAATTTTCTCATAACCCATTTATATTCTCATTTATATTCACAAATATAAATGAAATATAAATTCAAATATCCAAAACTAAATTCAAAACTCAAATCCAAATTCAACCAAAATTTAACTTAAGCTTTTCAAGTCAAATTCTTGAACTTAGCTCAAATCAAATCTAAATCAATTCAAATTTAAGAAATTTTCTCATAACACATTTATATCCTCATTTATATTCACAAATGTAAATGAAATATAAATTAAAATATCCAAAACTAAATTCAAAACTCAAACCCAAGTCAAACTCATGTTCACCCATTGAACTTGAAATTATCAAATGAATCAAAACCCATTTGACTCCAAATCACTTGCAAATGGATTTATATTTTAATCATAAGTCCATATGCGAGTTCAATCAAACTTGATTCAAGCCTTGATCAAGTCAATTGACCCACTTAGGCTCACTTGACCCAAAGTGACCTAAAGTATGCCTTTTGAGCCAAATTTTAATCCTACCCAAATTGGATTGAACTAAGCTCACCTAAGCCTCATATAATGAGCAACAATCATCATGAGATGATCAATCACTCAAATTGGGTCAAACCAAGTCAAACCTAAGGGTTGTCCAAGTAAACACTTAGCCAAAATGAAACCTAAACTAGCCAAAATCCACCATATTCCAAATTGATTGAAACCATTGATCTAGACTCATTCTAAATCAATGTTTGAACTTGACTAAGTCATCATTTGAGCCTAACCTATCCCAATTGGCCACTTGACCCAAGTTGACCCAACTTGACATAAAAAGTTAAAATGTGTCAAAGCTTGATCTAAGCCAAATGGATTGAAACCAATGGGCCAAGTTCATTCTAAATCACTTATTGAACTTGACCAAAGCCTCAATTGGCCAACTAGACCCAACCTAGCCCAATTGACCATGAACCCAACTTGACCTAAAAGGTCAAATTGAGCCAAAATCAAATAAAAAAAATTTATTAAAACTAAAGCTTGCAACATATTTCAAATGACCAATCAAACCTAAACCAACCCATGACCTGACCCAAATAGGTCAAATGAGTCAAATTGTTCAACTTGACCCATTTGACCTAAATGAAATCAAATGAACCAAAACCAAACAAAAATCAAATTAAACCAAACCAATGATGCCAACACATTTCAAATGGTCATATGAACTTGACCCAACCCTTAGTTTGACCTAATTTGACCAATTGGTCAACTTGACCCAAGTTGACCCATTTTGACCTAAATGGGTCAACATGAGCTAAATGACATCAAATCAACTCTAAATTCTTTGAAATTTGGACCAACCCAATTTCAAAGTATTCTAAATCTGTCTAAAGTAAATCAAAGCCAAATGATCATTTTACCTCAAGTTCAAAGAGTAAACCATGGCTAATTCCACTTAGAATTTGGTCATATCCTTTTCATGGTCACTTGACACCCTCTTAGTGGACCAAGTGGACACTGGTGAGTGTGATGTGAATGACCCAATGGGTTTGGATCAGCCAAACCCAACCTAAGGCCAAAACTAACCACCCCACTCAAAATGAGCACATGGGAATCACTCCACCTCATTTGGCACATGGAAACTTCTCCACTACCTCTCTCTGGCCAAACCGAACCACATGGTGTCCAAAATGGCCTAACCAACTCAACCCCTAGGATGAATTTGAACAAAATGGCAAAGCCATGCTCAGTTGTCTGATCCTTCTATGGGGAGAAATTTCCCTAATTTCATTTCATTTGCACAGACTCTCATTCAATTGAATCATAGGAAGCTAGAGAATGCATTCCCAAGTCTCTCCAAGCTCCCTCAACCCACTCTGAATTCTCCATTCTCAATTTCTTCAAGCTAAAAATAGGGGAGCTCAAGGGATTTTCAATCTCACTCAATACTTAAATTCAACACAATTCCTCCTTCAAGCATCTTGAGGGGACCCAATCGAGCTCACTCAAGTCTTCATCCAAGCTCTCAAGCCATGGGAAGGGGGAGTTTGATCAAGGCTGAAAGTAATTGAAGCCCAATTTGGTCCATAGGAAGATCCAATCAATCTCAAGCCCTCAAATTTTCAACAAGGCTTCGTCTCCACTAGATGAAGCTACCTTGACGGTTGAGAGCACTAGTGATAGCCTCCAATGAGGTATGGATTAAAATTGAGCATATGTGTAGATTTGTTGACCCTTTTTGAAGGGAATTGTAATCCCATTACATTTTAATCATTAGATCTTTGTCTCCTTGCATGATGATTATGTGGGTTAAATTTTAGCTCAATCTAAGCTCAATTGAGCTCAAATCAAGCCCTATGGAGTGGATGGTTGCCCTCTCCCCTAAGTGAGCTCAAGGATGAATCACAGACCGTCCATCCCATGTGTTTTAGATGGATGGTCCTGATTAATCCATGCTAGATTTGATTATTTATCATATTAATACCACGAGCTTGATCTTGACCATTTGATCTTTGATTAGACGGTCCAAGGGAAAGCGCATAGTGCCAGAGACTGACACAATATTGGATGTGACTACTTAAATAGAGAATCTCATCGAGCCACATGGAAAGCAAGTGCTGTGTCAGCGGTCCACGTGGCGCCGATGGGATTAACTATATAATTAGGCTATTTAATTAAGTTTTAATCATAGAATCTTCAAAAATACATAACTAAATGTAGAAAAATTAGAAAAATACAAACTCAAATGCATTATGAAGATATCTCAAAGGGGAATAATCTAAAATTAAGTTTGATGGATTTTGAATAGCAAATTTTATACAATTTGAGTTTTATTGGGAATGTAATTATATTAATTACCCCTAATTATTTCATTGATTAATCTCAAACTTCTCAGGTGTATTTAGTGGGATGACTTCTGCCTCCCCTAATTTTCTTAGGATTTATTAATTGTTTAATTAGGGGAATTGATTGATTCAATCCTAATCACTTCCTTAATCAATTAAATGATTAATTAACCTATTAAATAATGATAAATTAATTAATTAAGTATGTTGATTACATTAGAACAATGAATGGACTTAGGGAATGAGATTGAGTTCTTTCCTAAATCTTTTCCCCTAAGTTCATTTCATTTGGGTAAAAATCTAATTAAGGTGTACAAATTAATTAAATAGTTTAATCACTTTATTAAATGGCCTAATCAAAAAATTTTAAAATCAAATCAATCAACTAAATCAATCTTCTTCTAGATTACGTGTTCAATAACCTAAGTAGCTTAAGGAAATCATATCTAACCCGTGGGAAGGATTATGAAAGTACTTAAATTAAACCCTTTAGCTTAATTAATCATTAACTGTGAGCCAAATGCATTAGGCCCATTTCTTTCTTAGGTTCATTGCTGATTTAAATTCCTTGTGATTTTATGTCATACATTGGCTCACAATTATTTGATTAAATATGAGTAAGTGGTAATAATGAACTTAATGTACACATTAACCTAAGAAAAATATAAAATCAATCTAATGGTCCTAAAATTAAACTAAAACAACATACACATGTGGGAGATGAGTTAGGACCAAAACTTTTCACACTTCCTAAATTCAAATCAAACTCAAAATAAAATAAAAATCTCTTTAAAATAATTTTGATTCACTTTAAATAATCTTATTTCATATGATTATATTTAGGAATTAATTAGGGTGAATGAATTTACATGCTTTCATCACTTTATTTCTTTCCTAGCATGCTAAATGTGTATGTCATATAAAAATCATGCATTCATGCCTTTTGAAAATCAAATTTAAAAATGAAATATTTTCTTTATGTCAAATTACATGTTTTGGCTAAAGTAAGAATATGAATGGCTATTATCACTACTAAATCCAAAATTATTTTCAAAACTTATAAATCAAACATCACAACTAAAAGGTATCCTACTTACAGTTATTTATAGGCTTGCATGTGAGTATAATATAAGGTGTGCATTGTGTGACTTTCCTTCTCTTCTCTTTTAGCATAGTTTTGAATAGGATTTGCAAAGTGTATAGTTCATTTGAGAAGAACACAACACTTGCTTAAATCCATTCCTATTCATTTCTATATTATCAATTAAGAAGGATGTTCACACTTACACATGTAAATTGTATAAACAAATTAAACAGACAAACATAAACTTTTTCCAAGACTCTTTTTCCATTCATCTCTTTTTGTACATGCACTTGTATTTAAGAAAAGTGGTATATTAGTCTGACATCCTAGTGTAGAAAATAATGTGATGCTACATGTAAATGTGCATATGAAAATGGATTAAATAATCCTATCTTTTCTACTAAACAAAATTATGCATACATGAAACATTCCAAATTTTTCTTAAACAAACTCTCTTAGCATTCATCATGAAGGTGTGCTAAACATCTCCATTTTCATGCATAGATATGATTAGGATTCATCCATATGCATGTTACACATGTTGGAAAGAAATAGAGTGTTGAGTATTTTGTGATAATAATTCACTTTACTTAATCTTAAAATGCTATTCCTTCTGGATAGGTTTGTTTAGGGAAAATATAAACTTAGGATTAATTAAAACACATGATAAAGCATTCACTAAACCAAATTAAAATATGAATCTACCTTAAAAATTACTTAAGGTAGGGAGGAAAGACAAGTTCTCTTCTCTTTTCCTCTCTTTACAACACTTAGTAATTAATTGTAGGTCCATTCAAACCAAAACAAATCATCATATAAAATCAACCAAATTAACTAAATCACTTAAATGAAACCACCCTCTTAGTTGAACTCTTTCACACTTAGAAAACTTTAACCTTAAAGCCTAGCTAAGACATACCACACAAATCTTAAATGGCGCACACATTAGGCTAAGTCATCATTTCAAGTCCTATGTTGACATTTACTTTATTTTGTGATGTATTATTTTAGTCTAGATGTTAGGGTGTATGTGCGTAGACTGAATGGTAAGGCGATCTTAGTCTAACCATTGTCTTCTGCAGGGGATTGTGCTTAAGAGATGTTGTAATAAAAATATAAATGCTTTTTACTGCGGTTGCTTATACCTCTAAGCATAATTCAAAATAGGTCAGGTGGACTTGGTTACCCATGTGTGGGGTGCTAAGTCCAATTTATACATATACATGCTTAGGATTATATGGTTTCCTTAGTTAATCTCTATTTTCTAGGTTTTAGTTAGATTTACTTTTTCCCATTTTCATGTAATTTTGCAATTACGATTTGGAATAATTATTATGGGGGATTAAGATGAACATTGGTTATAAAACTATGTCTTATGTACCATGTGAAGCCACATTCCAACCAAAAGAAGAAAGAAGAAAGAAGAAAGAAAAAAGAAGAAATGAAGAAATGAAGAAATGAAGAATGAAGATCCCCATAACAATGAATTCCTTCTTGATTGTAATTTATTCATTTGTAATCCGGTTTGTATAAGAGTAGAGCTCAGCTACCCAATTTATTTTTGGGTTTGTGTGGTGGAGCCCGACCACAAATGGCCTCTTATTTTTTTTGCACTAGCTTTATAAATTGATTGATGTTTGTTTAGCTTGTGCATTAAGATGACATCTTTTTCTAGTTTCTTCCTTTCTTTGATGTATGGCCTGGATGACAATTAGGCTCTTTGGAAAATAAATTTACTATCTAATTAATTAACTCAAAACTAAAAAATTAAATAACTCATAAACTCATCTAAAGCTTAGGCTATAAACAAGATAAAATAATTAGCAACCCCTTAACTGGATGTTGTATTTTATTTCTCACATAATGCATAAAAAGCATATTATTTCACTCTTAATTTGGAGGACTTCCACCTTTGCCAGAGAACTTGGCTTGACCCTTGAGAGCCATGGTGGAAACACACCTATTTTCTTGCTGATTTTGTCCCATAATCTAATTTCTCATGCATTAGGCATATGAATCCTATAAGCCTATGTCAAATCAATAGTCCAAAAATGAAAATAAAATGTTAAAAATTTGCATTAGATTTAGGTCATTAAATCATGCCCTACATGATCTAGTCTCTTAGGGAGTGTAGTCTCTTTCTAAATAAACAACAGCTTAACTATCTTTCAAAAGCATATGACTTGCCTACATGTATTTAAAACTGTAGGATGAGTTAGTTGGCAACCACCCCCAGGCAGTTGTAAGTCTAAATAGTCAGGTGATTTATCCTCTCTTGTGGAGGTAAACTGAATACCCATTTTTGCCTTAGATTTAGGTCATTCTTTAGCCCTCGCCAAAGTTCCCTAGATTTAGATTTTGAGGTTGCTACTTTCCTTTGCGGGCTACGAGCATAAATCCTCACCTCTTAGGCATTTTCTTGATATCGTGTCATGGAATTGTAAGCCCTAGATTTCTAATAAAAATTCAACTCAAAATAAATAATTCCATTTAAACTTTAAAAATATAAAGCCAAACCATAGGGTAGTTTGGGATGCTTACTAGGTTTTTTAGTATCATAAGCATCTCCTACTTATCTTCCTTTGGCTTCGATAATAGCTCCCTCCTCTTGATCAATCCTACTTGATCTTCTAAAAATATATCAATTGATTGATAGTCCTATCATTGAAATCTTTAGAGACAATGATCATTTACCTTAATTGAGATTATTTCTAAGGAATCTCATTCCTTAGGATGTAATTAACTATGGGGGCTTGCCTCCATAGGGAACTTAATGAACCTGATTTAAAATAAACCCTGCTTTACTTTTCCATGTAAAGTAGGGGAAGAATCTTTGGTACATTTTGAAGACCCATAGTCCTTAGAAGTCTTTATTCAGGTGATTAGGTCCATTGTAGGGTGGTGACTTCTATCTTTCAAGATAGTACACCTTTCCTCAATATCATACCCGATCACCCTAATAAGAACATCTGCGGATCTACGTGGTGTCCCAAAAAGGCATCTATATTTTTATTTTTATTCATCCTTTCCAAAGGGATGGATGAAGGCAAGAGTATATATTTTTACCACAACTGCCTAGGTTAATCGTCATCAAAATCTTGAAAGAAGGTGGCACAAATCCTTTGGGATACTAGACTATGTCAAATTCCTTTGGGTAGGGTCTACCATTTGGAATGGATGAAGTACCCTGGGCTTGCACCAACGCTTTCCTCACTTGCTGTTCCACCATTTATTTGATGTCCTTCTACTACACGGAGGTACTATCTATGACCTTCCTATGCAGGCTGCAGGCTTCCACTATCTTGATCCAAGGGAGATGCACTCTTGGGAGGATCTAAAACATGTAAGAGCTTAGGCCGATCGGCCTCCATAGGACTAGGCTCTAAAATCAGAGCTTGGTTATGTAGTGTAATAATTACTGCTAATAGGTCTTCAATCCTCCTCTCCATTCTATTGATCCGCTCATCCTTCTGCTTGAGCTATTCGAGGAGGTGCTGGTTTGAATGAGCGGTGTCATCCACTTCAACCATAATACCTTCCTAGCTGTGATGGCCTCTAAGAAGGGATCCTCGGGTATCGACCATATGAACTTCTACTGAGTACTCAAATTGATCAACCTTATTGGGGTTAAAGGCTACCCTACACTTTTCTTGATCTGAATGATCGCTTCCAAGAAGTTTCCTCTTTTCAGAAAAGTAGTCTTCTAGGATGTCTTCTAAAGAATGGCCTCCTACTTTGTCGCTAGGCACAAACACCGCTAACTAACTATATAAGGTCATGTTCATGCATCTGACACTACCTACCGAATGGGTGCCCTTACTAAGAGGGTCTACTACCATGGGAACTATGCTGTCATCCCCCCTTCATCTATTTCTACTGGCGGCTGTGATGGTGGTATGACGATGACACTTTTGGTTTTCACTCCCTCATTGCCACAGCTGAAGTGAAAGGTCGAATAGGGGAGCTCGGCCTTACCTCAGTTGATAGCATAGATGGAGTGGGATCCTTATGCCATAGTTAGATCACCAATGGGGATCTCCACTCCCTGGATGCAGACTTTTGGACCTTAGTGGGAACTATAGAAGGAGGGACTCAAATAGGTGATGGTGGATGGGGAACGGAGCAGTGTGATAGGGGTGACACTGACTACCCTCCTGCTAGAACTCTCTCCTTGCTCCTGATGGTGCTGGTCAAAGCTATACTATAAATACGATCGGCCTGGTGGCCCGTCGATCGAGAAAATCAATAAGGGTGGAATGATTCTTTGGTGTACCTCCGTCTCTCTCTCCAGCCTGCTTGGGTTGTAGCTCTGGCCTCGGTGGCCTTCTCCCTATGGATCTGACTATTGACACTCCTATGGATCACATACCTTAAATTAAATAGTACATCAGATTCTGAGCGTCTGTAAGCTCTGCCAACCTAGCGAAGAATTGTCCTGAGACCGGTATAAAGCTTCCTCCACTCCCTAACCGATACCTCATAATGAGCTGGTGGTAGAGGTTATGCGGCAATCCTCTGAATATCTTCCTCTCCATCCGAATTGAAGAGGGGGTGGAATCTACTACCACCCAAGAAATGGGAGACCTCCCATGAAGAACCTTCCTCGATAATATAGGAGGTTGCATCAACCTCCCTAGCTGCTCTCTCATGGTGTCACTTAATCTTTATATTCTTATTACAGCATTGGGTGCAGGAGAGCAGGGTGGTGCGAAAACTAGAACTTACCTCAAAGGTAGGGGAAACTATCTCAGATGCCAAGTTAGCTTTTCCCTTTGAAGGGACCAAAGAAGAGGTGTTAGCTCACATCGGGGCTGTAATATGGACAAAAATAATAGACTGAACTGGTAGGGGAACCACTAGCACTGATACTACTGAAGCTGGAACTGACACCACTTTGAGAACCTCCACAGCCTTTCTCTTCAAAGAGGGAAACTCTGAGTCTGATGGAATGTCAAAACGTAAAAGTGGCTTCTGTCCAGCCATCTCCTCCCTACTAATAGTCGTGAGGGCCCCTCACAGGTGATCCAGACTCCCACAAAACCATGACCGAAGTAAATTAGATGTGTGATATTGGTCATGGTGAGATTGGCCTAATCTAAGGCTAGATCCACACCAGAGGGGAAGGAGGAAACAAACTTTCTGGGAGCCATAGCAGTTGAACTGGCTGAAGACTGAGAAGGAACTAACCATGTTGATACCTTTGCATTAGTTGAAACATAACTAAGTCAAGCCCTTGATTTGAAACTTGTCTTCAAAAATTGATTTCTGATATTAACTTGGAATTTTGAACCCAACAAATTTAAGTATGCTAAGTGGGGTTCATTGAATTGGAGAGATTTGAGGAGAATCTTTTCCATTGAATTTTGATTTTGATTCAGAACCTTCATTTAACAAATTTGAGTGTGTTAAATGAGGTTCATTCCATTTTGGAGAGACTTTAGAGATGTATTATTTTGTTTATCCTTTATTTGAAAATTTTGTTGATGTTTGGAGCCATCACTTAGCAAATTTGGATATGCTAAATGAGACTCAAGTGTATGTTTGAAAATATATTTGAAAACATTTTTGTAAGTTAGTAATGATGTGTATCATGCATTTAATTTGTTTTCAAAATGGGGTCCTTACTTAACAAATTTAGGTATTCTTAGTAAGGCTCAAATGTGTTTGATGTATTTTGATTTGATTTTGAAAAATGAGACCTTTACTTAACAAATTTAGGTATGTTAAGTAAGGGTCAAATGTGTTTGATGAGTTTGTTTTGTTTTGACTTGAAAGAGGGGAACTTCTGTTTAATAAATATGGTATGTGAAATAGAGTTCAATTTATTTTCAATTTTGAAAAATGGAACTCTCATTTGACAATTTTGGTGTGTCAGATGGAGTTCAATTGTATTTGGTTTGTTTGCGATTTTGAAAATGAAACTTCTACTTAGCAAATGTGGGTATGTTAAGTAAAGTCCAATTTGTTTTGATTTTTGAAAAAGGAAACTCTCAATTGACAAATTTGGGTATGTCAAATGGAATTCAAATGTGTTTTGATTTTGTTTTGAAAAAGGGAACTCTACTTAGCAAATACATGTATGTTAAGTAAAGTCAAATTTATTTTCAATTTTTGAAAAAAAGGGGAGTTCCACTTAACAAAACTAGGTATGTTATGTGATATTGCTTTTGAAAATGAAAACTCCAACTTAGCACATGAGGAATGTGGTAAATGGAATTTTAATTTTATGTCATGATTTCATTTAAAAATAGGATCTTCATCCAACAAACCTAGGTATATTGAAATGGGGATAACTATATTCAAAAATGTGCTTTTGAAAAATGGATTTTAAAATTATTTGATTTTGATTTTGAAAAGAACCTCCATGTAACAATTATAAACATTGTTAAATGGGGTTTGGTTATCTTTAATTCTTTTTGAAAATTTTATGCAAATCTTTTATCATGTGACTTTCAATTTATTTGAAAAGGTACTTTTTGAAAATAATATTTTTGCAAAGGATTTATGGGATGAACTTTGCCTCACCAAGAGGATGGTAAAGAGGTTCTAAAAAAATTTTGTCATCTCCTTTAGTTTAGTTAATTTATTTTTACCTATTGGGAGAACCCAATAGAAGTTTTAAGACCTACACAAAGTGAGGTCCTAAAACCTAAAGGATGTTGGCTAGCTTTGCTTAAGGATGAAATAACTAAGTGCCAACAAAAAGAAAGATAGTCTTGGGCTTATATTAAAATATAAGTCCACTATCGATGCTTGGAGACAATAATTGTCTACTAGAGATAGAGAGAGGAACCATCCCCAGTGGAGTCGCCAAAAAATATGAGGTGTTTATTTTTGAAATGTGGGACACCATGCAGATCTTTGGGGTACTTATTGAAGTGATTGGGTATGACATTAAGGAATAGTGCACTATCTTGAAAGATAGAAATCACCCTATAATGGACCTAATCACCAAATAAGGACTCCTAAGGCATGATAGGTCTTTGAATATACCAGAGATTTTTCCTCTACTTTTCATGAAAAAATAAAGCAGGTTTTATATTAAGCCGGGTCCGTTAAGTTCCCTATGGAGGTAAGCATCCATAGTTAATTGCATCCTAATGAATGAAATCTCTTAAGAATACTCTCAATTAAAGTAGTAATTAAAGTCTCCAAAGATTTCAAGGCTAGACTATCAAAGGGTTGTTTGTATTGGAAAGTCAAGTGGGAAAACTCAAGGAGAAGAGTTATTATTGATGCCAAAGGGAATGAGTAGGAAATATTCATGATACTAGGAAACCTAGTGAGCATTCCAATATATCATATGATTGGGCTTTATATATTTGAAATTAAGAGGATAAATTTTGTTAGCATTGATATTTTATTAGAAAACTAAGACTTATAATCCAACAACATAAGCTTTGGAAATGCCTAAGAGGTGAGGATTTATGCTTGTATTCCAATGGAAATATCTACCTCGAATCTTAAATCTAGGAAGCTTTGGCATAAGCCAAAGCATGACCTATGTCTAAGCGAAGATGGGTATAGTTTACCTCCACAATAGAGGATAAATTACCTGATTATTGAACTTATAATCTCTTGGAGTGGTAGCCAGCTAACTCCTCCTACACTTTAAATCCAAGTAATCCAGTCATATGAAATTGCAAGATTAGTTAGGCTATTATTAATTTAGAAAAAGACTAAAGTCCTTAAACTCGCTCCCTAAGAGACTAGAGCATGAGTGGTATGAGTAATGACTTAATCTACAAATGCAAATCTTTTCAAATTTTATTTGATTTTGGACACTTGATTTTGACAAAGGTCATAGGATTTCTTATGCCTAAATGCATGATAAAATTGCTTATGGGCCAAATCATTGAGAAAGAGGTGCTTTCCAACATAGAGGAGACCCTCAAAGGTCAAGTCTTCCCTACCGTGTAAGGATGGAAAGCCTCTCTTAATAAGAGTGAGATAATATGAATGCATGATGTAAAACATACAACATTCAGCTAAGAGATTGCTAAATCTTTTATTTATCTTGATTTATGTCCTAGGCTTTATGTGAGGTTATGAATTGTAGAAAATTTTAGTTATGAGTGATTAATTGGGGTAGAAAAATTAATTTTACCCTAAGAGCCTAATCGCATCTAGGCCACACATTCAAACATCAATCATGTAAGAAATTAAGAAAAGGCATGCCATTTTTAATGCATAAGCTAAACATAACATCAATCAATTTTATAACTAGAGCAAAAGAATAAGAAGCCAGTGCGGTCGGGTGTCATCGTACAACCCGAAAAGAAAAGATGGGTATAGCTCTACCCTTATGCAACCCAAAAAATGAAATAATAATTACAATTTACAAATGATAAAGGCTATGGGGGGTCTTCAAATCTTCATTTATCCTTCATTTTTTCATGTCTCTTCCTTCTCCTTTTGATTTGATTTGCTCAACTTCAAAGGCATTACAAGGCCTCCCAAGACAAAGCCTTTTAGCCACTACTCATCCTAATCCCCATAACACTAATCTTAATTCTTAATGCAAAGTTACATTAAAAATAGGATAAAAAATCTAACTATGCTTGCAAAATAAGTGTTAGCTAAACACACATGCAATCCCAAGTAGTTATATGTATAATTTGGACTTAGCACCTTGAACATGGGTAACTAAGCCCACCTGTCCTAACTTGGATTATGCTTAGGGGCTTAAGCAACCTATGAAGAGAGCAATTATATTTATTTTTAAGTGGCCCCTAAAGCATATTCCCCTGTAGAAAATATGATTAGGCTAATCATGGCCTACCATCCAGCTTACGAAACATACACCCTAACATCTAGTCTAAAATATTACATTAAAAAACAAAACATACATCAAACCAAGTACCGCTCTAACATAAAGCTAGAAGTAGCAACTTAATTCTAATGTGTGTGTTAAGGCTTTATGGTATGTCTTGCTAAGAATTAGAGTTGTACTTCTCTAAGTGTAGAAGGATTCAATTTAACATAAATGGTTGGTTTCACTTTAAGTTGTTTATTTGATTTGAGGATTTTAATTTGTGTTTTCTTTTGTTTCATATGACTTACATTTAGTAACTAAGTGTTATAAAGAGAAGAAAATAAGTTGCCCTCATTCATTCTACCTTAAGCCACTTTCTAAGGCATGCTAATTTAATTTATTTCCTTTTAGTGAATGTCTTATTAAATGATTTAATTAACTCTAAGTTTAGGTTCACCTTAAATAATCTGATTTAATATGAAAGGTATCTTAAGATTAATTTGATTGAATTACTATCACATGACATATGTTCAATCATTCCTTTCCATCACATGTAACATGCATATGATATTAAATCCTAAATATACCTACACAAGCAATGTATTTCTTTTAGCACACTTTAAATGAGAGATACATATGTGTATTTTGTATAAAATGGAATTTTCACTCATTATCTAAATGCACATTCAAGTGTATAAAAGTTTTAAGCAAATACTTCACCATTGTTAACCAGGGGAGTGAGGTAAAGACCTCCTTGGGGGTACTTGAAACCTTGCATCCCCAGATTATCCAGACTAGATATACCCACTATTCTTGAATACACATGAATGTACAAATGACTACAAGAATGGAAAATCATGCAAAATTTGTATTTCTTTCAATTGGCTTATTTATATATGTGAGCTAAAGTTGAAAATGAGATTTTATTCATTAGGTAAATGCACATACAAGTGTATAAAAGTTTTAAGTGGATACTTCACCATTGTTAAACTAGGGGAGTGAGGTAAAGACTTTCTTGGGGCTACTTAAAGCCTTGCATCCCTAGAATGTCCAGACTAGATATACCCACTATTCTTAAATACACATGAATGTATAAATGACTACAAGAATGGAAAATCATATAAAATTTATATTTCTTTCAATTGAATTATTTATACATGTGAACTAAAGTTCTATCTAAATTCTAACATATAGATATATAGGAATGAATTCAAACAAATGCTATGACTTTTTCAAATGGACTATACACTTGTTAACATCCAAACTTTATGTAAATGCATGTAGACTAAAGAAAGAGAACTCCATATCACATGTTCTAAGCCACAGAAACATGCAAGCTTATAAATATTTATAACTATTATCACTCCAAATATTATAGTTGACTTATAAACTTTTGAAAATAACTTTTATTTAATAGTGATAATAGCCACACATATTATAAATTTAATTGAACACTTGCAAGCTTAACACAAGAAAATTTTCATTTGATTTATTTTTGAAAGAAATGAATGCATGATTTCAAATAACATACAACATTTAGCTTGATTGGAAAGGAATGCTTGAACATAAGCACATGAGTTCATTCAACTAAGCTAATTCCTAAGGACAATCATATTAAATAAAAATCATTTCAAGCAAACCAAAGTTTCTTATGTTTCTTTTAACTTATATGTTTTGATTTGATTTAGTGAATGTGAAAAGAAGATTCAATCATTTGCTGCTCATAACCCATTCCCATATTGGTTAATTAATTTGGTTCAATGAAAAGGAATTATATTAATTTTATTAGTTAATTAAGTTATAACATGCATTAAGTACATTAGTTAACCCTTTCCTATATCACCTAAGCATTTTACTCAAATAATGGTGAGCCAACATGATATGCATGTGCATTGGAAATAAAAATTAGCAATGATCCTAAGAAAAGAAAGGGCCTAATGCAATTGGCTTATCATTAATGGTTAATTAAGGGACTTAATTAAGTACTCTTATAATTTTCCCACACATGTAGGCTAATTATAATTTTCTTAGGATTCTCTTAGGTTATGGAACACCTAAGAGTCTATCTAAGAAACTTAATTAGATGATATTTGGAATGGTTATGATTTGAATTTGATTAATTAAGCCATTTAATTAATAAATTAAACCATTAATTAATCCCAAATTAATCAACCTCCATTCAAGTGAAATGAACTTAGAGAAAAAATTAGGAAAGAGGTCCCAATCTCAATCCACATGCCCATTCACTATTCTACAATGATTAGCAAGCTTAACTAATAATTTTCTTACTATTTAGAATGTTAATTAACCACCTAATTAATTAAGAAAGTAATTAAAGATAAGACACCCAATTTCTTAATTAATTAAGCAATAAATCTGAAGAAAATTATGAGAGGTAGAGGTTATCCCATTAATCAACCTCAAAAATTTTGGAATTAATTACTTGGGTAATTAGGGAGTAATTATATTAATAAAGTTTTTAATTAAATTCAAATTAAGTCTTAATTACTATCCAAAATTAATTAAGGATATTTTTATTAAATTCTCCTCTTAAATACCTTTAAAATGAGCCTTTATTTGTATTTTTAGATCTTTTTATAATTAGTTATGAATTTATAAAGTTTAGCTATTAAAATGAATTTAATTAATCTTAATTAACCATAATCTTGTTGGTGCCATGTGGTGCACTTTCCACGTGGCACCGCAAGATTGGTTATTTAAGTTGTCACATCTAAAGGCTATGCTAGCTGGCGGTGGGATGCACTTTCTCATGAGCAATCTGATCTAAGATCGGATGACCATGATCAAACTCATGGTTAAGTAGGATTAATCTGGTTGATCTTGCATGATTTGATCAGGACCGTCCATTTTGATCACATGGAATGGACGGTTCATGATATGTCTCCTCCCAGGCGATGAGAAATGAAGATCATCCATCATTTGTTGCTCGATCTAAGCTCACTCAAGTTTGAATGGAGATCAAATCAATCCCAGACCATCAGGGAAGCAAAACAAAGAGATCTTATGGTGGAAATCTCACGACATGCAACTTTTCTTTAGAAATCTCCAAACCATTTTAAGTTAAAGGTCAGTTTCAATGGTATACCTCACCGAAGCTTAGGACCAGCAGTTCTGATGATTGAGGAAGCTTCATTTAGTAGAAATGAAGCCTTGTTAAATAGCACGAGCTTTGATTTGAGGTGGATTGCTTAGAAGGCCAAAGCATGAGATGGAAGTCATCGACTTTGATTAAACTCCACCCTCCGGTCATCGAGAAGCTTGGGGGATGATTTGTTCTCACTCGTCTAGTTCCAATGATGGTGTGTGCAAAGTTAATTGCACTTTGATGGAGATTTGAGCAAATGATAATTGGATTGTGGCTCCCCTATTTTAGTTTTTCATAAAATCAAGAGAGAAAGAGTTAGGGAGCTCAAAAACTTTGGAATTGCTCTGGGATGTGCATCTTTGGATGTTAGGGTTGTGAGGAGTGTCAATGTGATTATTTGAGTGAGAATGAGGGGGGTATACCCCCTCATTCCTTGATCTGATGGCTTGGGTTGTTTGGCCATTTTGATCAAATGGTTGTCATGTGGAGCTCGATTTGGGTAGGGAATCATCCTAGCCAGCTTCACTTAAGTGGAGGAGGGTGTGCAAGTGGCTTCCATGAGAGTAGTGGGTGTCCTATGGATTTTCAAGTGTTCCAATAGGAATAGGGAGGTGATTTCACCTTCCATGGGTCATGGCTGACCCAACCAACCCATGGGTTAGGTTAGCCAGTGTCCTAGGTGCCTATGTGGAGTAATGGATGAGTGCCAAGTGGCCAAGGAAGAGAAATGACCATTCCCCCCAAGTGATTTACCTCATGTGATACCCTTAGCCCAAGGGTATCTTGGTCATTTGGCATTGGATTTGATTTGGACAGATTTAAAATGAGTCAAAAGTGAGTTAGCCCAAATTTCAAGTGATTTGTAGTTCATTTGGTTTGATTTAGCTTAATTTAACTTATTCAGGTCAAATTGGGTTAAGTTGGTCAAGTTAACAAATTTGTCAAATTGGGTCAAACCAAGGGTTGGGTGAAGTTCATATGACCATTTGGAATGTATCAGTGTCTTTGGTTTTATTCAATTTGGTTTAGATTTAGTTTTGGTTCATTTGAGTTCATTTAGGTCAAATGGGTCAAGTTGACCAATTTGACCTAGTTGACCAAATTGGCTTCTTAAGTCATTGCTTGGTTTGGGTTTGGTTAATCATTTGTAATATGTTATGAGCTTTGGTTGAATTCAATCTGGATTTGATTGAGTTTTAGGTTGGTTTGACCTTTTAGGTCAAGTAGGGTTTAATAGGTCATTTCAGTCTAGTGAGCCAATTAGCCTCACTTGAGGTTTTGGTCAAGTTCAATAAATGATTTGGAATGAACTTGAGCCATTAGTCGCAATCAATTTGGATTGGATTTTGATTTGACCCATTTTGGCCATTTAGGTCAATTTGGGTCAACTTTGGTCAAGATGGCCAATTGGGTTTGGTTTGGCTTAATTCAAGGTCAAGTCATGTTCAAGTACTGATTTTGGGTTGATACAAATCATGGGTTTCAATAAATTTAGCTTAGGTTGCAATTTGGCTAGTTTGGATTCAAATGGGTTAAAGGGTTGACTTGGTCAAAGAGCGACTACTAAGCGGAAGAAGGCTTGTAGACTAACATCTTCTCAAATGAAAATGATCATCAAGATAGTCTGTCATCGGCGGGACAGATGCTATCCGACCTAGGGTGACTACTAAGCGGGGAGTCCCATGTAAGGACAAGACCTTGACTTAAAGTAGTTAGTAGGAAATGAGCTGATGTGGGACTGATCCTAAGCCTCAAATATACTCAAGCCAGTCTAGGCACGATGGCTAGTTCAAGAAGAAAGCATAGCAGACTTATATTTTCTTAAGCAAAGTCAACATGATGTAGCTTACCGGTCACACAGTGAGGCCTACCAAACTAATAAGGTGCTCGTCGATTTGTAATGGTCAAGTCAGGAAGAAAGAATGTAGACTTACATCCTCCTAAACAAGGAACCATTGGGGCGACACACTAGTAGGGTAGCATGTCAGCCTAACCTAGAGCAACTAATGAGTGAGTGCCACAGGGGGCATTATCCCACATCAAAGTAGCCTAAGATAAAATATATGTGTTTATTTTATATGTGGTTGTGTGTAGTTTGTGTTTGTGTTGTGTTGATAAAGGATATGACACCGCTCGGGTTCCTTACACCTACCCTAAACACATCATGGTGGATTTGTAAACAAAGATATTTTTAAAAGGGAAGAGACGAATTTAAGATGAAAATTTTCATTGATAATTATTTTAAAATAATATTTATGGATAATATTTCTTGTGAGTCCATTGATTGGAAGCATTGGGTCCTTTATGATTTATAAGCTTATAAGATCCTCCTTGGTAGGCCTTCTCTATGGCAAAAAGTCTTTCCCACGTGAGATCAAACTTGCCTCCCATCCTGCAACAGTCAATAATTAGTCTCCTAGAATTAAAATAACCTCTCATACTTCAAAAGCTCTAGGACGAACCAACTTGTTGTGAGCTTGAATCATTTTGGCTTTGTACAACTCGAGATTCTAGCATGCCCGTAACCATCAAGCTCTTCTAACCGCAACTTGGCGTTATGCTCCATTGTGATCTTGCTACCTACAACTATCCTTAGTGATGGGAGTTGAACTTCTAATGGTAGAATGGCTTTGGACCCATACACTAAGGAGAAATGAGTAGATTGAGTTGGAGTTCTGTATGTGGTACGATAAGCCCACAAGGCTTCAACTAACTGCTTATGCCACTCCTGCATGTTGTTGTCGAGTGTCTTCTTTAATATCTGGGTGAAGTTTTGTTGAAGGTTTCTGCTAAACTATTTTCCTTGGGTAGTAGATGGTAGAATATCTCCAATCTATACTATGTCTCCAAGC
The DNA here is from genome assembly GCA_021442155.1 of Cymbidium sinense. Taxonomy (NCBI): domain Eukaryota; kingdom Viridiplantae; phylum Streptophyta; class Magnoliopsida; order Asparagales; family Orchidaceae; genus Cymbidium; species Cymbidium sinense. The sequence continues at coordinate 110,500,479 of CM038220.1, forward strand.
AAAGCTATTGATTTTGGTGCTCTTGAATGCAATACCATTATCGGATATAATTCGTTAAGGCACCTCGAACCTATATACGATATGGTTCCTGAAACATTAGAGCACATACTAACTTGTAACCTCTCTGAGTGGGATTACCTCCGCCCACTTAGAGAAGTAGTCGATGGTAGCTAGAATGAATTGATGACCCTTAGAAGAAGAAGGATCAATCGGACCCACTATGTCAGCACCCCAACACTCAAATGGCCATGAGGCCAATGTTGGGTGTAGAATGTTGGGTGATTGGTGTAGGACCACACTGTGCACCTAGCATTAGTGGCAGAGCCTAGCTACATCCATGAAGTCTGTGATCATCAACGACCAGTAGTATCCTAGTCTCTTGATCTTGGCTTTCATCTTTAGACTGAATTGATGTGATCGAATAAACCTGAGTGTACCTCAATCATGATCTTACAGGTTTTGTGTTTGTCCAAACAACGTTACCACATATGATCGAAAGACTACTGGTACAAGGTGTCATTCACGAGAGCATAGGAAAGTGCTCTCTGCTTCATCTGATAGGATTGTGATTTCTCTTAAGGTAATTTGCCTATATTTAGATAATCCATGAATGGTTGCCTCCAATTTGACTCATCATCTTTTTTAGCAACGACAACCTCCCCTCCGAAAGTCTATCAATGAGTTCAATGTTAATAAGGGATAAGACTTGTATATTTTAGACCCTTATTGGTATGGACTCATCTTTCAGACATGCCAACTCCTTAGCGAGCTTGGCTTAAATGGTAAATTTTGAGATTTTGGCCAAAAACATCCATAGTGTACTTATGGTAGTGATGGAGCTTAGGCTTTAAAAAACTTTGTAGGACTCAGTAACTTGGTTGATGAAAAACTGAGAATCCCTAAAGATGTTGATGTTCTGGATGCTTAGAGTAACAGCTAACTCTAGACTGGCAATCAGAGCCTCATATTCAGCTTCATTGTTGGTGCATGGATTGGACATATGATATGAGAAGCTCATCACATCACGATCCAGAGTTAGGAGAACTATTCCACCCCTGCCTTCCCTAGGATAGTAGATCATGGTTCTTATCCTATTTAAGAGGAAGCTGCACCATCAAAGTACATCTCACAGTAGCAAATGCTAGTGTCTTCTAAGTTCATGATTTGTTCATTAGGGAGATCATCATTAAGCGAGGAATCAACAGGAAGTGGTGTGCTGCTAAGAAATCCACTAGTGTTTATATTTTCACTGCACAGATGGGTATGAATGTAATGTCAAACTACGATAAAATCATAGACCAACACTCAAACCGCCTGGATAGCATTGGCCATGTCATGAGATATTGCAGTGGGTTGATCTTAGAGATCAAGTTCACCTTATAGGAAAACATGTAATGTTGTAGCTTTTGGGATGCAAAGATTAAAGCTAGCAATGCTTCTCGATGGGTGGATAATTTACCTCAGTAGGGATTAGACGGCTAAGATAGGAAAGTGCGTGCTCTTTCCCTTCATCATTGGTTTGGGCCAACAGAGTGCCAAAGGAATCATCTAATTAGTAGTATAAAGGATCAATGATTTGCCCAGGAAAGGGGCTGCTAGAACTGGCGGCATCATCAGGTAGTGCTTGATGTCTTCGAAGGCATCTTGGCACTTGTTATCCCACTTGACTTTGGTGTCATTTTTGATAAGTCCTAAAATTGTTTTGCACCTTCTGATAGGTTGGAAATGAAGCATCTTAGATATGACAACCGCCCTTGGAATGATCTAAGTTGAGTTAGAATTTTATGGGGTGGAATTTCTAATATCGCCTTGATCTTCTCTGGATCTATTTCAATTCCTTAGTATCGGACAACAAAGCTAAGGAATTTCTCTGAAGCTACTCTGAATGCACCCTTCAGGGGATTCATTTTGAGGTTAAATTATTTTAACCATTCAAAAACTACTCTCAAGTCAAAGAGATGGTCTTCCTTTTCTTTACTTTTGACTACGAGATCATCGACATAGCACTCGACTTGATGATGAATAAGTTCATTGAAGATTTGAGTCATGGCCATTGGTAGCTGGCATTAGCATTTTTAAGGCTGAAAGGCATGACCCTATAGCAAAAGATTTTGATCGGGGTTTGAATAGTAGCTTTTCTTTCATCTTCAATGGCCATCTTTATTTGATTATATCCAAATGAGCCATCCATGAAAGAGAAGACTACATGAGATGAGGCAATGTCCACCATCAGTTTTGATATTGGTAGTGGAAATTGATCTTTTAGACATGCCTTATTTAGATCCCTAAAATCGACGCATATGTGAATTTGGTCATTCTTTTTCTTAATTGCATTAACACTGGCTGACTAGGTAGGGTATTTTTCTTCCCTGATAAAGCCAGTATTAATCAGTTTCTTGACTTCAGAAATGACCTGTTGTTCAATGTCTAATCGCATGCGTCTAGGAGCTTGCTTGATAGGGTTAGCACTAGGCTCTATTGCTAGTTAGTGGACTTCTACGTCAGGAGATAAATCAAACATTTCTTCATAACTCCATGTGAAACAGTCCTTAAACTCAGTCAATAGCCTAACTAAGTCATTGGTTTCAGTATAATTCAAAAAAGAACTGATGTATGTCAGACGTTGATTGTCTTTAGTTCCTAAGTTAATTTTTTTGAGCTTGTTGATGGTTAATATGATCTCCTCTTTGAACTCTGGTGGTGCATCCCTAACTTCAAAATCATCCAGGGTATCTGAAGTTTCTAAGCATACCTCCTTATATGAGTTAGCATGATTTGAAAAGAACCTATTAGATTCCAAATGATTGGTGATGAATAAGCAGTAATAGTTATCATCGACTAGACCCACTGTACCAAATCCTAGTCTTGATCTTAATTGAGAGCTTTTGCATTCATTCTTTCATATTCTTTTGAAATAATCTGACATGTGCTTTCACCAAGTATGTGGGATTAACCCTTTCTTTGTTAAGTTTAGAACATATGGTGAGCACCAATCAAAAGGTAATTCTATTAAATCTTTCTATGAATCATTCTCAAGTTCTACATCAACTTCTTAACTTAAGGATGATGCTCCCAGAAAGAAACCTTTAAGTATTCACATCTATGAATGACTTATGGGCTTCCTTAACTACCAAGCCCTCAACTTTTTGTGAGGTAAGTGGGGTTAGAGCTAGGGTTCTCAATTGATGCCTGACTATTTCACATACAGACTTAGATACATTTATGCTTTACCTTGGAGCCCGATCTTCATCACTAACATCCTCAAGTGTCACCCGAAAGGGATCTGCTGCTAAGAAGAGCTGACTAGTGTGCTAATCACGTAAGACTTATCGTCTGAACTAGATTCAAAATTTATGTGGATAGCAGGTGTACTCTTGGTGGCTAGGACATACCTTCTATTGGGTGGACAATAGGAAGGCTTTCCACCTTGGGGGTTGCTTGTGAACTATCCTCTTCCTTTGTCTGGTGGAGGTCGAGTCATCCTACCCATGTGTTCAAATGGAGTAATAAACTATGGGTTGAATCTAATGTCAGGCTCTATATCTTCCCCTGAGTCTATGTCTCGCTCCATTTTATTTTATTTTTCTATTTCTTTTTCTTTTTTTTATTTTCTTTCTTTTTATCCCTCATGGGGATCTTGACTAAGCTCGTGAGAATGGACTTGTTGGTTTTGGGGAAGTAAATAGGTTGCATCTTCATATATCCCGATCTCATGAACTGCAAATGGTTTGAGATCTCCTTTGACGCAGTACTCAATCCCACCTCTCATGAACTTCATGCACTGATATAGAGAAAATGGAGCTGTGTTGTTTTCATATATCCATGGTCTCCCAAGCAAAGCATTGAAAGATGTATCTGAGTCTATGATATGAAACTTGGCTTCAATCTTCCAATCATCTATCTCCAATGGAAACACTATGGAGCCTAAGGCTCTCTCACCTTGTTCATTGAATCCTCTCAACATCATCCTTTCTTTTTAGAGTTTGGAGATGTTCATTCTCAAGTAGGCAAGGTTCTTAGACTCATAATATTAACTGATGCAACCAGAACTCTGGATAGCATGTATCTCCCAACATACACTATAATATAAAAATGGCAGTTGTGCTCTGTCACCCCTAGAAATAGGTCTTCATCACTGAATATAACTCCTAAAATGTCCCTCGAGCAATGTGCCTTCTCTTCAATACTAGTAAGCTGAGCTAAGCATATCTCTTGATCAAGAAGAGCCTTGATTAGACATTCCCTCATCTCATTGGATAAGATAACGACGTCATATATGGTTAACTTGTCTGGCAACTTTCTAAGGTGTGTTAGGACGTTGTAATTAACTCTAACTTGGTCTTCCATAAGCATATCCATAGGTGGAGCATCTTATGGAGGGTCTATATGCTCACTAGAACTAATGACTTATTTACCCTTATCTTGAGGTGCTACCCTAGGAGGTAGAACTTTGCCACTATGTAGGTTGACTTCAATGACTTCTTAGAATGATAAACTTGTGGAACATTTTACCTTCACATCAGGTATACCTATATCTTCTCCTATGGGATCCTCGAGTTAATTGACTCCAAGTAAATCTCAAGAGGTGAATTTAATTGATTTAGAAAAGGAAAGTCTAATTCAGAATCAGAAGAGAGAGGATCAAAATTACTAGAGCTATTATTATTTTCTAGACTTGGAGAGTTTTCAACATGAATAAAATCAAGAGTATCATAAGTGGACAAGATGTAAGTAAAATCTACTTTCTCCATTAATTTCTTTTTAGGTGGAGGTACATGATAGAAATCAAGTAAAGTAAGTGGATTAAAGGATTTAATGCCCTTGTCCACTGATACAATGCTCTTGATGGTAGAAGAGGAGCTAGCAAAAGAAGAAGAAGTAGCTGTAATGATGGATGGAGTGCTGGACTTGGACGATGGTTGGGCTACTGGACTATCCCCGAAAAAATATGGTGAGCTACTGCTACTGCTGCAGGGCTGTCACCTTCTTCAAGTTATCTTTGAAAACTTGCAAACCTTCCTTGATGTTAGAGGTTTGAGCTGCCATAGGAACCTGTAAGGAGAGTTTCTTGATCTTAAAAATAACTTTTTTAGAGGTTCGAGATAAGGCAATTTTCCAACCTTCTTTCATCTTAAGGGGATCGCAAGTATCCCAAGAATTACCCTAATATAACTGGATGGTTGTTCTAATACGTATTTCTTAGGGATAACTACAGTGCCTAACTTGTAGCTACACTCAAGCCAGTCCTAAAAAGTAATACAATCCTCTAAGACATGGCTACTCATTCGGTGATAGGGGCAATAGTTAGGATCATTACTCTTGCTCACTTTCTCTAGCCTCTTGGGCTCTGGTAACTGAAAGTCAGTTTCTTTAAGATATTCTTAAAGATTTTCCTAACTACCTCCTTCTTGAATGAATATGGCTTATTCAATCTATCGACAAGAGTAGGTAGGAAATAATTTCCTAGCGATGGATATGTGTACCGCCACTGGGTAGACTACTGAGGTGGTGGGAATGGCCGTTGTAGAGGCTGTGGTGGCTGGTATGATTGTCGAGGTGGTGAAAAGGAGGTGGCAAAGGAGGCTACTAAGCTCGGGGTCTGTCATACTAAACTCTGGCTGGCTACTTCCCTCTATCCATTAACACAACTATCCCTCGCTTCTTCTCGAACACCTTCTGAGGCTTAGGTCGAGATGATTGGTCAGGAAAGGGCAATTGTTTGGCTTCCTCTTGTAAGCTAGCCACTTTGATGATTAGTTTCTTAAATATCCTAATGGTAAAGCCCTTAACCATGAAGGTTATCAGGCCATGGATATTCTTAAGAAGTATCTCGATGGTGTGTTATTTAGACAGTTGTGGCTCACACTTCATGCTCAAATTGCACCACCTAAAAATATAATCAATAAAGGACTTGTTGGGATTCTACTTCGCTACAATGAGGTTGCATACAATCACTCTCTACTGAGCTCCAACAAACCTCTTGGCGAAGAGGTGCTCTAACTCAGCAAAAGTCCTCACCGAACTGCTGGGCAGTTCAACATACTAATAATATGCAACCCTTGCTAAGCTGTTGACAAAGAGTATGAACAGGAGTGCATCACTACCACCGGTGTTGTAATAGCTGGCTCTAAAATATACGATATGTTGATGTGGGTTCCCACTACCATTAAAGATCTTGAAGGAAGGCGGTACAAAATCCTTGGGGTATTGAACTACATCAAATTCCTCCTAGTATGGTCTATCCTTTGGAATGGATGAGCTCCCCTAGCTTGTGCCATCACTTCCCTAACTTGCTGCTCTACCATATGCTTAATATCTTTTTTATACAAGGAGGTTCCATCTGTGACCTTCCTTTGCAAACTACCAACATCAGCCTCTGTGAGAATGCTCCTAAGATGGTTTAAGGTATGTACCAACTCTAGCCAGTCGGCTACCATAGGAGAAGGTTATGAAACTGAGGCTGAGGTCTACAATGCTAAAACCACTACCATTAACTCCTCTACTTTCTTCTTCATCCTGTCAATATAATCATCCTTCTACTTGAGCTGATGGAGGAGGTGTTGAGCCGAGTGAGAAGTGGCACCATCCTTGAGCACGACACCTTCTTGACTATGATGATCCCGCTGTAACGACCCCCGTATATCAACCATGTGGATCTTAACTATGTCATCCAACATGTCATCCTCATCAAGATCAAAGCTGACTCTATCCTTTTCCAGATCTGAATGGTCACTCCCCAGAATTTTTTTCTTCTCAATAAATTAGCTTTCTAAGATATCATCTAATGATCGATCTACTATGCCTGGCTGGACCAACATGAACACTCACTGACGGCTGATTATAGGACTATGCTAATCTGACTCTATGCATTATATACTACCTACTGATAAGACACTCTCAATGGGAGGATCAACTGTCATGGAGACTATGTATATGTCCCCACCCCTCTCTCCCTCTATATAGTGGTGTGCACCATAACTCTTTTGGGTCCACTCCTTCACGACCGTGAGGGATCGAGTAGGGGAGCCCGATCTCACCTCAAGTGGAATGTATGGAGTGGGATCCTTAAACCATAACCAGATCACCAGTGAGGATGATCTTTCCCCGAATGGGGGTCTCTGAATCTTGGTAGGGGTAGTTGATGCTGTAAGCTTAATGGGTGATGGTGAACAATGAGTGGAGTGGTGTGATGGCAACACTAACTGCCTCTCAGCTAGAGATCTCCTTCTATGTCGAACTGTGCCTATGAGAAGAATGTTGTCTGAATGATCAGCCCTGATAGGGTAACGATTAGAGAAATCTATCAGGGCAGAGGTTGTCGACTTCCTGACGTACCTCTATCTTTCTCTCTTGCCCACTTGGGCTGAAACTTGAGCCTCGGTGACTCTCTCCCTGTGGATCTCATCGATGAAGCTCTTGGAAATCACAAATCTTAAGTCAAACAATGCTCAGGACTCTGAGTATTCATAGGCTCTGCCAACCTAGTGAAGAATAGTCCTAAGACCGACATAGGGCCTGCTAAGCTCCCTAATTATCTCAAAGTGTGTTGGTGGTGGAGGTGATGCAGCGATCTTCCTATAGTCTTCCTCTCCATTTGAGGTGAGAAGGGGTGAAGCTTCCTGCCACTCAAGAGTGGAGAGGTCTCATGGGGAGAACCCACCTTAGCGATGTGAGAGACAACATTGATCTTCCTAGCTGCTTGCTTGTGGTGCCACTTGACCTTCCAATTTTTATTATGGCATTGGGTGCGGGTGAGCAAAGTAGAGTGAGAGTTGGAACCTACCTCGAAGGTAGAGGAGACTATCTCGGAAGCCAATATAGCCTTCCCCTTTTGGGGTGACCAAAGAAGAGGTAGTAGCTCTCGCTGGATCTATGGCAGGGGCAACTAACTGAACCTATGCTGAAGTAGCTGGTGCTGACACTGACACTGATCAGGGTGTGGGAACTATGATAGCCTTCCTCTTTAGTGAGAGGAACTCGGAGTCAGATGGAATGTCAAAGTAGATAAGTGGTGTCTGTCCCGCCACCTCCTCCCTGCTAACAATTGTGAGGGTTGTCCCCATAAGTAACTCGGACTCCCTCAAAATCATGACCAAAGTAAATTAGATGTGTGGTGGCGGTCATGGTGAGATTGGCCTGATCCAAGGCCAGATCCACACTAAAAGGGAAGGAGAAAACAAACTTGTAGGAAGCCATAATAACTACACTGACTGAAGACTGAAAAGACTGAGTGTGCTGAAATCACTACATTTTTTGAAATATAACTAAGTCAGACTATTGCTTTAATATTTATCTTCAATCATTGACTTCTAGATTGGATTTGAAATTTGAACCCACACTCAACAAATTTAGGTATGCTAAGTGGGGTTCATTGAATTTTTTTGGAGATATTTTTTATATTTGAAGGAGACTTTGTCATATGATTTTGATTTAGAACTCATACTCAACAAATTTAGGTATGTTGAGCGGGGTTCATGTTTTTGGAGAGACGTTGAAGATATATATGTTGTATGTCTTGTTTGAAACTTGATTTGGAAAACATTTTTTAGCAAATTTAGGTATTCTAAAAGATTTTCAATTATATGTTTGAAAATTTTGTGAAAACATCTTTGTTTATGATGATTGTTTGTTATGTGTGTGATATATGTTGATTTTATTTGAAAATGGGGCTCTTACTTAACAAATTTGGTATGTTAAGTAGAGACCAAATGTGCTTGATATGTGTTGATTTGGTTTGAAAATGAGGCTCTTACTTAACAAATTTGGTATGTTAAGTAGGAGCCAAGTGTGTTTGATATGTATTGATTTGAATATGAGACTCTTACTTAACAAATTTGGTATGTTAAGTAGGAGCCAAGTGTTTTTTTTATATATATTAATTTGAAAATGAGGCTCTTACTTAACAAATTTGGTATGTTAAGTAGGAGCCAAGTGTTTTTTTTGATATGTATTGATTTGAAAATGAGGCTCTTATTTAATAAATTTGATATGTTAAGTAGGAGCCAGTGCATTTGATATGTAAGGCTCTTTTTTTGAAAAAGAGGGGAACTCTTTATTTGGCAAATATGGTATGTCAAATAAAGTTCAAATGTGTTATGTTTTTGAAAGAGGGGAATCAATTTAACAAATTTTGGTATATTAAATAGATTTTAATTTATCTTTGTGATTTTTTTTTTAAAATGGGACTCTCATTTGACAAATTTGGGTATGTAAAATGGTGTCCAAAATGTGTTTTGATTTTCAAGACTTTGGAAAAGTGGAATTCTACTGAACAAATGTGGGTATGTTAAATAGAATTCAATTTGTTTTAATTTTCCAAAAAGAAAGGGAACTCTCATTTGACAAATTTGGGTATGTCAAATGGGGATTCAAATATGGCTTGATCTTATGTGTGATTTTTGCTTTTGAAAAGAGGGAAACTCCAACTCTAGCACATATGGAATATCCTAAGTGGAGTTTCAATTTTATGTCATGATTTCATTTAAGAAAAGAATCTTTATTCAAAAAATTTGGGTATGTTGAACGGAGATAGCTATTTTCAAAAATATTCTTTTGAAAAAGGGATTTTAAAATTTTTGATTTTGAAAAGAACCTCCATGTAACAATTGTGGGAATTGTTAAATGAGGTTTGGTTATTTTATGCTTTTTTAAAACTTCTTATGAATTTTGTGCAAATCTTTTATTATGTGAATTTTGAAAAAGTTCTTTTGAAAAGTGCCATTTTGCAAAAGAGGTTATTTTCTTAAGTATAAGATGAACCTTGCCTCCCCAAGCTAGTGGTAAAGAGGTTCTAAATTTTAGTCATCTTCTTTCATTAGTTAATTTTATCTTTCACCTATTGGGGATCCAATAGGGGTTTGAAGACCTACATGGAGTGAGGCCCTAAAACCTAAAGGATGTTGGCTAGCTTTGCTTAAGGATGAACTAAGCTAAGTGCCAATGGAAAGAAAGATAGTCTTAGACTTATATAAAATATAAGTCCACTATCAATGCTTGGAGACAACAATTATCTACTAGAGATGGAGAGAGGAACCATCCCCAGTGGAGTCGCCATAAGAATCTATGGTGTTTATTTTTAGATGTGTATGGGGGACACCATGTGGATCTAACGGGGTACTTATTGAAGTGATCGGGTACAACATTTGAGGTATGATATACTATCTCGAAAGATAGGGATATCACCTTTTAATTAACATAATCACCTAATAAGGACTCCTAAGGCATGGTGGGTCTTGAATGCACTAGAGATTTTTCTCCTACTTTACATGGATGAATAAAGTAGGGTTTATATTAAATTGAGTTTTAAAGTTTCTGTGGGGGCAAGCCCCCATAATTAATTACATCTTAAGGAAGGTGAATTCCTTAAGAATACTCTCAATCAAAGTAGGTAATTATTGTCTCCAAAGATTTCAAGGATAAGACTATCAATAAATTAGTTATGTTTGGAAAATCAAATGGAAAGAATAAGGAGAAGACTTATTTTGGAAGCCAAAGGAGATGAGTAGGGAATGCCCATGATACTAGGAAACCTAATGAGCCAATCTATCATATAATTGGGTTTTATATGTTTGAAATTAAATAGAATTATTTTGTTTGAGTTGAAATTTTATTTGAATACTATGGCTTATAATCCAATAACATGAGATTGTGGAAATGCCTATGAGGTGAGGATTTATGCTTGTAGCTAGAAGGAAACAACTACCTTGAATCCTAAATCTAGGGAGCTTTGGCATAAGCCAAGGCACGTCCTAAATCTAAGCAAAAGTGGATTTATGGTTTACCACCACAAGAGAGAGTAAATCACTGAACTGCTGAACTTTAACTGCTTGGAGTGACAACTAGTTAACTCATCCTACGCTTTGAAACCATGTAGGTAAGTCATATGATTTTGCAAGATAATTGGGTTATTATTATTTAGAAAGAGACTAAAGTCCTTAAACTCACTCTCTAAGAGACTAGAGCATGAGTGGTATGAATAATGACTTAATCTACAAATGCAAATCTTCTTAATTTTATTTAATTTTTGACACTTCATTTTGACAAAGGCCATAGGATTTTCATATCTCTAAATGCATGATGAAAATTAGATTATGGGCTAAATCATCATGAAAGGGGTGTTTTCCACCACAGAGGAGACCCTCAAAGATCAAGTCTTTCCCTATTGTGCAAGGATGGAAACCCTTTCTTAGCAATAGTGAAGCAATATGCATGCATGATGTGAGACATATAACATTTAGCTAAGGGGTTACTAAATCTTTTAATTATATTGATTTAATGTCTAGGCTTTTATTGTAAGGTTATGAATTATTTAAAAATTTAATTATTAGTTATAGTTGGGTAAAAGATTTATTTTTTCCTAATAGCTTAATCGCATCTAGGCCATATAACAAACATCAATCATAAAGAAACTATGAAGATGCATGTAATTTCTAATGCACAAGCTAAACAACATCACACATTTCATAACTATCATAAATTAATAATAGGCCAGTGTGGTTAGGTACCGCCGTATAACCCGAAAAGAGAAAATGGGTAGCCGAGCTCTACTCTTATACAACCCAGAATATGAAAGAATAATTACAATTTATAAATGAATAAATGCTATGGGGTTTTCTTATCTTCATTCTTCATTCTTCTTTATTTTTTCATATCTTTTCCCCTTTGATTTGGATGTGCTTGCTTTAAAGGCATCACAGGGCATCCCAGGACAAAGCCTTCTAGTCACTGCTCATCCTAAACCCCCACAACACCAATCCTAATTCCTAATGCAAAATTACATTAAAAATAGAAAAAAGTAAATCTAACTACACCTACAAAAAAGTGTTAGCTAAACACACCATACAACTCAAATAGTTACATATATATAATTTAGACATAGCACCCTGCACATGGGTAACCAAGCCCACTTGTCCTAATTTGGATTATGCTTAGGGCCTTAAGCAACCAGTAAAGAGAGCATTTATATTTATTTTAAGCACCCATTAAGCATAATCCCATACATAAAATATGATTAGACTAATATTGGACTAACATTCATTCTACGAAACAAATATCCTGACATCCAATCTAAAGTAATACATCATAAAACCAAAAAAAATATCATACCATGCACCGCCCTAACATAAAGCTAAAAGTGGTGACTTAGTTCTAATGTGTGTGTATTAAGGCTTATGCGGTATGTCATAACTAAACTTTGTTATGATTTTCTAAGTATGAAAGGATTTAATTATAAGAGGTTGATTTCACTTTAAGTGGTTTAATTGATTTAAGAATTTTACTTAGTATTTTCTTTTATTTCATTTGACTTACACTTAGCAACTAAGTGTTATAAAGAGAAGAAAAAGAGAGGAATACTCTCTTTCATCCCTACCTTAAGTCAGTTCTAAAGCATATTAATTAACTCAATTCTCTTTAGTGATTGGATTATTACACATTTTAAATTAATCCTAAGTTTAGGTTCACTTGAAATAATCATATTCAATATGAAAGACATCTTAAGATTAATTTGATTGAATTACTATCACATGACACATGTTCAACCATTCCTTTCCATCATATATAACATGCACGTGATTAAGTCCTAAGTATACCTACACATACAATATATTTTAGCACACTTGAATGATGGATGTTAGTATGTACACTTAAAGTTTATATTTTTCATTTGATTAAATTATCTTATCATTTTGATTTAAAACTCTATTTAAATTCTTATAAAAAAATACATAGGGATGAAGTTAAATAGGTACATGTCATTGTTAACCAGGGAAGTTAGGTAATCAAGTGACCTCCTTAGAGCTACTTAAAGCCATGTATTCCTAGGATGTCCAAACTAAATACATTACATTCGACCATATATAAATTTGCACACATGAATCATAACAGAGAGAACTCCAAATCACATGACCAATTTATTCAATCACTTGAACATTTGCAAATGCATGTATTTTTGGATAAAAGAGAAGGGTTTCTAATTCCATAATTAAATGCACACCCATGTATAAGAAACATAAGCTAGTATATGTCATTGTTAACTAGGGAAGTGTGGTAATCAAATGACCTCCTTAGGGTTACTTAAAGCCTCGTATTCTCGGGATGTCCATACTAAATATTTTATTTTCTCAAATACATATAGATGTATACATAAATGAAGGAAGTTAAACCATGCAAAGATTATATTTTTACTTGATTGAAACATTTATGCATGTGGATTAAAGTTCTTAATCAAATTTTAATGTAGAAATACATGTAAATGAAATCAAATAAATAGTTATCACTGTTAATCAGGGAAGTGAGGTAATCAAATGACATCCATGGGGCTACTTAAAGCCTTATATTCTCGGATGTCCTGACTATATACCCATTAACATTCAAATGCATGTAAAGCTACACATGAATCAAAGAAAAGAAAGCTTCAATCCATACAGTTAAGGTATAATCACAAACATCTTCTATTTATTTATAATTAACATTCATTCCTTTATAAGTTTTGGAAAATTGATTTGGATTTAATAGTCATAATAGCCACACAAATATTAAATTAAATCAACACATGCAAGCTTGACATAAAGGAAACCATTTAATTTAATTAATTTTGCAAAAGATGAATGCATGAATCAAATGACACACGACATTTAATATGATTGGAGAGGAATAAATAAACATAAGCATATGATTTCATTCAACCAAATTAATTTCTAAGAGAAATCATATCAAATAAAATTATTTAAAGCAAACCGAAGCTTTTTAATATCATTTTTAATTTGATGTTCAACTTGATTTAAGGAAAGAGAAAAGAGTTTTGCTAATCCTAATATCATCCCATGTTTGTAAGTTAATTTGATTTAATGAGAAGGTGATTAGGTTGATTTTATAGATTAATTAAATTAAGGTATGAATTATCTCAATTAATTAACCCTTACTTATGTTACCTTAAAATAATTAATAAAGTAATTATGAGCCAATGCAATATGCAAATGAATGAAAAGTAAATTGGCAATGATCCTATGAAATGAGAGGACCTAATGCAATTGGCTCACAATTAATGGTTAATTAAGCTTAAGGAACTTACTTAATTATTTTATGATTTTTCCACACATGAACAAATCATAATTTCATTAAATCTCTTTAAGCTATTAAACACCTGAAGATCTACCCATGAATTAATTAGGTTCATATGTATTTTAAGATTTAATTAAACTAATTAAGTAATTAATTAATCCATTAATCCTTAATTAATTCCTCTTGAAAAAGTGAAGAAAATTTAGGAAAAAGATTAAGAGAGAAGCCCCAAATCAATTCCCTAAACCCCCTCACTGTTAAAAAGTGATAGATGACCCAATTAATTAAGCAAATTACTGTTCATATGGTTAATTATCACTTGATTAAGTTAAGAGGGTAATCAGGTCTTAATAAATCATTTTCCCTAATTAATTAATCAATAAATCTCAAGAAAAATAGGGGAGGCAGAGGTCATCCCCTAAAAACTCTAAAAAAATTTGAGATTAATTAGCTAATTTATTAGGGAGTAATTAGGGTAATTAAATTTTTAATCAAACCTTAATTAAGCCTAAATTACAATTTAAAATTAATTAAGCCAAAATTACAATTAAAAATTAATTAAGAATAATTTTAATGGATTCCTCTCTAAAATACTTTTCAAATGAGCTTTTGTTTGTATTTTTTTTGAATTTTTCTATGATTTGTTATGATTTTTTAAAATTTTAGCTGATTTAAATGATTTTTCATGATTTTATAAAATATATTAATTTATTTCGCTAAAATAGACTATTTGAACTTCAAAATTCAATATCTCCTTATCTAGAAATTTTTTTTGAATTGGAATTTTTATGGTAGATGTATTTTAACTTAGTTTCAATCCCTAAAATTTTCAGATAGATCTGATTTTTTTTTTTAGTATAATTAGTAAAATTTAATTTTCATTAAAATCTAAATTAAGCTCATAATAATTAGTAAAAATTAGGAATTTTGGGTTTGTTGGATTCCTCTTGAAAAGACGAATCCAATGAGCCTTTACATGCAATTTTTTTTGTTATGTATCTTATTTTTTATGAATTTTGGAAGTTCTAGGTGTTTTTAATAAATTTTAAAAATTGAAAATATTTAATTTCTTACTTAACCTTGTTAGCGTCGTGCGGCCCTGACTGGATCATGCAGTTCCACGGGTCACCATGTGATTGAGCCGCACGGTTCCACATGGCACGCGGTGCGTGGCACGATCAAATTGGGCGTGAGGTTTTGCTGCGGTAAATGAGCGGGAAAAGCTGTAGTTTTGATCCGACTGTTTGATCGTAGATCGGATGGTCTAGACCAATCGTGATGATCTAAGGGATAAAATTGAGTGCATCTAATGTTTAATCGTAGCCGTCCATCCCTATTTAAGGGAGATCGAATGGCTACCAGATTTCTCCCTCCCAGCAAATGAAATTGACGCTTGGGAACCAAAAATCAAGCTGGAGGGTCCGTCCGGGTTCATTTTTTGACGATATTTGTCGAAAACTTTCTAAAATTGTGTTAGGACCATGTGAAATAAAAAGTGTTGTGGGTATCTATGAAAATTTCCTAAAATAATGCAAACACCATCAAAAATGGAAGCTCTTATGGCCTACTATGATTTTCAAAAATTACCTCACCGTGGATAGCTTCTGGTCATTGTATTGACCTGAGCATGATCCTAGGTGTGAGATGAAGCTTTGGGATGAGTCTAAACTCTTGCCTCCACTTGGAATGTTGTATCCACCAATAGCCGCCGCCTTCTCATCAAAATTGCTCAGTTTTGGTGTTCTTTAGGTCAAGGAAAGTGGGGAAAGGGTGTTGGTTGCTTAGAGGAGCTCTTGGAGTGTGGCTAGTGCAGAATAATGTACTTTGGGGGCTTCTTTTTCTTCTTTCAAGGAGGTGGCCGAAAATCCCATTAAGATGATGGGAAGTGGGCAGTCCTAGCTCACTTAGAGTGGGCTAAGAGACTAGGTAGAACCCCATTTCGGGTGTTTGATGGCTACTAAAAGTGATGAGAGAGTGGACTTTGCCATAAATGGGTGGAATCTTATGTAGGGGGAGGATCTATGAGAGATTTACCTTGTATTTGGTTCCAAATGGGTTTAGCCTAATTTTGGGTTGATCCCAAGTGGGTTTGGGCTGGGTTTGATCAACTCCCAAGATGTCATGGGTTGGTTTCAAAGGATTTGGCTCAATTTGGGTCAAATTGGGTCATGTTGGGTTAGGTTGACCAATTGGTCAAATTCAACGAGGCTTAGGTTAGGTTCAAATGATTATTTTAAGATGGTATGATCAATTTGATTTAATTTTGCCTGGAATTAATTTTGGCTCATTTGGAATCAAATGGGTCAAATGCGTCAACTTGACCAATTTGACTAAAATTGGACAAATTGGCTTGGGTTATGGGTTGATTCATGTTCAATTGGCTAATTGAAGATGAATGTAGTCTTTGGTTTGAATCAATTTGGATTTAATTTGGATTTTGGCCAATTTGATCATTTAGGTCAATTTGGGCTAAGTTGGTCAATTGGTTTCAATTGGACAAATTGGGCTTAATCATGGCTTTAGTCAAGTTCAATAATCAATTTAGAATGAACTTGAGCCATTGGTTGCAATCAATTTGGGTTGTATCATGATTTGACCCATTTTGGCCTTTTAGGCCAATTTGGGTCAACTTGGGTCAAATGGCCAATTGGATTTGGTTTGGCTCAAGTGATGGTCAAGTCCTGTTGAATCATTGATTATGAGTTGGTGTGAATCAATGGTTTGAATTGGTTAGGTGTATGGTGACTTTTAGCTAATTTGGGTTTCATATGGGCAAAGAGTTGACTTGGTTTGACATAATTCAAGGCAATTGATCATCATAGGGTGATCAATGATCATGGTATAAGGTTTGGATGGGCTTGGTTCAATCTAGTTTGGGTTGGATTAAAACTTGGTTCATATGAGTTCTTTAGGCCACTTTGGGTCAAGTGGACATAAATGGGTCAATTAGCTTGGTTTTGGTTTGATTAAGGTTTAGTTGGATTTATATATGAGCTTAGGATTGAAATATAAATTCAACTACAATCAATTTGGGCTATGATGGGTTTTGGTTCATTTAGAATTCTCAAGTCAAAAGGGCTAAGTCGGGCTTGACTTAAGTTGATTTAAATTTGTCTTGATAATTGTAGGTTTCATTTATGTTTGGATAAGTGATTGAAGGAATGATTGATTCAAAAGAAAATCCATTGATTTTGGCTTGATTTAGATGGGTTTTGGTTAAGTCCAAGGAATTGGATTAAAGGGCTTGAATTGGGTTTTGATTTGATTTTGGAGCTAGTTTTGGCTATTTAAGTTTATATTTCATTTATATTTGTGAATATAAATGAAGATATAAATAACTTATGAGAAAATCACTTAAGCTTGGAGTGATTTGGAAGCAAATTAGAGTAAACTCATGGAGGTAGGTCAAAAGGGATTGGAAGAAAATTGATTTAGTTTGATTTAGTTTTAATCATTAAAATGTGGGTTTCATTTATATTTGCAAATATAAATGAATATATAATTGATTTATAAATAAATCAATTAGTTTTGGGTTGATTTGGGTTGAGATTTGGTTAAGCTCATGGAGGTGGTCCATATGACTTAAGAGGGGCCTTGGCTTGGTTTGATTTGGTCTGATTTGGTTTTGATCATGGGGTTCATATCTCATTTATATTTGTGAATATAAATAAAGAAATAATTGATTTATAAAAAAATAAATTGAGTTTGATTTAGTTTAAAGGGGATTTTGGCTAAGCTTATGAGAATGGATCATATGGCTTAGGAAGGATTTTGGAGCTTAGATTTGATTTTGAGTTTCAATCATTTGGAATTAAGTTTGAACTTGAGTTTGATAAATGATTGAAGGATTGAATTGATCATGGAGAAGGTTAATTGAATTGGAATTGAATTGGATTTGGCTAAGGTTAAGGCCATGGAATTCAATCATAAGGTTTGGGAAGGATTTTGAGCTTGAATTTGATCATGGGATTGATTGTGAATTTTGAAAATTTGATTTGAATTTGGTAAGAATTTGAGGTTTGGTTTGAGAAGTAGAACATAGGTTGGGCTTAGTCTATAGGGTAGGCAAGTCCCCCTAAGTCCCTAAGGCATAACCTACTCCTATGACTAAACCTTCTAAGTCTCTAGGCTTAAGTTAAGTGTTCACCTAATCACTAGAAGTATCTTAAGACTAAGAAGCTCTTAGTGTCTATAAGAGTCCTAGATATATAATGAGGAAGTTGAGAACTCACTCCAAAAAGTGAGGTCAACAGAGTCTTAGATATATGATGAGGAGATTGAGAATCAGTCCAACGGTGAGGTCCACATAGTCCTAGATCTATGATGAGGAGATTAAGAACTCACTCTAAAAGTGAAGTCAACAAAAGGACTCCCAATATGTATGGTGTAACTGACTAGGCACACTGCATGTATTGGTATTGACCAAGATGACCAACAACATCCAAAAAATTATAAGTATTAACAGAAATGATCTATACCTAAACCCGAGATGTAGACAGAATCACGATCTTAGTGCAATGCAACTCAACTTATGCCAAGGGAATAAGAGAGGAAGGAGGGATCCACTAAGGGATCGGGTATATGAACCTTCCAATAGGGAATCAAGTTTGGGTTATCCACTGGGGATAAGGGTTTGAATTTGATCATATGATTTGGGAAGAAGATCCACTAGGGATTACAATTTATAATCCGTCAGGGATGGGTGTATGAACCTTCCACTAAGAAAGCAAGTTTGGGTTATGTGGGTTTGATTTTGATCATATGATTTATGGAAAGAAGATCCACTCGGGATTAGAATTTAATCTGTCGGGGATGGGTGTATGAACCTTCCACTAGGGAAGCAGGTTCAGGTTATGTGGGTTTGATTTCATGGATGTATCCACTGGGGATAGGATATGATTTGGTTTAATTTGATTTGAGATTGAGGGCATATCTACTAGAGATATGAGCTCGGATCCAATATGGATATGGGTGAATTTAATTTATGGACCCTATTAGTGTTCGGTGGATCCACTAAGAAGGGGCTATATCAGCCTTGGCCTATCTCAAGTTTACAAATTCAAAGAGACAGTCTACCGACTGTGAGGTAAGACCATCCAACCTAAAGGTTACCTTTCAGTGAGCAATGGCTGAGCTAGGAAGAAAGCGTAGCAGACTTACATCTTTCAAAGAGGGGAGCAACTGTTGGGGTGATCTGTTGATAGCATAACAAATTGAACCTAACCTAGGGTGTCTATTGAGTGAATGTCGCTTGGGGACTTATATCACCTCAAGGATAGCCAAGATTAATTATATTTTAATTTGATGGACCCTATCGGTGTGTGATGGATCCACTGAGAAGGGGCTATATCAACCTTGGCCTACCTCAGATTTACAAATCCAAAGGGATAGTCTACCGGTCGCAGGGTAGAGCTAACCAACCTAAATGTTGTCTTTCAGTGTGTAATGGTTGAGCTAGGAAGAAAGCATAGCAGACTTACATCTTCTAAAGTGGGGAGTAACCGCTGGGGTGATCTGTTGTTAGCATAACAAATTGAACCCGACTTAGGGAGACTACTAAGTGAATGCTACTAGGGGACTTATATCAACTCAAGGATAATCAAGATCAATTTCATTTTAATTTTATGGACCATGTCGGTGTGCGATGGATCTACTAAAAAGGGGCTATATCAGCCTTGGCTTATCTCAAATTTACATATCCAAAGAGATAGTCTATCGACCACAGGGTAGAGCTAACCAACCTAAAGGTTGCCTTGCGGTGTGCAACGATTGAGCTAGGAAGAAAGTGTAGTAGACTTACATCTTCCAAAGTAGAGAGCAACCACTGAGGTAATCTGTTGGTAGCACAACAAATTGAACCCAACCTAGGGAGACTACTGAATGAATGTCACTTTGGACTAATATCAACTCAAGAGCAGTCAAGTGATTCCTACAGGGAGTTCTGCTGACACTGCCTTAAAGATAGGATGCCTGCTTGGGAAAAGGTAATGTTGGAGGTGTCCTCTTAATCCATATGCAAATATATTTTTTGCTTATATGTTTGCATGGACCCTATTGGTGTGCAAGGACCACACTGAAAGGGGCTATATTGGCCTTTTCCTATCTCACACTTACTGGACCAAGGGAGAATCTACATATCTGCAAGTCGAATTCTCTAACCATAGGGGTGGCTACTAGGAAAGGGGAACTACTTAATCAAATAGTAACTCAGGAAGTGTCTAAATGGGGTCGTAAGAGACATGATCCAAATAGAGTGCCCACAGGGGAGGTGCCGCTAATGGGCGTTATCCTGGACCATGTAAAAGAAAGCCTATAGGTGTACGGTGCCAACTCAAGGAGAAGGCTTAGTAGACTTGCATCGACCATGAGTGGTGTATCCATCAGGTAGATCACTGTCAGCATAGTAAGGACCAACCAACCTAAGGTGCTAGTCGGTGTGCGTTAATCAATCTAAGAAGAAGGCATGTAGACTTACATCTTCTCAAACAAAAATGATCATCGGGATAGTCTATCATCAGCAGGACAAATGTTATCCGATCTAGGGAGACTACTAAGCGGGGAGCCCCATGGAAGGACTGGACCCAGACTTGAAGTAGTCAAGAGGGAAGGATCCATTGGGGGACTTACCCTAAGCCTTAAATATACTCGATCAAGTCAGTGCATGATGGCTAGTTGAAGAAGAAAGTGTATCAAACTTACATCCTCTTAAACAAAGTCAACATGAGGTAGCTTACTGGCTCCGTAGTAAGACTTACCAAACTAACAAGGTGCTCATCGGTGTGCAATGGTCAAGACAGGAAAAAGGTGTAGCAAACTTATTGTGGTGATAATTTTATATATATCTCTACCTTCATCTATCCCATTCCCTTTTGGAAAATAAGGATAAATGAAAATAGAAATATATATATATATATAATATGCCTTATTGGGATGCCACGCAAATCCACAGATGTTCTTATTAAGGTGATCGGGTATGACATTGAGGAAAGGTGTACTATCTCGAGAGATAGAAGTCACCACCCTACAATGGACTTAATCACCTCAATAAGGACTCCTAAGGACTATGGGTCTTTGGAATATACCAGAGATTCTTCCACTACTTTACATAGAAAAGTAAAGCAGGGTTTATTTTAAATTGAGTTCATTAAGTTCCCTTCAGGGGCAAGCCCCCATAGTTAATTACATCCTAAGAAATAGGATTCCTTAGGAATACTCTTGATTAAGGTAAATGATCATTTTCTCCAAAGATTTCAAAAAGATAGGACTATCAATTGATTGATTTATTTTTAAAAAGTCAAGTGGGATCGATTAAGAGGAGAGAGTTCTTATCGAAGCCAAATGAAAATAAGTAGAGGATGCTTAAGATACTAGGAAGCCTAGTAAGCATCCCAAACTACCCTATGGTTGGGCTTTATATTTTTGAAATTGAATTAATTTTTTTGAGTTGAATTTTTATTAAAATTTTAGGGCTTAAAATTCCATGATACAAGGTCGTGGAAATGCCTAAGAGGTGAGGATTTATGCTCGTAGCCCACAAAGGAATTAGCAACCCCTGAACTTAAATCTAAGGAGCTTTGGTGAGGGCCAAAAGCACAACCTAAATCTAAGGTGAAAATGGATATTTGGTTTACCACCATAAGAGAGGATAAACCACCTGACTGTTGGACTTACAACTGCCTTGGGGTGGCCACCAACTAACTCCTCCTACGGTTTTAAAATATGTAGGCAAGTCAAATGCTTTTGCAAGATAGCTAAGCTGTTATTTATTTAGAAAGAAACTAAGTCCTTAAACATACTCCCTAAGAGACTAGATCATGTAAGGCATGAGTTCATGACTTAAATCTAATGTAAATTTTGTTACATTTTATTTTTTTATTTTGGACAATAAATTTGGCATAGGCTTTAGGATTTATATGCCTAATGCATGAGAAATTAGATTATGGGCCAAAATCAGCAAGATAAGGAGGTGTGTTTCCACCATGGCTTTCATAGGTCAAGCCAAGTTCTCTGGCAAAGGTGGAAGCTCTCTAATCAAGAGTGAGATAATATGCTTTTTTATGCATGATGTTAGAAAAGTAAGACAACATCCAGCTAAGGGGTTGCTAATTCTTTTATCTTATTTTATAACTTAAGCTTTAGGTGAGGTTATGAGTTATTTATTTTTAATTTGAGTTGTTTAATTAGATAGAAAATTTATTTTCCTAAGAGCTTAATCGTCATCCAGGCCATACATCAAAGCAAGAAAGAAACTAGGAAAAGATGTCATCTTAATGCACAAGCTAAAAAAACATCAATCAATTTACTGGTAGAATAAAATGTCATTTAATTATAAACAATTATAAACCCATTATTAATTACAATTACATAAACATCATGTTAAGAGGGTCTTTTATTTATTCTTTCTTTTTCTTCTTTTGGTTGGTTTGGGGTTTGCTCCAAAGGCTTCACACGGTACATAAGATATGATCTTATGACCAATGCTTATCCTAATCCCACATAACAATCATTCCAAAATCCTAATTGTAAAAGTACATGAAAATGGGAAAAAGGAAATCTAACTAACACCTGCAAAATAAAGATTAGTCAAATAAGCCATACAATCCCAAGCATGTATATATATATATAAATTGGACTTAGCACTCCATACATGGGTAACCAAGTCCACCTGGACTATTTTGGATTATGCTTAGGGGTATAAGTGCTTGCACAACAAAAGCAGTTATATTTTTATTATAGCATCCCTTAAGCACAATCCCTTACATAAGACATAGATAAACTAAGATCACCCTACCATTAAGTCTACACATATGCACCCTAAGATCCAGACTAAAACAAAATATCACAAAACAAAACCAACATCAAACCATGCATACCCTAACCTAAAGTTAGAAATGGTGACTTAGCCTAATGTATGTGCTATTTAAGGTTTGTGTGGTATGCTTAGCTAGGCTTTAAAGTTGAAGTTTTCTTAAGTATGAAAATGTTCAACTTAGAGGATTTATTTCATGTAAGTGATTTAGTTGCTTTGGTTGATTTTATTTTGCATTTTGATTTGTTTTAAGTGAATCCTACAATTAATTACTAAGTTGTAAAGAGAGGAAAAGATAAGACAACTTCTCTTTCCTCCCTACCTTAAGTAATTTTTAAGGTAGATTCATATTTGATTTTTGTTTAGTAAATATTTTATTATGTTTTTAATTAATCCTAAGTTTAGATTTTCCCTAAACAAATCTATTCAAAAAAGAAAGGTATTTTAAGATTAACTAAAGTGAAATACTATCACAAAACACACATCACTTCATTTCTTTCCCAACATGTGTAACATGCATATGAATGAATCCTAAGCATATCTATACATGCAAATGGAAATGTTTAGCACACTTTATGATGAATGCTAAAAAATGTTACATAAGAAAATTGGGATGCTTTATGATGTATGATTTTCATTAAGTAGAAAAGAGAGATTTCTTTTATCCATTTTTCATATGCACACATACATGTATGAAAGGCATAAGTGAGTACGGTGCCATTGTTAGCACCAGGGGTGTAAGGTACATGACCTACTTAGGGCTACTTAAAGCCTCGAAACCCCGGGGTTGTCCAGACTAATATACCACTTTCCTTAAATACATATACATGTACAAAAGAAATGAATGGAAAAAAAGATGCAAAAGTTTGTGTTTATTTGTTTGATTTTTTTATGCAATTTATATGTGTAAGTGTGGATGTCCTTCTTAAGTAATAACATAGGGATGAATAGAATGGATGTAAGCAAATGAACTATACACTTTGCCAAATCCTATTCAAAACTATGCTAAAATAAAAGAGAAGGAAAGCCACACTATGCACATCTTTATATTTTTACTCACATGCAAGCTCATAAATAATTATAAGTAGCATACCATTTAGTTTTGATAATTTATTTAGAAATTTTTAAAATTAATTTTAGATTTAATAGTGATAATAGACAATCATATTCTTACTTTAGCCAAAACATGCAATTTGATATAAAAGAGTCATTGCATTTTTAAATTGATATTTAAAAAGCATGAATGCATGAATTTCATATGGCATACACATTTAACATGCTAGGAAAGAAATAAAGTGATGAAAGTAATGTAAATTCATTCTCCCTAATTAATTCCTAAAGATAATCCTATGAATAAGATTATTTAAAGTAAATTGAATTTATTTTAAGGAGACTTTGGATTTTGTTTGAGTTTGATTTCAATTTGAGAAATGTGAGATGAGTTTGCAGGTCCTAACCCATTCCCCCATGTGTGAGTTGTTTAAGTTCAATTTTTAGGTGATTAGATTAATTTTATGCTTTGGTTATACTAAGGTGTGAATCAATTAATTACCCCTTACCTATACCACTTTAGATTTGATTTAGGTTAAGTCCATAAGATAGAATCAAAGTGACTTAGGAAAGATTTTGAACTTGGAGTTTCAATCATAAGCTTCAATCATTTGGAATTGGTTTGAGTTTGGAGAAAATCAATCAAGTTGGAATTGATTTAAGTTCTGATGTTGATTTGATTTAGAGTTTGACTTTGAAAGGAGGAAGTGAGGATTTGGTTCAACCTATAGGGTAGGTAAGTTTTCCTAACACCCCTAAGGCATAACCTATTCCTATGGCTAACTCTTCTAAGTCTCAAGGGCTTGGTTGAGTATTCACCTAATCACTAGAAGTGTCTTAAGACTAAGAAACTCTTAAAGTCTAAGAGAAGCCCCATGTCTAAGATGGAGTGGTTGAGAGCTCATTCTAAAAATGAGGTCAACAAAGGGCCCAATAGATGTGGTGTGACTGACAAGGAACACCACACGTATTGGTGTTGAACAAAATGATCAACAACACCGAACGATCATAAGCACTAATAAAATGGTCTACTCCTAACCCAAGGTGTAGAAGGAATCTAGAGCTTAGTGTGATGTGACTCTACTCATGTCAAAGACATAAGAGAGGGAAGGAGGAATCCACTAGGGATAGAGTGTGTGAACCTTCCACTAGGAAACAGTTCAAATTATCCACTAGGGGATGAGGGGTTTGATTTGAGTCTCACTGAGGAGATAAATCGATTTGATTTATTGAATTTGTTTTGTTTGTTATTTGACTCCACTGAGGGAGGAGGGTTGAATTTGTTTCAAATTTTAGATTTTGGATTTGGGATGAACCCTGTTAGTTTGCAATGGATCGCACTGAGTGGGAGCAATGGAGGCCCAGACCTAACTCAGTTTTACCAATCCAAAGGGGTAGTCTACTAAACATGTAGTAGGACTAGCCAACCAAAGGGATGCCTTTCGATGTGCAATGGTCAAGTTAGGAAGAAAGCGTGGGATTCACATCTTCCAAAAAAAAGAATCACTAGGGTGATCAATTTGCAAGGCAACAGATCAAACCCGACCTAGGGTTGACTATTGAGTGAATGCCATTGGAAGATTTAAATCAACTCAAAGATAGTCCAGATTAATTTCATTCTTTAATTTTTCTTGATTATGATGGATTCCATCAGTTTGCTATGGACTGCACTGAGTAGGGGCCATGGAGGCTTAGACCTAACTTAGACTTACCAATCCAAAGGGAGTAGTCTACTAACCACAAGGTAGGACTATCCAACCAAAAGGGTGCCTTTTGATTTGCAATGATCAAGTAAGGAAGAAAGTTCGGGGACTCACATCTTCCAAAATAAGGGACCACTGGGGTGATCGGTTGGCAAGACAATAGATTGAACCCGACCTAAGCTGACTATTGAGTGAATGTCATTATGGGACTTAAATCAGCTCAAAGATAGTCAAAGGTTAAATTTATTTTTTAGTTTATTTTTTATTATGATGGATTCCATCAGTTTGTGATGGATCACACTAGCCTAGACTTGTCTCAGATTTACTGAACCAAAAGAATAGCTTTCCCACTGATGGGAGAACTATCCAACAAAAGGAGTGTCTTTCGATTTGCAATGATCAATTCAAGGGAAGAAAGTGTGGGGACTCACATCTTTTACTATAAAAGATCCGAGGTGATTGGTTGCTTTGGGTAATAAATCGATCCTGACTTAGGACTGCCCGTTAGTTTGCAATAGTCATGCTAGAAATAATATATCATAGTCTTACATCTCCCAAAGCGGAATGACTGTCGGGGTAACCTACTTGTGGTAAACCACTGTTCACATGCTTAATTACCCTTAATTACATAAAGAGGGTGATTAAGGATTCATTACATGATTTTCCTAATTAACTCATCAATAAATCCCAAGAAAATTATGGGAGGCAAAGATCATCCCACTAAATATACAAGAGAAATTTGAAATGAATTAATAAAATAATTAAGGAGTAATTAAGGTTATTAAATTTTTATTAAAACCTAAATTGAGGAAAATGCACTATTCAAAATTCATTGAAAATATTTTTAGATTATTCTCCTAAGAAATATCTTTACAGTGCATTTTACCTTGTATTTTTATGTTTTTTCTATAATTATTTATGCAATAGTGAAGATTCAGCCATTAAGGATAATAAATTAAATCCCTAATTATCTAATCCATCGGTGCCACATGGAGGCTGATGCGGTGCACGCTTTCCACATGGCACGATGGGAGAGGCCACTTAAGTTGTTATCACATCATAGCACCGCGTTAGCGATGGTACTACACGCTTTCTCCCCATCCATTTGATCAAATATCAGATGGCTGAGATAAAGCCCGCAGTATTAAGGGATTAATCTGTGGATCCTATGCATCTTGATCAAGATCATCCATCCAAAATGAGCGGATGGATGGCCCATGATCCGTCCCTGAGCTCACTACGGGAAAGGGGAACTGTCCACCTTCCATGGAAAGATTCGAGCTCGATTGAGCTTAGATTGAGCTCAAACTTTACCCACACCATCTAGGAGTAAATGGGAGAAGATCTATCGGTAAAATTCTCATGAGGTGAAACTTTCTTTCACAAAGAACCATACACTCTCTATTTTAAGCTAAGTTTGAAGGCATACCTCGTCGGAGGCTATCACTGGTGCTTAAATCCATTGAGGTAGCTTTGTCTAGTGGAGACGAAGCCCTGTTGAAGATTTGAGGTGATTTGGTTGAGTGGATCTTCCTATAGACCAAGCTCTCCTTCAATTGGGCTCAGCCTTGATCAAAGTCCCACCTCCCTTACTTTTGGAGCTTTGAAGAATCTTGGGATGACTAGGCCCTCTGAGGGTGCTTGATGGAGGAATTGGATTGATTTTAGGTATTGGATAAATTGGAAAAATGGAGGAGCTCCCTTATTTTTAGTCTAAGAAAATTGAAAATGGAGAATTGGCATTCACTCTAGGAAGCTTGGGAAGACTTTCAAATGCTAGCTCTGAGTTCCCTTAGCTCAATCGAGTGCATGTCTTGTGAATTCAAGTGGAATTAGGGAGAGTATAACTCCCCCTAGGTGAATCGGACGATCGTGAAGAGCTTTTCCATTTTGATCTAATTCACCCCATTGTATGGGTTTGTTAGGCTATTAGGACTTGAACATGGTTCAGTTTTGAGTGTGGAGTGGAGTAGTGAAGCTCCCATGTGCTTTAATTGAGTGGAGGAGGGATCCCATGTGCTCAATTCCTAAGTGAGTGGTCGGTTTGGCCATTGGGTTGGGTTTGGCTGACCCAAACCCAATGGGTCATGTGCACCATGTCCATTAGTGACCATTTGGTATACTAAGAGGATGTCAAGTGTCCATGAAAAGGAATTGACCAAATTCCAAGTAGTTTTGACTTTAGGTTACCCTTGGCCTAGGGGTAAAATGGTCATTTGGTTTGTATTTCAATTTGAATATGTTTGGTATGGTTGAAAAATGGGTTGGGGCGAGTTTCAATGAATTTGGAATTGATTTGATATGATTTGGCACATGTTGACCCATTTAGATCAAAATGGGTCAACTTGGGTCAAGTTGAACAATTGGTCAAATTGGGTCAAACCAAGGGTTGGGTCAAGTTCATATGACCATTTGAAATGTTTTGGTGATTTTGGTTTGGTTCAATTTGGTTTACAATTGGATTTGGTTCAATTGATTTCATTTAGGCCAAATGGGTCAAGTTTACTAATTTGACCCATTTGACCTATTTGGGTTGGGTCATGGGTTGGTTTATGTTTGGTTTATCATTTAAAATGGATTGGTGTCTTTGTTTCCAATCAATTTGATTTATATTTAGATTTTGTTCAATTTGACCTTTTAGGTCAAGTTGGGTTCAAGGTCAATTGGGCTAGGTTGGGTCTAGTTTCCCAATTAGGGCTTTGGCCAAGTTCAACAAGTGATTTGGAATGAACTTGACCCATTAGTTTTAATCAATATGGCTTAGATCAATTTTTGACACATTTTGACTTTTTAGGTCAAGTTGGGTCAACTTGGGTCAAGTGACCAATTGGGCTAGGTTAGGCTCAAATGATGACTTGGTCATGTTCAAACATTGATCATGAATGAATTTTGATCAATGGTTTCAATCAATTTGTCCTATGGTGGATTTTGGCTAGTTTAGGTTTCATTTTGGCTAAGTGTTGACTTGGTCAACCATTAGGTTTGACTTGATTTGACCCAAATTGAGAGATTGATCATCTCATGATGATTGTTGCTCACAATGTGAGGCTTAGTTGGGCTTAGTTCAATCTAATTTGGGTAAGATTAGAATTTGGCTCAAAAAGGGTACTTCAGGTCACTTTGTGTCAAGTGAGCCAAATTAGGTCAAATGGCTTGGCCAAAGCTTGATTTGAGTTTGATTGAACTCACATATGGACTTATGATTGAAATATAAATCCATTTGCAAGTGATTTGGAGTCAAATGGGTTTTGATTCATTTGACAATTTCAAGTTCAAGAGGGTGAACATGAGTTTGACTTGGGTTTGATTTTTGAATTGAGATTTGATTTGATGATTAAAGCTTGTATTTATATTTGGATTCATGATTGAAGGATTGATTGAATCATGAAGAAAAATCAAGGGTTTGTCTTGATTTGAAATTTATTTGGCTAGGTTCAAGAATTTGACTTAAAAGGCTTAGGTTGAATTTTGATTAAATTTGAGTTTGAGTTTTGAATTGATTTTTGGTTTGATGTTTAAAGTTTATGTTTATATTTGGATTTATGATTGCATTATTGATGGAAGCATGAAAAAAATCAAGGTTTTGACTTGATTTGAATTTGATTTGGCTAAGTTCAATATTTTGACTTTAAAGGCTTAGGTTGGATTTTGGTTGGATTTTGGTCGAATTTGGATTTGATTTTTGAATTTATTTTTGGATATTTGAATTTATATTTTATATATATTTATGAATATAAATGAGAATATAAATGGGTTATGATAAAATTCCTTGAATTTGAATTGATTTAGGCTAAGTCCATAAGATAGAATCAAAGTGACTTTGGAAAGATTTTTGAACTTGGAATTTCAATCATAAGCTTCAATCATTTGGAATTGGTTTGAGTTTGGAGAAAATCAATCAAGTTGGAATTGATTTAAGTTTTGATGTTGATTTGATTTGGAGTTTGACTTTGAAAGAAGGAAGTGAGCATTTGGTTCAAGCTATAGGGTAGGTAAGTTTTCCTAACACCCCTAAGGCATAATCTATTCCTATGGCTAACTCTTATAAGTCTCTAAGGCTAGGTTGAATGTTCACCTAATCACTTGAAGTGTCTTAAGACTAAGGAACTCTTAAAGTCTAAGAGAAGTCCTATGTCTAAGATGGATGTGTTGAGAGCTTATTCTAAAGTTGAGGTCAACACTTACATCCTCTTAAACAAGGAACCATTGGGGTGACACACTAGCAGGGTAGCATGTCAGCCCGACCTAGAGCAGCTACTGAATGAGAGTCACTGGGGGCATCATTCCAACTCAAACTAGCCCAAGATAATATATATGTGTTTGCTTTATATGTGGTTGTGTGTAGTTTGTGTTTGTCTTGTGTTGATAAAGGATATGACACCGCTTAGGTTCCTTACACCTACCCTAAACACACCGTGGTGGATTTGCAAACAAAGATATTTTCAAAATAAATGATATAGAATTTGAGAAGAAAATTTTCATTGATAATTGCTTCAAAATAATATTTATGGATAATATTTCTTTAGGTAGAGCCTGTTGATTGGAAGCATCAGGCCCTCTCCCTTATGATTGATAAGCCAATAAGATCCTCCTTGGCAGGCCTTCTCTATGACAAAAGGTCCTTCCCAAGTGGGTCCAAACTTGCCTCCCATCTTGCGACAGGCAACAATTGGTCTCCTTAGAACTAAAACAAGCTCTCCTACATGAAAAGCTCTAGGATGAACCAACTTGTTGTGAGCTTGAATCAATTTGGTTTTGTACAACTCGAGGTTCTGGCATGCCCGTAGGCGTCTCTCCACCAAACCTTAGTGATGGGAGTTGGATTTCTAATGGTAGAAAGGTTTCGAATCTATACACTAAGAACAAAGGGTCATATTGAGTCATAGTTCTGTATGTGGGGTGGTAAGCCCACAAGGCTTGAACTAATTGCTCATGCCACTATCGCTTGTTGTCATCGAGTGTCTTTTTTAAAATATGGATGAGAGTTTTGTTGAAAACTTCTGCCAATCCATTTTCCCTCGGGTAGTAGAAGATATATTATCTCTAATCTATGTTGTGTCTCTAGGAAAAGCTATTGATTTTGGTGCTCTTGAATGCAGTACCATTATCGGATATAATTCATCGAGGCAGCCTGAACCTATATACAATACGGTTCCTAAAAAATTAGAGCACACGTTGAGCTGTGACCTCTCTAAGCGGGATCACCTCTGCCCACTTGGAAAAGTAGTCGGTGATAGTTAGGATAAATTGATGACCCTTGGAAGAAGGAGGATCAATCAGACCCACTATGTCAGTACCCCAACACTAAAATGGTCATGAGGCTAATATAGGGTGTAGAATATTAGGTGGTTGGTGTATGAGCACACCGTCCACCTAACATTGGTGGCATCACTTAGCTACATCTATGCAGTCTATGATTATCGATAGCCAGTAGTGTCCTAGTCTCTTGATCTTGGCTTTCATCTTCAGACCAGATTGGTGTGCTCCGTATAAACCTGAGTGTACCTCAGTCATGATCTTATGGGCTTTATGTTTGTCCAAACAACATAACCATATGTTGACTTCACTTTTGGAGTGATTTCTCAATCTCCTCTTCTTAGACCTAGGAACCTTCTAGACACTAAGACTTTCTTAGCCAAAAGACACTTCTAGTGATTAAGTGAACACTTAACCTAAACCTAGAGATTTAGAAAGGTTAATCATAGGATTAGGCTATGCCTTAGGACTTAAGGAAAATTCACCTATCTAGTAGCCTAAACCCAAATCCCATATAGATTCACCCTATCAAACATATAATTAAACTCAATTTTAAATTCAAATACAAATCTAAATTCAAATCTCAAGCCAAATGATTGAAGCTTATGATCAAATCCAAACTTGAAATCCAAACCTAAGCTATATGAACTAACCCCATGAACTTAGCCAAATTTATTTCATTCCAAAACACAAAACTAATTGATTTTCTCATAAATCAATTATACCTTCAATTATCTATCCAAATATAAATGGAATCTACAATCATCAAGTCAAACCCAACTTAGCCCATTTGACTTGAAATTTCCAAATGAACCAAAACTCATTTGAATCCAAACCAACTGCAATTGAATTTATATATCAATCTTAAATCCATATATAAATCAACTAAATCAAAATTAACCCAAAATCTAGTCGACTAAACCCAATCGGCTCACTTGACCGAAAGTGGCCAATTTAACCCATTAAACCTAAATGAATTCAAATGAACCAAAATCAAATCTAACCCAAATTAAACAAAATCAATGACACCAACACACTACAAATGGTTATATAAACTTGATCCAACCCGTGGTTTGACCCAATTTGATCAATTGATCAACCTAACCCATTTTGATCCAATTTGACCCAAATGGGTCGAATTGAGCCAACCTAACCTAATGAACCTTAAATGACATGAAATTTAGCCCAAATCACTTTTGAATCATTTCAAATCTTTTCAAATCAAATCTATTTCTAAATAACCAAGATACCCTTGGGCTAAGGGTATCACATGAGGCAAATTATCATTTCTCTTCCTTTATCACTTAGCACCCATCTATTACTCCACCTAGGCACCTAGGACACTATTCACCTTACCCAAGAGGTGGTTGGATCGGCCATGACCCATGGGGAGGTGAAATCACCTCTCCATTTCTATTGGAGCATGTGGAAATCAAGGACTCCAACTTCCCTTGCCTTGGCAGCATTCCCATAGCCTTCCTCCACTCAAGTGAAGCCAGCTAAGGTGATTCCCTACCCAAATCAAGCTCCCCACCACAGCCACTTGATCAAAATGGCCAAATAACCATTATCATCTGATCAAAGGAATGAGGGGGTATACCCCCCCCCTGATTCTCACTCAAACTCAGGCATTCACACACCCTCACAGCCCTAGCAGCTAGAGAACTCATCCCTAGAGCCATTTCCAAGGTTCCCAAGCTCCCCAAAATCTTCTCCATCTCAATTTTACAAAAAACTAAAATAGGGGAGCACCCTTCTGATACCCATGTTCTAAAATCTCAACCAAAGTGTAATTAATTTTGCACACACCTTTCTTGGAGCTAAACAGGAAAGAATGAATCGTTTCTCATTGCCTTCGACCGCCAGAAGTGGGAGTTCAATCAAAGCTGATAGTTACATCCCTTGCTTTGGTCTTTTGAGTGAATTAGACCAAATCAAAGCTCATGCTGCTCAACGGGGCTTCATCTCTACTAGACAAAGCTTCCTCAATTGTCGGATCCACCGATCTTAAGCTTCGGTGAGGTATGCCATTAAAATCGACCCCTAGCTTAAAATGGTTTGGTCCTTTGTGAAGAAAAGTTGTATGTCTTGAGATTTTCACTATTTGATCTCTTTGTTTTGCTTCCCTCATGGTGTGGGATCGATTTGATCTTCATTTGAGCTCAAGTGAGCTTGGATTGAGCGACGAACGATGGATGGTCTCCATCTATCGCCACTTGAGAAGAGACATATCACATATTGTCCATTCTACATGATTAGAACGGATGGTCCTATTCAAATCACGCTAGATTAATTTGATTGATCTTATTAAACCATGACTTTGATCATAGCTATCCGATCTTAGGTTAGACGGCACACGAGAAAGCGTATCCTACCGTCAGATGAGTTAGCCCTCAGATGTGACAACTTAAAGAACCAATCCTGCGACACCACATGGAAAGTGCGTCGTGTCAACATGCCATGTGGCAGTGATGAGATTAAGGTTAATTAAGATTAATTAAATGCATTTTAATTGCTAAAACTTCATAAATTCATAAATAATTGTAGAAAAATCCAAAAATGTAAATAAATACTCATTTTAAAGGTATTTCAGAGGAGATTAATTTAAAATCAATTCTAATTAATTTTAAATAGTAATTAAGGCTTAATTTGGTTTGGATTGAAAATTATTTAGCTTAATTACTCCCTAATTACCTAAGTAATTAATTATAAACTTTTTGAGGTTGATTAAAGGGATGATCTTTGCCTCCCATTATTTTTTTAGGATTTATTTTTTGGTTAATTAGGAAAATTGGTTATCTTAGTCTTAATCAATTTCTTAATTAATTAAGTGATTAATCAACATTTTATGCAGTAAGGAAACCATAAATTAACCTTGCTAATCATTGTGAAACAATGAATGGGCATGGGGAATGAGAATGGAACCTTTTTCTAATCTTTTCCCTAAGTTCATTTCACTTTAATGGAAATTAATTAATTTGAGATTAATTAATGGTTTAATTCATTAATTAAATGGCTTAATTAATCAAGTTGAAATCATAATCATTCCAGATCTCATCTAATTAAGTTTCTTGGGTAGATCTTAGGTGTTCAATAATCTAAGAAAATCTTAAAGAAATTATGATTAGTTCATATGTGTGGGAAAATCATAAGTGTACTTAATCGAGTTCCTTAAACTTAAATAACTATTCATTATGAGCCAATTGTATTAGGCCCCTTTCATTTCTTAGGACCATTGCTAATTTAATTTCCAAATATATTTGTATATCATGTTAGCTCAAAATTATTTAGTTAATTACCTTAAAGTGTCACAGATAAGGGTTAATTAATAGATTTAATCCATATCATAACTTAATTAACCCATAAAATCAACTTCATTACTTTTCATTAAACTAAATTCCCTCATTTCTTTAAATAAAATCGAAATATAAACTTAAAAAGATGATTAAAAAGCCTTGGCTTTCTTTAAATGATTCTATTTGAGATGATTATCCTTAGGAATTACTTTGATTGAAAGAAACATGTGTTTTATGTCTTATTATTCCTTTCAAATCATATTAAATGATGTGTGTCATGTGATTTCATGCATCATGTTTTCAAAATATTTAAACTTAAATGAATTTTTCTTATATTAAGCTTGCAATTGTTGAATTAAATTTATAATATGTGTGGCAATTATCACTATTAAGCCAAAGTTATTTTTAAAAGTTTATAAGCAACTATAATGTATGGAGTGATAATAGTTATAAATGTCTATAATCTTGCATGCGTCTATAGCTTAGAACATGTGATATGGAGTTTTCTTTCATTAGTCTATATAGATTTACATAAGGTTTGAATGTTAACAAGTGTATAGCCCATTTGAAAAGGATGAAACATTTATTTGAATTCATTCTTATGTATTTTTATGTTAGAAATTAAATAGAACTTTAGCTCACATGTATAAATAATTCAATTGAAAGAAATACAACTTTTGCATGATTTTTCATTCTTGATGTCAATTGTACACTCATGTGTATTCAAGAATAGTGGTATATCTAGTCTGGACATTCTGAGGATGTGAGGCTTTAAGTACCCCCAAGAAGGTCTTTACCTCACTCCCCTGGTTTAATAATGGCGAAGTATCCGCTTAAAATTTTTATACACTTGTATGTGCATTTATCTAATGAATGAAAATCTCTTTTCAACTTTAGCTCACATGTATAAATAATTCAATTGAAATAAATACAACTTTTGCATGATTTTTCATTCTTGTAGTCATTTGTACATTCATGTCTATTCAAGAATAGTCGGTATATCTAGTCTGGATATTCTGAGGGGGCTTTAAGTAGCCCCAAAGAGGTCTTTACCTCACTCCCCTGGTTAACAGTGATGAAGTACTTGCTTAAAACTTTTATACACTTAAATGTGTATTTAGTTAGGATTTAATATACATATACATCTTTCATTTAAAGTGTGCTAAAAGAAATATATTGCATGTGTAGGTATACTTAGGATTTAATATCATACGCATGTTACATGTGATGGAAATGAATGATTGAACATATGTCATGTGATAATAATTCGATCAAATTAATCCTAAGATACCTTTCATATTGAATGGAATCATTTAAAGTGAACCTAAACTTAGGAATAATTTAAAATGGGTAATAAGCCATTCACTAAAGGGAAATAAATTAAATTAGCATGCTTTAGAAAGTGGCTTAAGGTAAGGATGAAAGAGGGCAACCTCTTTTCTTTTCTTTACAACACTTAGTTGCTAAATGTAAGTTATATGAAATAAAATAAAATATAAATTAAAATTCTCAAATCAATTAAATCACTTTAAATGAAATCAACCTCTTATGATTAAACATCCTTTCTACACTTAAAAATTCATAACCTTATTGCCTAGTTAAGACATACCACACTAGCCTTAATGCACACACATTAGAATTAAGTCACCACTTCTAGTTTTATGTTAGGACGGTGCATGGTGTTGTCATGTTTTTTTTTGGGATGTGGAACACCACACAGATCTTAGGGGGTACTTATTGAAGTGATCGGATATGACATTAAGGAATGATGCACTATCTCGAAAGATAGAAATCACCAACCTATAATGAACTTAATCACCTAATAAGGACTCCTATGGTATGATGGGTCTTCAAATGTACTAGAGATTTTTCCCCTACTTTACATGAAAAAGTAAAGTATGGTTTATTTAAAGCTGGGTTCGTTAAGTTCTATAGAGGCAAGCCCCCATTATTAATTACATCCTAAGGACTAGAATTCTCTAAGAATACTCTCGATTAAAGTAAAAATTAAAGACACCAAAGATTTCAAGGCTAGATTATCAAAGGATTGCTTGTATTAGAAAATCAAATGAGATTGTTCAAGGAGAAGACAAATTATCAAAGCCAAAGGGAATGAGTAGGAAATGCTCATGATACTAGGAAGCCTAGTGAGCATTCCAATCTATCTCATGGTTGGGCTTTATATGTTTAAAGTTGAAGAGATTAATTTTATTGAAGTTGACATTTTATTAGAAAGTTAGGACTTATAATCCTACAATATAAGGTTGTGAAAATGTATATGAAATGAGCATTTATGCTAGTAGCTCGAAGAAAATAGCTACCTTGGATCCTAAATTTAGGGAGCTTTAGTAAGATCTAAATCATGACCTAAATCTAAGCAAAAATGGATATAAAGTTTACCTCCACAAGAGAGAGTAAACCACCCGACTGCTAGGCTTACAACTGCCTAGAGTGGTCGCCAGCTAACTCATCCTACGCTTTAAAAACCATGTAGGTAAGTCATATGATTTTGCAAGATAGTTAGGTTGTTATTATTTAGAAAGAGACTAAAGTCTTTAATCCCACTCCCTAAAGAGACTAGAGCATGAGTGGCATGAGTAATGACTTAATCTATAAATGCAAATCTTTTCAAATTTTATTTAATTTTTGACACTTCATTTTAATAAAGGCTTTGGGATTTTTTTTGCCTAAATGCATGTTGAAATGAGTTATGGAACAAATTAAGAGAAAAAATGGTGAACCTCCATCAGTAGGAGTTGCTCTCATAGGTCAAGCGGTTCACATGCATGCAAATGAAGGCCCTCATTTTTGTAAGAGTGGTAGAAGATGCATGCATGATATTTGACATATAACATATAGTTAAGGGGTTGCTAAATATTTTAATTATCTTGATTTAATTCCTAGGCTTTATATTAGTTATGAGTTATTTAAAAATTTAATTAAGAGTTATAGTTGGGTAAAAGATTTTTTTTTATCTAAGAGCCTACTCGCATTCAGGCCATACAACAAAAACTAATCATAGAGAGCATGTCATTTCTAATGAATAAGCTAAATATAACACCAAATATTTTATAGCTACCTTGAAAGAATAAAATGTTGATGCAGTCGGGTACCGCCGTACAACCCGAAAAAAAAAAGGGTAGCCAAGCTCTACCCTTATACAACACGATAATATAAAAGAATAATTATAATTACAATGAATGAATGCTATGGGGGGTCTTCATTCTTCATGCTTCATTTCTTCATCTTTACATCTTCATTTGATTTGATTTACTCCACTTCAAAGGCATCACATGGCCTCCCAGGACAAAGCCTTCTAGCCAATGTTCATCCTTATCCTCCCATAGCACTAAGCATAATTCCTAATGCAAAATTACATTAAAAATAGAAAAGTAAATCTAATTACACTTATAAAATAGATATTTTCTAAACATACATACAGCTCAAGCTGTTATATTTATAATTTGGGCTTAGCACCCTGCATATGAGTAACCAAGCTCACATGTCCTAACATAGCTTAAGAAACCTGCGAAGAGAGCATTTATATTTATTTTTTTTAGCGAGCATAGTCCCTTGTAGAAAACATGATTAGGCTAATCACGATCTAACATCCAGTCTACGAAACATACACCCTACTATCCAGTCTAAAATATTACATCATAAAACAAAATATATAT
This sequence comes from Cymbidium sinense, assembly GCA_021442155.1. NCBI lineage: Eukaryota > Viridiplantae > Streptophyta > Magnoliopsida > Asparagales > Orchidaceae > Cymbidium > Cymbidium sinense. The sequence continues at coordinate 110,538,331 of CM038220.1, forward strand.
CAAACTAAGCACCGCCCGAACATAAAGCTAGAAGTAGTGCCTTAATTCTAATGTGTGTGTTAAGGCTTGTGTGGTATGTCCTAACTATGATTTAGAGTTAAGATTTTCTAAGTGTAGAAAGATTCAATTTAAAGGGTGGTTTCACTTCAAGTGATTTAATTGATTTGCAAGTTTTAATTTGTGTTTTATTTTGTCTCATATTACCTACACTTAGCAATTAAGTGTTATAAAGAGAGAAAAGAGAATTGCCCACTTTCATCCCTAACATAAGCCACTTTCTAAAGCATGTTAATCTACTTTATTTTTTCTTTAGTGAATGGCTTATTACACATTTTAAATTAATCCTAAGTTTAGGTTCACCTTAAATAATTCTATTCAATGTGATAGGCTTCTTAAGATTAATCTAATTGAAATACTATCACATGATTTATGTTCAATCATTCCTTTCCATCACATATAACATGCAAATGATTTAATTATAGGTGTATCTATACATGCAACATATTTTAGCACACTCAAATGATGAATGTAAATGTGCATATTTGAAGCTTATATTTTTTATTTGATTGAATTACTTAATCATGTTAATTTGTAGCTTTATCCAAATTCTTATACAAAAAGACATAAGAATGAAATTAAGTAGGTACGTGTCATTATTAAACTAGAGAAGTGAGGTAATCAAATGACCTCCTTGGGGCTAATTAAAGCCTCGTATTCCCTAGATGTCCAAACTATATACCCATTTGCATTCAAACATATGTAAATTTGTATGTAAGAACATAAGGAAAGAGACCCCAAATCATATGGCTAATTACTTCAATCACTTCGTCTATTATGAATGCATGTATTTTTTTAGAAGAAAAGAGGGATTTTCATCTTTTAGCCACACATATATACATATGTAAAGAGAAATAAGAGAGTATGTGCCTCTATTAAACCAGGGAAGTAAGGTAATCAAATGACCTCTTTAGGGATAGTTAAAGCATCGTATTCCCGTGATGTCCAGACTATATACTTTGCTATCTCACTGCACATGAATGTATATGTAAGTAAGAGAAAGAAAATCATGCAAAAATTATATTTTTTATTTGATTAGAATATTTATGTATGTGAAACAAAATTTCATCCCAATTCTAATGTAGGAATACATGTAAATGAAATTAAATAAGTATGTGTCATTGTTCAACTAGGAAAGTGAGGTAATCAAATGACCTCCTTGGGGCTAACTAAAACCTCATATTCTTGGGATGTCTAGAATATATACTTATTAACATTCAAATACTTGTTAAACTATATATGGATTAAAGAAAAGAAAGCTCTATTTCACATACTTAAGTTGTAAGCACATGCAAACTCATATGTAATCATAACTACTATCACTTCATATGTTATTACTCATTCATAAGCTTTTTGAAAATATATTTAGATTTAATAGTGATAATAGCCACACATATATTAAATTAAATCAACACATGAAAGCTTGACATAAAGGAAATTTATTTAAGTTTAAGCATTTTGAAAACATGAATGCATGGAACCATATGACACACATCATTTAATATGATTGGAAAAGAATAATAATACATAAAACACATGTTTCATTCAATCAAACTAATTCCTAAGGACAATCATATCAAATACAATCATTTAAAGTAAACCAAAGTTTCTTATAAGTTATTTTTGGATGTTTGATTTGATTTAGAGAAAAGAGGAGATTAAATCATTTGTTGTTTCTAACCCATTTCCATATTGGTTAGTCAATTTGGTTTAATGAAAAGAAATTAAGTTAATTTTATAGATTAATTAGGTTACAATATGAGTTAAGTCCATTAATTACCCCTTTCCTATATCACCTTAACATATTTACCCAAGTAATTGTGAGTCAACATGATATGCATATACATTAGAAACTAAATCAACAAAGATCTTAAGAAATGAAAGGGGCCTAATGCAACTGGCTCACAATTAATGGTTAATTAAGTTAAGGGACTTAATTAAGTACTCTTATAATTCTCCCACACATATGGGCTAATTATAATTTCTTTAGGATTCTCTTAGGTTATTGAACACCTAAGAGTCTACCCAAGAAACTTAATTAGATGAGATCTAGAATGATTATGATTTTAATTTAATTAATTAAACCATTTAATTAATGAATTAAACCATTAATTAGTTTCAAGTAAAGTGGAATGAACTTAGCAAAAAGAAAGGGAAAGAGGTCCCATTCTCTTTCCCCATCCCCATTCACTATTCCATAATGATTAGCAAACTTAATTAATGGTTTCATTGCTGTTTAGAATGTTAATTAATCACCTAATTAATTAATAAAGTAATTAATGCCTAATTAACCAAGCAATAAATCTTAAGAAAATTATAGGAGGCAAGGTCATCCCACTAATCAACTTCAAAAGTTTGGCATTAATTTCTTGGGTAATCAGGGAGTAATTAAGCTAATTAAGTTTTTAATTAAATATAAATTAAGCCTTAATTACTATTCATAATCAAATTGTAATATTTTTATTAAATTCTCCTTTGAAATACCTTTAAAATGAGTATTTATTTATTTATTTTATGATTTTTTATTATCTATTATAAATTTCTAAAGTTTCAGCTAATTTAAATGATTTTTCATTATTTTTATAAAGTCCATTAATTTATTTTCACTATTTGAACTTTAGAATGTAAAATCTCCCAATCTAGAAATCTTTTTGACCTAAAATTTTTATGATATGTGTATCTTAACTTTAATTTCAAAGTCTCAAAATTTCAACTCAATCCAATTTTTATTTTTAGAGTACTTGATGAAATTTAATTTTCACTAAAACCCAAATTAAGCACAAACTATTCAATGAAATTTGGGTATTTTGGATTTGTTGGATTCCTCTCAAAAATATGAATCCAACGAGCATTTGTTTGTAATTTTTTATTAAGTATTTTATTTTCTATGAATTTTTAAATTTTTAGAAGATTTAAATAATCTTTAAAAGCCAAAAATAGAGAATTTCCTACTTATTCCATCCAGCACCGCTTGGCACTGACGTGGCACGTGACACCATGCGATTGGCTAGAGTGGTGTGAGACATCAGTAAATGAGCAAGAACGTGCATTTTGTGTTGATCAGTTTGGATAGTCCAATCATGGATCAGAGGGTCCAGATTGATTTGTGCAATCTGATGGGCTAAAATGTATGATTTGGGGCTAATCCGGATTGTTTGATTCCGTGAATGGGAAATCGGACGGCTGTTATTGCACACAGTTCCTAGGCGATGAGAACGACGAGTAGATGAATAGTAAATCGAACAAAAAAATGGTATTTTTATGAAAATTGAATGAAATCTCATCTGAACGGGCTCAATTTCACATTGATTCTCACTGGAGAACCTCTACTTTTACATTGGGATTGTATAAAATAAATAATGCGAGAATTTTCTAAGGAAAATTTTTAAAATTGTGCAAAAACTATCACAAACAAAAACTCCTAAGGCCGGCTATGATTCTTGAAAATTTCCTCACCAAGGATAATTTCGATGGTAGTGATGATTCGAGCGTGCTCCTGAATGTAGAAATAAGCTTCAGAATGGATCTAAACCTTTTCCTCCATTTGAATGATGTATCCACCAATGGTCACCGCTTCTAGCCAAAATCTGCTTGATTTTGATGGTTTTCACTCTAAAATGAAGTGGAAATGGTTGTTGGTTGGTTTGGGAGCTCTTGAAGAGTGAAATGAGTGCAAGAGGAAAAATTTTCAGTCTTCTATTTCCTTATCTTTGGTTTTGGCAAAAAAAATCCCCTTTCATTTTGATTTTTTGGCCCCTAGTGAATGTCCTATGGCTTGGGGTTGTTGGGAATGGCAGGGAATCATCCTAGGTGGCTTCACTTGAGTGGAGGAAGGTACAAGAATGCATCCAAGGCAAGGGGGTGGGAGTTCTTTCTTGCCAAGTGTTCCAATGGGGGAGGTGAGGTGACTTCACCTCCCCATGAGTCATGGCTAACCCAACCACATCTTAGGTCAGGTTGGTCAATTTTTTTGGGGCCTAGGTGGACTAATGGATGAGTGCCAAGTGGCCAAGGAAGAGAAATGACCATTTACATGGGTTTTTTAACTTATGTGATACCCTTTTCCCAATCACCTCAATTTGATTTGGGCAGATTTAAAATAAGTCAAAAGTGAGTTAGACCAAATTTCATGTCCTTTAGAGTTCATTTGGTTTAATTTGACTCAAATTGACCCATTTCAAATTGGGTCAAAACTGGTTAGGTTAACCAATTGGTCAAATTACGTCAAACTAAGAGTTGGGTCAAGTTCAAATGATCATTTAGAGTGTATTGGAATCTTTGGTTTAGTTTAATTTAGATTTAATTTGGATTTTTGCCAATTTGATCCTTTAGTTCAATTTGTGCTAAGTTGGGTTAGGTTGGCCAATTGGTCAAATTGGGCTTAATTATGGCTTTAGTCAAGTTCAATAATCAATTTGGAATGAACTTGAGCCACTGGTTGTAATCAATTTGGGTTGGACCATAATTTGACTTATTTTGGCATTTTAGGTCAACTTGGGTTAAATGGCCAATTGGGTTTAGTTTGGCTTAATTGATGGTCAAGTCATGTTCAATCATTGATTATGAGTTGATGTGAATCAATGGTTTCAATTGATGTGATGTTGGATGAGTTTTGGATAGTTTGGGTTTTATATTGGCTAAAGATTGACTTGGTCAAATGACTAGGTTGACTTGGTTTGACCCAAGTTATGATAATTGATCAATATAAGATGATCAACAATTATGTCATGAAGTTTGGATTGGCTTAATTCACTTTGATTTGGATTGAATTGGATTTTAGTTCATGTAGGTCAAATTGGCCACTTTGGGTCAAGTGAACCAATTGAATTTAGTTGGCTTGACTTTGGGTTGAGTGTGATCTAGTTGAGTTTATATATGGATTTTAGATTGATATATAAATCCAATTGCAATTGATTTGAGTTCAAATGAGTTTTAGTTCATTTGAACATTTCAAGTCAAAAGGGCTAAATTAGACTTGACTTGGGTTTACTCAAATTTGGCTTGATGATTACAGGTTTCATTTATATTTGGATAAATGATTGAAGGAATGATTGATTCGAGAGAAAATCCATTGGTTTTTATTTGATTTGGATAGGATTTGGCCAAGTTCAAGGAATTGGCTTAAAGGGCTTGAATTGGGTTTTGACTTGATTTTGTACTTGGTTTTGGTCATGTGAATTTATATTTCATTTATATTTGTGAATATAAATAAAGATATAAATGATTTATGAGAAAATCACTTGAGTTTGGAGTGATTGGAAGCAAATTTGACTATGCTCATGGAGGTAAGTCAAAAGGGCTTAAGTGGGAAATTTATTTAGTTTGATTTAGTCTTGATCATTGGGATGGGGTTTTTATTTATATTTGTAAATACAAATGAAGGAATAATTGATTTATAACAAAATAAATTGATTTTTGGGTTGATTTGGGTTAAGATTTTGTTAAGCTCATGGAGGTAGGTCCATATGGCTTAAGGGGGATTTTTATTTTAGATTTGATTATGGGTTGTGGTTTAGGGTTTGGATTTGGATTTGGTACATGACTGAGGGGTTGAATTGGTCTTGGAGAAAATCAATTGAATTTGGATTGATTTGAATTTAGCTAAGGCTAAGTCCATATAGGGCTTATGAAGGATTTGATCAAAGGCTTCAATCATTTGATTTAGAATTTAGATTGATTAGAATTTAGCTAAGGCTAAGTCCATAGGATAAGATCATAGGGCTTATGAAGGATTTGATTAAGGGCTTACTCATTTGATTTGGAATTTGGATTTGGATTTGGATTTGGATTTAAAATTAAGTTTGAGGTTTGGTTGGAAATTTAGATTTGAATTGAATTTAAGAAGGTGTAGATGGGTTGGGTTTAGGCTATAAGGAAGGTGATTTTCCTAAGTAACTAAGGCATGGCCTAATTCTATGATTAACCCTTATAAGTCTCTAGGTTTGGGTTAAGTGTTCACCTGATCACTAGGAGTATCTTATGACTAAGAAAATCTTATTGTCTAGAAGGTTCCTAGGTATAAGAAGAGGAGGTTGAGAACTCACTCCAAAAGTGTGGTCAGCAGGTGTGATATATGTTTTGTTTTGTGATGTATTATTTTAGACTGGATGTTAGGGTGTATATTTTGTAGACTTGATGTTAGGACATGATTAGCCTAATCATATTTTCTGCAAGCGATTATGCTAAAAGGGGCTGCTTGAAAATAAATATAAATGCTCTTATTGCATGTTGCTTAAGCCCATAAGCATAATCCAAGTTAGGACAGGTGGGCTTGGTTACCCATGTGCAGGGTGTTAAGCCTAAATTACAAATATAACGGTTTGGGATTGTATGTATGTTTAACTAACCTCTATTTAGCAAGTGTAGTTAGATTTACTTTCCTTATTCAATGTAATTTTGTAATTAAGGATTAGGATTAGTGTTATGGGGGAATAAGGATGAACATTAGCCAGAAGGCTTAGTCCTGGGGTGCCATGTGATGCCTTGAAGCCTACCAAGTCAAAGGAGAAAAGATATGAAAAAATGAAGGAGACATGAAGACTTCAAGATTTGAATACCCCCCATAGCATTTATCATTTGTAAATTATAATTATTATTTTATTTTTTAGGTTGTATAAGGGTATAGCTCAGCTACCCATTTCTCTTTTTGGGTTGTACGGTGGTACCGGACCACACTAGTCTTTTATTCTTTTGCATTAGATCTATAAAATTAATTGATATTTTGTTTAAATTGTGCAATAGAAATGGCATGCCTTTTTATAGTTTCTTTATGAATGATGATTTAATGTGTGGCCTGGATTCGATTAGGCACTTAGTAAAAAATAAATCTTTTACCCAACTATAACTCATAATTAAAGTTTTAAATAATTTATAACCTCACATAAAGCTTAGGTGTTAAATTAAGAGAATTAAAAGATTTAGCAACCCATTAGCTGAATGTTGTATGTTTAACATCATGCATTCATATTGTTTCACTCTTGTTAAGAGAGAGTTTCCATCCTTGCACGACAGGGGAAGACTTGACCTTTGATGTCTCTTCTGTGATAGAAAACACCTCCTTTTCTCTAATTTAGCCCATAATCTCATTTCAACATACATTTAGGCATAAGAAATCCTATGGCCTTTGTCAAAATGAAGAGTCAAACAATCAAATAAAAATTAAAAAGATTTACATTAGGCTAAATCATTAATCATACCACTCATGCTCTAGTCTCTTTAGGGAGTGGGTTTAAGGACTTTAGTATCTTTCTAAATAATAACAACCTAACTATCTTGCAAAATCATATGACTTTTCTACATGGTTTTAAAGCATATGAGGAGTTAGCTGGCTACTACTCCAAGCAGTTATAAGTACAGTAGTCGGGTGGTTTACCCTCTCTTATTGAGGTACACCATGTACTCATTTTTTCTTATATTTATTTCATGCTTTGGCTTATGCCAAAGCTCCCAAAATTTAGTATCCAATGTAGCTATTTTCTTTGGGCTATAAGCATAAATCCTCTCCTCTTAGGCATTTCCACAACCTTGTATTTATGGATTATAAGCCCAAGCAATCTAATAAAATTCAACTCAAACTAATAATTCTCTTCAATTTCAAACATATAAAGTCCAATTAAAGGATAGGTTGGAATGCTCACTAGGCTTTCTAGTATCATGAGTATTCCCTACTCATCTCCTTTGGCTTCTAAAATAAGTCTTCTCCTTGATCTTTCCCACTTGATTTTCCAATATAGCCAATTTATTGATAGTCTTATCCTTGAAATCTTTGGAAATAACAATTGTCTACTTTAATTGAAAGTATTCCTAAGAGATTCCATTCTTTATGATGTAATTAACTATGGAGGCTTGCCTCTATAAGGCACTTAATGAACTTAGCTTAAAATAAACCCTACTTTACCTTTCCATGTAAAGTAGAAGAAAAATCTCTAGTACATTCGAAGACCCATCATGCTTTAAGAGTCCTTATTGGGTGATTAGGTCTATTATAGGATTGGGATTTCAATCTTTTGAGATAGTGCACCATTCTTTAATATCATACCTGCTCACTTCAATAAGTACCCTCTAAGATCTACATGGTGTCCCATATCTCAAAACTAAACACCACACCACATATGATCGAAGGACCATCAGTATAAGGTGCCATCCATGAAGCATAGCAAAGTGCCCTCTACTTCATCTAATGGGCTTGTGAATTCTCTTAAGGTAGTTTTCTAATATACAATAAATCCATGAATGGTTGCCTTCAATCCAACTCCTCATCTTTTTTGGAAATAGCAACCTACCCTCCAAAAGAGTACCTTTTGATGAGTTCAGCTTCAACAAGGGATAAGACTTATCTATTTTGGACCCTTATTGATATGGACTCATCTTCCAAACATGCCAACTTTTTAGCTAGCTTGGCTAATGCATCTGCACAATATTTTCTCCTCGAGGAATCTTATAAATGGTAACCTTTGGGATTCAGGCCTACAATTCCATAGTGTACTTATGGTAATAATGGAGCTTAGGCTTTAGATCCTTATAGGACCCAGCAATTTGGTTGATGGCTAACTGAGAATCTTTGAAGATATTGATATTCTAGATACTTAAAGTAATAACTAACTCTAGACCAGAAATCAAAACTTCATATTTGGCTTAATGATTGGTGTCTGGATTGGACAGGTGATATAAGAATCTCATCACATCGCGATCTGGAGTTAAGAGAACTATTCCTACCCCTGCCTTTCCTAAGATAGTAAATCATGATTCTTCTCCCCTTTGAGAGGAAGCCGCATAATCAAAGTATATCTCCCAGCGATAAATGCTAGTGTCCCCTAAGTTCATGATTTCTTCATCAGGGGGGGCATCACTAAGTGAAAAATCAACAGAAAATGGGTGAGCTACTAAGAAATTCACTAGTGCTTATCCTTTCACCGCACGAAGGGGTACGAAAGTAATGTTGAACTATGATAAAATCATGAACCAACACACCAACCATCTAGATAGCATCAGCCGGTCATGAGATATTGCAGTGGATTGATTCTAAAGATCAAGTTCACTATATGACAAAACATGTAATGTTATAGCTTTTGGGATGCAAAGATTAAGGCTAGGTAATGCTTCTCGATAAATGGATAATTTTCCTTAGCAGAGATTAGATGGCTGAGGTAGTAGAGTGTGTTCTCTTTCCCTTCATCATTGTATTGGGCAAACAAAGTGCCAATGAGTCATCTAATATAGCAATGTAGAGAATCAATGGCTTGTCCAGGATAAGGGATGCTAGAACGGGCAGCATCATCAGTTAGTGCTTGATGCCTTTGAAACTTGGCATCCTTTTTGACAAGTGCTGAGAATGGATGGCATCTTCCTGATAAGTTGGAGTGTCTTAGATATACCAATTGCCCTTGGAATGATCTGAGTTGAGTTAGACTTTTAGGGGTAGAATTTTTAATATCACATTGATCTTCTCTGGATTGATTTTAATTCCTCGATGTCGGACAACAAACCCAAGGAATTTTCTTGAAGCTACTCTGAATGTACATTTTAGAGAATTCATTTTGAGGTTAAATTATCTTAACCATTCAAAAACTACTCTTAAGTTAAAGAGGTGATCTTCCTTTTCCTTACTTTTGACCACAAGATCATCAACATAACATTCGACTTAATGATGAATGAGTTCATCGAAGATTTGAGTCATGGCCCGCTGGTAGGTGGCACTGGAATTTTTAATTGGGATGGCACTGGCCAACTAGGTAAGATATTTTTCTTCCCTGATGAAGCCAGCATCGATAAGTTTCTTGACTTTAAAAATGACCTACTGTTCAACGTATAATCGCATGCATCTAGGAGCTTGCTTGATAGGGTTAGCACTAGGCTCTATTGCTATTTTATGGACTATTATGTCAAGAGATAAACTGAGCATCTCTTCATAACTCTAAGTGAAGTAGTCCTTAAACTCAGTCAATATCCTAACTAAGTCATTGGTTTTAATAAAGAACTGATGTATGTCGGACGTGGATTGTCTTCAGTTCCTAAGTTGATTTCTTTGAGCTCATCGATGGTTGATTTGATCTCCTCTTCGAACTCTGGTGGTGCATCTTTGACTTCAAATTTATCTAAAGAATTTGAAGTTTCTAAACACACCTCCTCATATGAGTTAGCATGATTTGAAAAGAACCTATCATATTCCAAATGATTGGTGATGACTAAGTAGTAATCATCATCAATGACTGGACCCACTATATTGAATCTTAGTCCTTACCTTGATTGAGACCTTTTGCATTCATTGTTCCATATTCTTTTGAAAGAGTCTGACATGTGCTTTGACCAAGTATGTGTGATTAACCCTTTCTTTGTTAAGTTTAGAACACATGGAGAGTACTAACCAAAAGATAATTCTATTAAATCTTCATATGAATCATCCTCAAGTTCTACATTAACTTCTTGACTAGAGGATGATGCTCCCAAGAAGAACCTCTAGGTCTTCACATCTGTGGATGACTTACGGGCTTCTTTAACTACCAAACCCTCAACTTTTTGTGAGGAAAGTGGGGTTAGAGCTAAGGTTCCCAACTGATGCCTAACTATTTCACATACAGACTTGGATACATTTATGCTTTGCTTTGGAGCTCGATCTTCATCACTATCCTACTCAAGTGTCACCTCGAAAGGGATCTACTACTGAGAAGAGATAACTGGTATGTTAATAACATAAGACTCATCCTCTGAACTAGATTCTAAGTCTATGTGGATAGAAGGTGTACTCCTATTAGCTGGGACATATATATTATTGGGTGGCCAATAGAGATGCTTTCCACCTTGGGGGATACCTTTCAACTGTCCTCTTCCTCTGCCTAGTGGAGGTTAGGTCATCTTACCCATATGTTCGAATGGAGTAATAAACTGTAGGTGGAATCTAATGTCAGGCTCTACATCTTCCCCCTGAGTCTATGTCTCGCTCCCTTTTATTTTGTTGTTATTTCTCTTTTTTCTTTTCTTTTTATATTTCTTTTTCTTTTTCTTTTCTTTCTTTTTATCCCTCATAGGGATCTTGACTAAGTTCACGAGAATAGACTTGTTGGTTTTGGGAGAGAAAAGAGGTTGCTTCCTCATATATCTTGACCTCATGAACTGTGATGGTTTGAGATCTCCTTGGACACAGTACTCAATCCCACCTCTCTTAAACTTCATGCACTGATGTAGAGAGGATGGAATTGTGTTATTTTCATGTATCCATGATCTCCTAAGCAAAGCATTGAAAGATGTATCCAAGTCTATGATGTGAAACTTGGCTTCAGTCTTCCAATCATCTATATCTAATGGTAACACTATGGAGCCTAAGGCCCTCTCGCTCTGTTCATTGGATCCTCTCAACATCATCATTTCCTTTTGGAGTTTGGAGATGTCGATCCTCCAATAGGCAAGGGTTCTTAGACTCATAATGTTGACTGCTGCACTTTGGTCAACCAAAACTCTAGATAGTCTATATCTGCCAACATCCACTGTAATATAAAGATGGTGGTTGTGCTCTTTCATCCCTAAAAATAGGTCTTCATCACTAAATGTAACTCCTAGGATGTCCTTCGAGTGGTGTGCCTCCTCTTCAGTAGTAGTAAGCTGAGCTAAGCATATCTCATGATCAAGTAAGGCCTTAATTAGAGATTCCCTCATCTCTTTGGATAAGATAAGGGCATCATATATGCTTAACTTAGCTGGAAACTTTATAAGATGAGCTAGGACATTGTAATTAACTCTGACTTGGTCCTCCACAAGCATATCCATAGGTGGAGCATCTTGTGGAGGGGCTATCAGCTCACTAGAACTAATAATTTGTTTACCTTTATCCTGAGGTGCTACCTTAGTAGGTAAAATTTTACCACTGCGTAGGTTGCCTTAATGATTTCTTAGAATGATGAACTTATGGAAAGTTCTACCTTGACATCAGGTATACCTACAGCTTCTCCTATGGGATCCTCAGAGTCAGTTGACTCCAAGTCAATCTCAAGAGGTGAACCCGATTGATTCAAAAAGGAAAGTTTGATTCTGAATGAGAAGAGAGAGGATCAGAATTACTAGAACTATTATTATTTTCTAGACTTGGAGAGTTTCCAACAAGAATAAAATCAAGAGTATTAGAAGTGGACAAGATGTACGTAAAATCTACTTTCTTCATTGATTTCTTTTTGGGTGGAAGTACATGATAGAAATCAAATAAAGTAAGTACATTAAGGGATTTAATGCCCTTGTCTATTGATACAACGCTCCTGTTGGTAGAAGAGGAGTTAGTAGAAGAAGAAGTAGCTGCAATAGTGGATGGAGTGCTGGACTCGGATGTACGCTACTGGACTATCTCGGGCAAGTATTGTGAGCTGTTGCTACTACTGTTGGGTTGTCACCTTCTTCAAGTTGTCTTTAGCAACTTGCAAACTTTCCTTGATGTTGGAGGTTTGAGCTACCTCAGGCACCTATAAGGAGAGTTTCTTGATCTGAGAAATAACTTTTTTAGAGGTTCAAAATAAGGCAATATCCTAACCTTCTTTTATCTTAAGAGGATCGCAAGTATCCCCAAGAATTACCCTAATAAAATTGGATGGTTGTTCTAATAAGTATTCCTTAGGAATAACTACATGCCTGATTTGTAGCTACGCTCAAGCCAATTCTTAAAAGTGATACAATCCTCTAAGACATGGCTAATCATGCAGTGGAAGGGGAAATAGTTAAGATCATTACTCTTGCCCACTTCCTTCAGCCTCTTAGGCTCTGGTAACTAAAATTCAGGTTTCTTTAAGAGTTTCTTAAATATTTTCCTAACTACCTCCCTCTTGAATGAATATGGCTTATTCAATCTATCGACAAGAGTAGGTGGGTAATAGCTACCTGGTAGTGGATATGAGTACTGCTTTTGGGTAGACTGCTGAGGTGGTGGGAATGGCCATTGTGGAGGATGTGATAGTTGGTATGATGACTGAGGTGGTGGCAGAGGAGGTGGTAAAGAAGGCTGTTGAGCTCAGGCTCTCTCATACTAGACTCTAGCTGGCTGCTTTCCTCTGACCACTGACATAACTATCCTTGACTTCTTCTCAAACACCTTATGAGGCTTGGGTCGAGATGATTGGTCAAGAAAGGGAAACTATTTGGCTTCCTCATGTAGGCTAGCTGACTTGTTGATTAGTTTCTCGAATGTTTTGATGGTAAAGCCCTTAAGCATGAAAGTGATCGGGCCATGGATATTCTTAAAAAGTATCTTGATAGCATGATGTTCAGACAGTTGTGGCTCGAATTTCATGCTCAAGTTGCGCCACCTGAGAATATAATCAACAAGAGACTCATTGGGATTCTACTTCACTACAATAAGGTCGCCTACAGTCACTCTCTACTGAGCTCCAGCAAACCTCTTAACAAAAAGGTGCTCTAACTCAACAAAAGTCTTCACCAAACTGTTGGGTAGCTTGGCATACCAATCAAATGCAATCCTTGCTAAGTTGATGATAAAAAGTCTGAATATGAGTGTGTCGTTGCCACCGACACTAAAAAAACCAGTCCTAAAGTGTGCAATATGTTATCGTGGGTTCCCACTACCATCAAAGATATTGATGGAAGGTAGAAAACCATTAGGGTATTGAACTACATCGAATTCTTCCTGGTATGGTCTACCCTTCAGAATGGATGAACTCCCCCTGGCTTGCGCCATCTCTTCCCTCACCTACTACTCTACCATGTATTTAATGTCCTTCTCATGCATGGAGGTGCCATCTATGACCTTCCTGTGCACGCTACCAGCATCATTATCTATGGGAGTGCACTTAGGATGGTCTAAAGTATGTGCCAACTCTGATTGGTAGGCTATCATAGGAGAAGGTTATGAAATTAGGGTTGAGTTCTACAATGCTAAAACTGCTGCCATCAACTCCTCTACTTTCTTCTCCATCTTGTCAATATGATCATTCTTCTACTTAAGCTGGCGGAGGAGGTGTTGAGTCAAGTGAGAAGTGTCACCCTCCTCGAGAAACGCACTTCCTAGCTATATTGATCCTACTATAAAGACCCTCGTGTGTCAACCATGTGGACCTTGGCTGTGTCGTCCAACATGTCATCCTCATCATGATCAAAGTGAACTATACCCTCCTTTTGATCTGAATTATCACTCCCAAGAAGTTGTTTCTTCTCGACAAAGTAGTTTTCTAAGATGTCATCTAGTGATCAATCTCCTACTCTATCTGGCTGGACCGGCATAAATACCTGCAGATGGCTGAACATAGGATTGTGCTCATCTGACTCTATGCATCGGATATTGCCTACTGATAGGACTCCCTCACTAGGAGGATCAACTATCATGGGGACTATGTATGTGTCCCCTCCCCTCTCTCCCTCTATCTATGGTGGAGGTGGTGCGACTACGACACTTTTGGGTCGGCACTCCTTCCTATCCATGTCTGAGGTAGAAGGTCGAGCAAGGGAGCTTGATCTCACCTCAACAGGTGGAACGGATGGAGTGGGATCCTTAGGCTGTAGCTGGATCACCAGTGGGGATGGTCTTTCCCCAGATGGGGCTTCTGAAGCTTAGCGGGGGTGGTAGATGTAGTAAGCTGAATGGGGTGATGGTGTGTGGTGAGTGGAGTAGTGTGATGGCAAAGACATTGACTACCTCTTAGTTGGAGAACTCCTCCTACATTGAATTATGCCCTTAAGAACAATGTTATCTAAATGATCCACCCTAACAGGGTGACGATCAGGGAAGTCCATCATGGCAGAGGCTACCGGCTTCCTAGCGTACCTCTGTCTTTCTCTCTTACCTGCTTAGGTTGATACTCAAGCCTCAGTGACTCTCTCCCTACGGATCTAATCATTGACACTCCTGGGAATCACATACCTTAAATTAAACAATGCTCTAAACTTTGAGTGCCTGTAAGCTCTGCCAACCTGGCGAAGAACTATCCTAAGACTGACATAGTGCCTTCTATGCTCCCTAGCTGGTAACTCAAAGTGTGCTATTGGTGGAGGCAATGTAGCAATCCTCCTATAGTCCTCCTCTCCATTTGAGTTTGAGAGGGAGTGTAACCTACTACCACTCAAGAGTGGAGAGGTCTCATGGGGAGAACCCTCTTCAATGATGTGGAAGCAGCATCGATCTCCTGGTGTCACTTGACCTACCTATTTTTATTATGGCACTGGGCGTGGGTGAGCAAAGCAGAGCAAGAGATTGAACCTACCTCAAAGATAGGGGAGACTATCTCAAAAGCCAAGATAACCTTTCCCTTTGGGATGACCAAAGAGGAGGTAGTATCCCTCACTTGAGCTATGGCATGGGCAACTGACTGAACCTATGTTAAAGCAGCTAGTATTGACACTAACACTGATCGGGTTGTGGAAACCATGGTAGCCTTCCTCTTCAGTGAGGGGAACTCAGAGTCAGACGGAATGTCAAAGTGGAGAAGTGGCATCTATCCTGCCACCTCCTCCCTGCTAACAGTCATGAGGGCAATCCCCTCACAAGTAACTCAAACGGCCTTGAAGCCATGGTCAAACTGAATCGAATGAGTGGTGCTTGGGTCGTGTATGCCCTGATCTAAGGCTAGATCTACACCCAACGAAAAGGAAAACATGAACTTGCTAAAAACCATAATAATTGCACTAACTGAAGACTGAGAAGACTGATTGTGTTGAAATCAGTGCATTTATTAAAGTATAATTGAGTTAGACCCTTGCTTTGATATTTTCCATCAATCATTGACTTCTAAATTGGATTTAAAATTTGAACCCTCACTTAACAAATTTAGTTATGCTAAGTGGGGTTCATTGAATTTATGGAGAGATTTTTGATATTTGGAGGAGAGACTTTGCCATATGATTTGGATTTAGAACCCATACTCAACAAATTTAAGTATGTTGAGCGGGTTCAAGTTTTTTTGGAGAGAATTTTGAAATAGTGGGTAACTCTTATTTGAAAAATATGGTATGTCAAATAGAGTTCAAATCTGTTATGATTTTGAAAAAGGGAAATCTATTTAAAAAATTTAGGTATGTTAAATAGAGTTCAATTTATTTTTTTTATATTTGAAAATGGGACTCTCATTTGACAAATTTGGGTATGTTAAATGGAGTCCAAATGTGTTTTGATTTTCAAGACTATATAAAAGAAGAATTCTACTTAACATATGGGTATGTTAAATAGATTTCAATTTGTTTTGATTTTCCAAAAAGAAAGGGAACTCTCATTTGACAAATTTGGGCATGTCAAGTGGGATCCAAATATGTCATGATTTTGTGTGTGATTTTTGCTTTTGAAGAGAGGGAACTCCAACTCTAGCACGTATGGAATATGCTAAGTGGAGTTTCAATTTTATGTCATCATTTCATTTAAAAATAGAATCTTCATTTAACAAATTTGGGTATGTTGAATGGAGATAGCTATTTTCAAAAATGTGCTTTTTAAAAAAGGATTTTAAAATTATTGATTTTTATTTTGAAAAGAACCTCCATGTAACAATCATAGGTTTTGTTAAATGAGGTTTAGTTATTTTTATGCCTTTTGAAAACTTCTTATGAATTTTGTACAAATCTTTTGTTATGTGAATTTTGAAAAAGTGCTTTTGGAAAGTTCCATTTTGCAAAAGGGGCTATTTTCTTAAGTATAAGGTGAACCTTGCCTCACCAAGCTAGTGGTAACGAGGTTCTAAATTTTAGTCATCTCCTTTCATTAGTTAATTTTATCTTTCACTTATTGAGGGACCCAATAGGGGTTTCAAGACCTACATGGAGTGAGGTCCTAAAACCTAAATGATGTTGGTTAGCTTTGCTTAAGGATTAGAAAAGCTAAGTGTCAATGGAAATAAACATAGTCTCAGACTTATATAAAATATAAGTCCACTATCAATGCTTGGAGACAATAATTATCTACTAAAGATGGAGAGAGGAACCATCCCCAATGGATTCACCAGAAAAATTTGTGGTGTTTATTTTCAAATGTGGGGGGGGACACCACGCAGATCTAAGGGGGTACTTATTGAAGTGATTGGGTATGACATTGAGGTACAATATACTATATTGAAAGATAGAGACATCACCCTTCAATAGACCTAATCACCTAATAAGGACTCCTAATGCATGATGGGTCTTTGAATGTACCAGAAATTTTTCTCCTACTTTACATGGATGAATAAAGGATGGTTTATATTAAACCAAATTCTAAAGTTTTCTATGAGGGCAAGCCCTCATAGTTAATCACATCCTAAGGAAAGTGAATTTCTTAGGAATACTCTCGATTAAAGTAGGCAATTATTGTCTCCAAAGATTTCAAGGATAAGACTATCAATAAATTGGCTATATTGGAAAATCAAATGGGAAGGATCAAGGAGAAGACTTATTTTTGGAAGCCAAAGAGAATAAGTAGAAAATGCCCATGATACTAGGAAACCTAGTGAGCATTCCAATCTATCATATGGTTGGATTTTATATATTTGAAAATGAAGAGAATTATGTGTTTGGGTTGAAATTTTATTAAATTACTAGGGCTTATAATCCAACAATACAAGATTATAAAAATGCCTAAGAGGTGAGGATTTATGCTTGTATCCTGAAGGAAATAGCTACCTCGGATCCTAAATCTAGGGAGCTTTGGCATAAGCCAAAGCACGACTTAAATCTAAGCAAATATGGGTATATGGTTTACCTCCACAAGAGAGAGTAAACCACCCGACTGCTAAACTTATTACCGCTAGGAGTGGCAGCTAGCTAACTCCTCCTATGCTTTAAAACCATGTAAGCAAGTCATATGATTTAGCAAGATAGTTTAGTTGTTATTATTTAGAAAGAGATTAAAGTCTTTAAACCCACTCCCTAAGAGACTAGAGCATGAGTGGTATGAGTAATGACTTAATTTACAAATATAAATACTTTTAAATTTTAATTGATTTTTGACACTTCATTTTGACCAAGGCCATAAGATTTCTTATGTATAAATGCATGATGAAAATGGATTATGAGCTAAATCAATGAGAAAGGGGTGTTTTCCACCATAGAGGAGACCCTCAAAGTTCAAGTATTCCCTTATCATGCAAGGATGGAAACCCTCTCTTAGCAAGAGTGAAGCAATATGCATGCATAATGTGAGACATAAAACATTCAACTAAGGGGTTGATAAATCTTTTAGTTATCTTGATTTAATGTCTAGGCATTATGTGAGGTTGAGTTATTTAAAATGTTAGTTATGAGTTCTAGTTGGGTAAAAGATTTATTTTATCTTAAGAGACTAATCGTATCCAGGCCATACAATAAACACCAATCATAAAAAAACTATGAAGAGGCATGTAATTTCTAATGCATAAGCTAAACATAACATCAAACATTTTATAGCTACCACAAAGAATAACAGGCTGGTGTGGTCGGGTGCCACCGTACAACCTGAAAGAGAAAATGGGTAGCCGAGCTCTACCCTTATAAATCCTAGAATATGAAAGAATAATTATAATTTATAAATGAATAAATGTTATGGGGGATCTTCAAGTCATTATGTCTCCATATCTCTTTCATTTCTTTGCTTCCTTTGATTTGGTGGGCTTCAAGGAATCACATGGCACCCCAGGATTAATCCTTTTAGCCAATGCTCATCCTATTCCCCCATAACACTAATCTTAATTCCTAATGTAAAATTACATTAAAAATAGGAAAATTAAATCTAACTACACCTACAAAATAAGTGTTAGCTAAAGACATAAATAATCCCAATCAGTTATATATATATATATATTGGACTTAACACCCTACACATGGGTTACTAAACCCACCTGTCCTAGCTTGGATTATACTTAGGGGGTTAAAGCAACCTACAAAAGAGAGCATTTGCATTTATTTTTTAAGCACCGCTTAAGCACAATCACCTGTAAAAAAATATGATTAGGCTAATCACGACCTAACATCCAGTCTACGAAACATACACCCTAATATCCAGTCTAAAATAATACAACATAAAACCAAACATACATCATACCATGCACCGTCCTAGCATAAAACTAGAAGTGGTGACTTAGTTCTAATGTGTGTGCATTAAGGCTTGTGTGGTATGTCTTAACTAAGCATTAAGGATATGATTTTCTAAATGTGAAAGACTTTCATTTAATATAGAAGGATGATTTCACTTCAAGTGGTTTAATTGATTTGAGAATTTTACTTAGTGTTTTCTTTTATTTCATTTGACCTACACTTAGCAACTAAGTGTTATAAAGAGAAAAAAAGAGAAGATTACTCTCTTTCATCCTTACCTTAAGTCATTTCTAAAGCATGTTAATTAACTTAGTTCTCCTTAGTTAATGGCTTATTTCACATTTTAAATTAATCCTAAGTTTAGGTCCACTTTAAATAATCCTATTCAACATGAAAGTCATCTTAAGATTAATTTCATTGAATTATTATCACATCACACATGTTAAATCATTCATTTCCATCACATGTAACATGCATATGATTAAATCCTAAGTATACCTACACATATAATATGTTATAGCACACTTGAATGATGGATGTGAGTATGTACATTTAAAGTTTATATTTTTTTTTATTTGATTGAATTATTTCATCATATTAATTTAAATCTCTATCTAAATTCTTATACAAAAATACATAAGGATAAAATTACATAGGTACATGTCATTGTTAACCAGGGAAGTGTGATAATCAAATGATCTCTTTAGGGCTAGCTAAAGCCTTGTATTCCCGAGGTGTCCAGACTATATATCATTTGCATTCAAACCATATGTAAATTTGAATACATGAATCATAAGAAAGAGAGCTTAAAATCACATAATCAATTAATTCAATCACTTTGCCAACTATGGATGTATGTATCTTTGATAAAAGAAAAGTGGTTCTAATTCCATAATTAAATATACATACACATGTATAAGAGACTGTGGTGAAATTTTATATCTGTGCCTTCATCTATCCCTTTCAGAAAAAAGGATAAATGAAAACTGTCTTGTTGGGATGTGATAAAGATCCACAGATGCTCTTATTAGGGTGATCGAGTATGACATTGAGGAGAGGTGTACTATATCAAAAGATAGAAGTCACCACCATACAATGGACCTAATCACCTTAATAACGACTCCAAAGGACTATGGGTCTTCAGAATGTACTAGAGATTCTTCCCCTACTTTACATGGAAAAGAAAAGTAGAATTTATTTTAAATTGGGTTCGTTAAGTTCCCTATAGGGGAAATCCCTCATAGTTAATTACATTCTAAGAAACAGGATTCCTTAGGAATACTCTCGATTAAGGTAAATGATAATCATCTCCAAAGATTTCGAAAGGTAGGACTATCAATCGATTGGTTAATTTTTAGAAAAGTCAAGTGGGATTGATCAAGAGGAGGGAGTTCTTATCAAAGCCAAATGAAGATAAGTAGGGGATGCTTAGGATACTAGGAAGCCTAGTAAGCATCCCAAACTATCCTATGGTTGGGCTTTATATTTTTGAAATTGAATTGATTTATTTGAGTTGAATTTTCATTAGAAATTTAGGGCTTACAATTCCATGATACAAGATTATAAAAATGCTTATGAGGTGAGGATTTATGCTCAAAGCCCGCAATAGTAACCTCTGATCCTAAATCTAGGGAGCTTTAGTGAGGGACAAAAGCTTGATCTAAACTGGTGAAAATGGGTATTTGGTTTACCTCCACAAGAGAGGATAAACCACCCAATTATTAAACTTACAACCGCCTAGGGGTGGCCGCCAACTAACTCCTCCTATGATTTTAAAACATGTAGGCAAGTCAAATTCTTTTGCAAGATAACTAAGATGTTATTTATTTAGAAAGAGACTAAGTCCTTAAACACACTCCCTAAGAGACTAGATCATGTAGGGCATGATTTAATGACTTAAATCTAATGCAAATTTTATCATATTTTATTTTCTTTTTTGGACAATCAATTTGACACAGGCTTTAGGATTCATATTCATAATGCATGAGAAATTAGATTATGGGCCAAAATCAACAAGATAAGGAGGTGTGTTTCCACCATGGCTCTCAAAGGTCAAGCCAAGTTCTCTAGCAAAGGTGGAAGCCCTACAATCAAGAGTAAAATAATATGCTTTTTATGCATGATGTGAGAAAAGTAATACAACATCCAGCTAGGGGTTGCTAATTATTTTATCTTGATTTATAACCTAGGCTTTAGGTGAGGTTATGAGTTATTTAATTTTTAGTTTGAATTGAGTAGTTAGATAGAAAATTTATTTTCCTAGGAGCCTAATCGTCATCCAGACCATACATCAAAGCAAGGACAAAACTAGGAAAAGATGTCATCTTAATGCATAAGCTAAACAAACATCAATTAATTTATAAAGCCAGCACAAAAAAATAAAAGATCATTTGTTGTCGAGCTCCATCACACAAACCTAAAAATAAATTGGGTAGCCGAGCTCTACCCTTATACAACCTGAATCACAAATAAATTAAATAAAATCAAGAAGGAATTCATTGTTATGGGGGTCTTCATTCTTCATTCTTCATTCTTCATTTCCTCTTTCTTCTTTCTTCTTTATTCCTTTGGTTGGTTGGAATGTGGTTGCTCCAAAGGCTTCACATGGTATATAAGACATAGTCTTATGACCAATGTTCATCCTAATACCTCATAACAATCATTCCAAAATACTAATTGCAAAATTACATGAAAAGGGAAAAATAAATCTAACTAAAACTATAAAATAGAGAATAGCTAAACAAACCATACAATCCCAAGCATGTATATGTATAAATTGGACTTAGCACCCCACACATGGGTAAACAAGTCCACTTGGCCTATTTTGGATTATGCTTAGGGGTACAAGCATCTGCATAGAAAAAATAGTTTTATATTTTTATTACAGCGCCCCTTAAGCATAATTCCCTGCAGAAGATAATAGTTAGACTAAGATCACCCTACTATTCAGTCTATACACATTCACCCTAACATCTAGGCTAAAATAAAATATCACAAAATAAAAGTAAACATCAAATCATGCACCGCCCTAACCTAAAGCTAGAAATGGTGACTTAGCCTAATATGTGTGCCATTTAAGGTTTGTGTGGTATGCTTAGTATGGAAATGTTCAACTTAGAGGGCTTATTTCATGTAAGTGATTTAGTTGCTTTGATTGCTTTTATTTTGTATTTTGATTTGGTTTGAATGAATCCTACAATTAATTACTAAGTTGTAAAGAGAGGAAAAGAGAAGAAAACTTCTCATTCCTCCCTACCTTAAGTAACTTCTAAGGTAGATTCATATTTGATTTTATTTAGTGAATAATTTATTATGTGTTTTAACTAATCCTAAGTTTATATTTTTCCTAAATAAACCCATCCAAAAAGAAAGGCATTTTAAGATTAAGTAAAGTGAATTACTATTCACAAAACACACAATACTTTATTTCTTTCCAACATGTGTAACATGCATATGGATGAATCCTAAGCATATCTATACATGTAAATTGAAGTATTTTAGCACACCTTAATGATGAATGCTAAGATAGTTTGCTTAGGGAAATTTGAAATGTTTCATGTATGCATGATTTTATTTAGTAGAAAAGAGAAATTTTATTATCTATTATTCATATGCACATGTACATGTATGAAAGGCATAAGTGAGTATGGCGCCATTGTTAGCATCAGGCTTGTAACGTACAAGACATACTTAGGGTTACTTAAAGCCTCACAACCTTGGGCTTATCCAGACTAATATATCTCTTTTCTTAAATACATATGCATGTTCAAAAGAAATGAATGGAAAAAGAAAGATGCAAAAGTTTATGTTTACTTGTATGATTTGTTTAAGAAATTTACATGTGTAAGTCTGAATACCCTTCTTAATTAATAACATAGGAATGAATAGGAATGGATTTAAGTGAGCATTATGTTCTTTTCAAATGAACTATACACTTTGCAAATCCTATTCAAAACTATGCTAAAAGAGAAGAGAAGGAAATTCACACAATGCACATCTTTATGTTTATACTCACATGCAAGTTTATAAATAATTATAAGTAGCATACCTTTTAGATTTGATATTTGATTTATAAGTTTTGAAAATAATTTTAGATTTAATAGTGATAATAGCCACTCATTTTTTTTACTTTAGCCGAAACATTCAATTTGACATAAAGGAAATATTTTATTTTTTATTTAGTTTTTAAAAGACATGAGTGTATGATTTTTATATGGCATACACATTTAACATATTAGAAAAGAAATAAAGTGATGAAAGCATGTAAATTCATTCACCCTAATTAATTCCTAAAGACAATCCTATGGAATAAGTTTATTTAAAGTAAATCAAATTTGGTTTAAGGAAAGCTTGATTTTATTTTGAGTTTGATATCAATTTGAGAAATTTAAGATGAGTTTGCTGGTTCTAACCCATTCCTCCATATGTTAGTTATTTAAGTTTAATTTTTAGGTGATTATATTGATTATATTTTGTTTAGGTTAAGGTGTACATTAAGTTCATTAATTATCCCTTACCTATACCACTTTAGCATATTTAATCAAATAATTATGAGCCAATGTATGACATAAAACCACACAAGGAATTTAGATCAGTAATGCACCCATGAAAGAAAGGGTCTAATAATTGGATCATAATTAATGATTAATTAAGCTAAAGGGTTTAATTTAAGTACTTTCATAATCCTTCCCACACATGTGGGTTGGATTTTGATTTCCTTAAGCTACTTAGTTATTGAACACTTAAGCACCTACCCAAGATGAATTGGTTAAGTTTATATTGATTTAATCTTAAAATTTTGATTAATTAAGCCATTTAATTAAGTGATTAAGTCATTTAATTAATTTGTACCTTAAAAATTTTTTTTATCCAGATGAAATAAACTTAGGGAAAAAGACATGGGAAAGAGCCCTAATCTCATTCAAGTACATTCACTATTCTAAGGTGATTATCAAACTTAATTAATTAATTTATCACTATTTAATAGGTTGATTAATTATTTAATTGATTAAGAGATGAATTAACCAAGAAATTACCCCAATTAAATCATTAATAAATTCCAAGAAAATCATGGGAGATAGAGGTCATCCCATTAATCAATCCTAGGAAGTTTGGTATTAATCAGTGGAATAATTAGAGAGTAATTAATATAATTACATTTCTAATAAAACTCTAATTCAAAAAATATCACTGTTCAAAATCAATTGAAATTAATTTTAAATTATTCCTCTTTGAATTATCTTTATAATACTTTTATTTTATATTTTTCTAATTTTTCTACATTTAATAATGTTATTTTAAAGTTTCCATGATTATCCATTAATTAAATAGCCTAATTGAATGACTAATCCTGTCGGCGTCACGTGGATCGCTTACGCAACGCACGCTTTCCACATGGCATGGTGGGATTCGTCACTTAAGTAATCAAATCGGAGTGCCGTCATGCCGCTACGCGCTTTATCCTCATCTGCCTGATCATAGATCAGACGATTGAGATCGAGCTCACAGTTCTTAAGGGATGAGTCAAGGGATCCTAAATGGCTTGATCATGGTCGTCCCTTCAAAATGTGTGGATGAACGGCCCATGATCCATCCCTGAGCTCGCCTGTGGGAGATGGTTAACATCCATCTTCTAGGAAAAGATCCAAGCTTGAATTGAACTCAAATTCAACACGCACCATCATCATGCAAGGGACAAAACATCTAACGACCAATTTTACTTGAGATGAAAATTTATTTCACAAAAGACCACACACTCCCTATTTTAGGCTAGGTTTTCATCCATATCACGTGAGAGGCTATCACCGGCGCTCCCAACTGTTGAGGTAGCTTCGTCTAGTAGAGACGATGCTCTGTTGAAAGTTTCAAGCCTTGGGATGAAGTGGATCTTCCTATGGACCAAGCTCCTCTTCAATTAGGTTCGGCCTTGGTCTAGATCCCCTCTCCGTGCCTTAAGAACTTAGATTAAGCTTTAGACAAGCTCGATTGAGTCCTCTGAAGATGCTTGCAAGAGGAATTGAATTGATATTAAGTATTGAGTGAGATGGAAAAATGGTGGAGCTACCCTATTTTTGGCTTGAAGAAACCGAGAAGAGGAGAAATGGAAATGGGTTGAGGAAGCTAGAGGAACCTTGGGGTGCTAGCTTTGAGTTCCCTAAGTTCAATCGAGTATGAGAGTGATCAATTCAAGTGGAATTAGGAGGAGTATATCTCCCCCTTGAAAGATCAGATGGTCAGATGCTCTCCTTTTTTATTTTTGATCAATTAATGAGATGAAATGAGTTTGTTAGGTTGTTAGGGCTTACACATAGTTCGGTTTGGCCAGAGAGAGGTAGTGGAGGAGTGCCATGTGCTTGAAATGGGTGGAGGAATGATTCTCATGTGCTCATGTCAAGTGAGGTGGTTGATTTGACCATTGGGTTGGGTTAGGCTGACCCAAACCCATTGGGTCATGTGCACCATCCTCATTAGTGACCATTTGGTCTACTAAGAGGATGTCAAATGTCCATGAAAAGGAATTAACCAAATTCTAAGTGGTTTTGATTTTAGGTTACCGAATGGCCTAGAAGTAACATGGTCATTTTGCTTGATTTCAGTATGTTTGGTATGATTGAAAAATGAGTTGGGCCAAGTTTCAATGAATTTGGAGTTAGTTTAATATGATTTGGCTCATGTTGACCCATTTAGTCAAATTGGGTCAAACCAAGGGTTGGGTCAAGTTCATATGACCATTTGAAATGTTTTGGCATCATTGGTTTGGTTCAATTTTATTTATATTTGAATTTTATTCATTTAATTTCATTTAGGTCAAATTGGTAAAGTTGACCAATTTGACTCATTTGACCTATTTGGGTTAGGTCATGAGTTGGTTTAGGCTTCATTGGTCATATGAAGTGTATTGGTGTCTTTTTTTTCCAATCAATTTTGGTTCAATTTGATTTTGGCTCAATTTGACCATTTAAGTCAAGTTGGGTTCAAGATCAATTGGGCTAGGTTGGGTCTAGTTGGCCAATTGAGGATTTGGTCAAGTTCAACAAGTGATTTGGAATGAACTTGGCCCATTAGTTTCAATAAATTTAGCTTTGACCAAGTTTTGACACATTTTGACTTTTTAGGTCAACTTGGGTCAACTTTCAAGTGGTAATTAACTAGGTTAGGCTCAAATGATGACTTGGTCAAGTTCAAACATTGATCATGAAAGTGTTTTGATCAATGGTTTTAATTAATTTGGCCTATGGTGGATTTTGCCTAGTTTAGGTTTCATTTTTTGGCTAAGTGTTGACTTGGTCAACCCTTAAGTTTGACTTGGTTTGACCCAATTTGAGTGATTGATCATCTCATGATAATTGTTGCTCACAATGTGAGCCTTAGGTGGGCTTAGTTCAATCCAATTTGGGTAGGATTAGAATTTGAATCAAAAGGGATACTTTAGGTCACTTTGAGTCAAGTGAGCCTAAGTGGGTCAATTTACTTGATCAAGGCTTGAATCAAGTTTGTTTGAACTCATATATGGGCTTATGATTGAAATATAAATCCATTTGCAAGTGATTTGGAGTCTAATGGGTTTTGATTGATTTTACAATTTCAAGTTCAAAAGAGTGAGCATGAGTTTGACTTGGATTTGATTTTTTTGAATTTAGTTTTGATTTGAAGATTAAAGTTATGTTTATATTTGGATTCATGATTGAAGTATTGATTGAATCATGAAAAAAAATCAAGAGTTTGGCTTGAGGCTTAGGTTGAATTTTGATTGAATTTGGATTTGATTTTTGAATTTAGTTTTGGTCTGATGATTGAAGTTTGTATTTATATTTGGATTCATGATTGAAGGATTGATTGAATCAGGAAGAAAAATCAAGGGTTTGGCTTAATTTCAAATTGATTTGGCTAAGTTCAAGAATTTGACTTGAAAGGCTTAGGATGAATTTTGATTGAATTTGGATTTGATTTTTGAATTTAGTTTTGGTTATGTAATTTATATTTCATTTATATTTCTGAATATGAATGAGAAAATAAATGTGTTATGAGAAAATTTCTTGAATTTGAATTGATTTGGATTTGATTTAAGCTAAGTCTGTAAGATAGAATCAAAGTGACATAGGAAGGGGTTTTGAACTTGAAATTTCAATCATAAGCTTTAATCATTTGGAATTGATTTGAGTTTGAGAAAATCAATTAAATTGGAATTGATTTAAGTTTGAAGTTGATTTAGACTTGATTTGGAATTTTACTTGAAGGAAGGAAGAGAGGAGTTGGATCAAGCTATAGGGTAGACAAATTTTCCTAACACCCCTAAGGCATGACCTATTCTTATGGCTAACTCTTCTAAGTCTCTAGGGTTATGTTGAGTGTCCACCTAATCATTAGAAGTGCCTTAAGACTTAGGAGACTCTTAGTGTCTAAGAAAAGTCCTATGTCTAAGATGGAGGGGTTGAGAGCTCATCCTAAAAATGAGGTCAACAAAGGGTGCCCAATAGGTTGGGTTGATCGAGATGATCAACAACACTGAATGATCACAAGCACTAACAGAAATAATCTACTCCTAACCCAAGGTAGAGAAGGAATCTAGAACTTAGTGCAATGTGACTCTACTCGTGTCAAAGACATAAGAGAGTGAAGGAAGAATCCACTAGGGAAACAAGTTCAAGTCATCCACAAGGGGATGAGATATTTGAATTGATTTGAATCTCACTAGGGAGAGAAATCAATTTGATTTGTTAGATTGTGTAGTTGTTTATTTTGTTTGATTGGTTGTTTGTTTTGTTATTTGACTCCACTGAGGGGGGAGGGTTGAATTTGTTTCAGATTTTTAGACTTTAGATTTTGAGATGGGCCTTTTGGTTTGCGATGGATCGCATTGAGTAGGAGCCATGGAGGCCTAAACCTAACTCAGATTTACCAATCCAAAAGGAAAGTCTACCAAAGACATGGTAAGACTAGCCAACCAAAGGGATGCCTTTCAGTGTGTAGTAGTTGTACAAGGAGGAAAGTGTAGTAGACTTACATCCTCTAAAGTAGGGACCAGTTTATGGGGTGATCTATTGGTAAGGCAATGGATTGAACCCAACCTAGGGATGACTATTGAGTGCATGTCGCTAGGAGACTTAAATCAACTCAAGGATAGTCAAAATTAATTTTATTTTTTAGTTATTTTGATGGAGTTTGTGATGGATCACACCGAGAAGGAGCTTATATCAGCCTAGACCTATCTCAGATTTACTGAACCAAAGGGAGTAGCTTCCCGGCCGAGGGGAGAACTATCCAACCAAAAAAGTGCCTTTCGATATGCAATGATCAATTCAGGAGAAGAAAGCACGAGGACTTACATCTTCCACTACAAAAGATCACTAGGGCGATCGATTACTTTGGGAAAAAAATTGAACCCGACCTAGGGCTGACTATTGAGTCAATGTCATTGGGGGACTTAAATCAACTCAAGGATAGTCAAAATTAATTTCATTTTTTAGTTGTTTTTATGGATACTATTGGTTTACGATGGATCATACTACGAAGGAGATTATATCAGCCTAGACCTGTCTCAAATTTACTGAACCAAATGGAGTAGCTTCCCGACCGAGGGGAAAATGATCCAACCAAAGGAGTGCCTTTCAGTTTGCAATGATCAATTCAAGGGAAGAAAGCACAGGGACTCACATCTTTCACTATAAAAGACCACCGGGTGATCAGTTGCTTCGGACAATAAATCAAATCCGACCTAGGGCTGCCTGTCAGTTTGTGACATTCATGCTAGAAAGAATGCGTCATAGTCTTACATCTTCCAAAACAGAATGACTGTCGGGGAAACCTGCTTGTGGAAAAATAGATTTAACCTGACCTAAGGGTGATTATGGAGTGAGTACCGACCTGGGGATTTATCTCAACTTAGGTAATCAGGAAATTTCTATTTGGAGTTCTACTAACACTACCCTAAAGATAAGATGCTTTCTTGGGAAAAGGGGCCCTTTGGGGACTTGAATTCCCAATCCATAAGCGAAAATATTTTATTTGTTTTTTAGTTTGTTTATTGTGGACCTTGTTAGTTTGTGAGGGATCAAACTAAGAAGGAGCTTATATCAGCCTAGACCCATCTCAGATTTACTGAACTAAGGGAGAATCTACACATCCGTTGAACAAATTTTCCAACCAGAGGGGTGGCTACCATGAAAGGGGGATTGTCCAATCCAAGAATAATCCAGGTAGTTTCTAAATGGGGTCATAAAGGATGTGATCCAAATAGAGTGCCTGCATGGAGAGGGGCTGCTAAAGGAATGATCCAAAATCCTGAGAAGATGACATGGCTAGTCATATATCAAATAGGTATTCGGTGGCCAACTCAAGGAGAAAGCATGGGGACTCATATCTGCCAAGAGTGGTGTATCCACAGGGTGAGTCACTATCAGCATGAAAAAAATTAACCAGCCTAAGGTGCCCATCGATTTGCAAAAATCATCTTAGGAAGAAATCTTAGGGACTCACATCCTCCCATAAGTGGCAATGTTGGGATAGTCATGCCTCGGCTGTGCCATCCACCTAAGGTGACCTTGAATGAATGCCACTGGGGGACTTACATTGACTCAAATGTAGTCAAGATGAAAGGAGCCACTGGGAGACTTACCTTAAATCTCAAACATACTAGACCTAGTCAGATCATGATGATTAGTTCAAGAACAAAGCGTGGGGACTCTCATCTTCTTAAACAAAATCACCACGAGATAGCTTACTGGCTGGACGGTGAAGACTACTATACTAATAAGGTGCTCGTTGGTTTATAATGGTCAAGTTAGGAAGAAAGTGTGGGAACTCACATCTTCGAAACAAGTGATCACTAGAGTGACATACTAGAGAGGTAGTTGTAAACTCTACCTAGAGCAGCTAATCAGTGAGTGCCACAAGGGGCTTGCTCTCACATCAAAATAGCCCGAGATAAAAGATATGTGTTTATTTTTGTTCTTGTGTGTTAAAGGGAATAGGAATTCACTTGGGTTATCTCACACCTACCCTAAACACACTTGGGGAATTTAATAAAATGGTGTTAGGGATGCCAACGAGAATTCTGACCAAGAAAGGATGTCGCTTGGGTTCTCTTATACCTAACTCAGTTGTGCTAATCAAAATAGGATACCTCTTGGGTTCTCTCACACATATTTTAAACACATCATGGCAGATTCACAAGATAAGCAAACAACACTTTGAAAGAAGAGAAGATTTTGATAAAAAGGAACCAGATTTTGTTCTTTTGTTGATAATTATTTTCAAACATGTTTTATGGGTAATATTTCTTCAAATAGAGCCCATTAATTGGAAGCATCGGGTTACAATTAAGGAGCTCATATGATCCTTCTCTATAACATAGGGGCCTTCCCAAGTGGGTTCAAACTTGCCTACCATCTTTCGACACAAGTTCTCCTACTTGGAAAGACCCAGGGCGGACTAGCTTGTTGTGAGCTTGAATCATTTTTTCTTTATACAACTTGAGGTTCTGGGATGCCTGTAGGTGACTCTCCTCCAAACCTTCGAGCTCTTCTAACTAAAACTTTGCATTCTGCTCTATAGTGATATTACTACCAAATACTATCCTTAGTAATGAGAGATGAACTTCTAAAGGTAGAATGGCTTCGGATCCATACACTAAGAAAAACATGGTAGACAAAGTTGGAGTTCAGTATATGGTACGGTAGGCCCACAAGGCTTTAACCAACTGCTCATTCTACAATAGTTTGTTGTCATCGAGAGTCTTCTTTAGTATTTGGATGAGAGTTTTGTTGAATGCTTCTGCTAAGCCATTTGCTCTAGGGTAGTAGATGGTGGAGTATCTCCAATCTATACCGTGTCTTCTAGAAAAACTATTGATCTTGGTGCTTTTGAATGTAGTACCATTATCGGATATAATTCATCGAGGCACCCTGAACCTATATACGATATGGTTCTTAAAAAAATGAAGCGCATGCTGAGTTGTGACCACTCTGAGTGGGATTGCCTCTGCCCATTTGGAAAAGTAGTAGGTGGCAGCTAAGATAAATCAATGACCCTTGGAAGGAGGAGGATCGATAGGACCCACAATGTCGGTACCCCAACACTCAAATAGCCATGAAGCCATTATAGGGTGTAGAATGTTGGGTGGTTGATGTAAGACCACACCATGTACATGACACTGATGGCATCTCCTAGCTACATCCATGTAGTCTGTGATCATCATTGGATAGTAGTATCCTAGTCTCTTAATCTTTATCTTCATCTTAAGATCAGATTGATGCACTCCACATAGACCTGAATGTACCTCGATGATAATCCTACGGGCTCTGTGTTTATCCAAATAACATACCCACATTTGATCAAAAGACCGTCGGTACAGGGTGTTGTCGGTGAAAATTTTTTATAGATTCTCCTTTCAAATCAGTTGGTGGAAGAGAGAGGCAAGAATATAAAAATTCATCTTTTTGGGATGCCATGCAGATCCGCAGATGTGCTTATTGAGGTGATTAGGTACGACATTAAGGAGAGGTGTATTATCTCGAAAGATAGAAGTCACCACCTATAATGAACCTAATCACCAAAATAAGGACTCCTAAGGACGTTGGGTCTTTGAAGTGTACCAGAGATTCTTCCCTTACTTTACATGGAAAAGTAAAGCAGGGTTTATTTTAAACTGGGTTTGTTAGGTTTCCTACAAGAGCAAGCCCCCATAGTTAATTACATTCTAAGGAATGGGGATTCCTTAGAAAAACTCTCGATTAAGGTAAATGATCATTGTCTCTAAATATTTCAATAGGAAAAGGATTATCAATCAATTGGTTTATTTTTGAAGATCAAATGGGATTGATCAAAGAGAGATTTATTATCGAAGCCAAAAGGCAATAATTACGAGATACCCATGATGCTAGGAAACTTAGCGAGCATCTCAAACTATCATACGATTGGGCTTTAAATTTTTGAAATTAATTTAATTTGTTTGAGTTGGATTTTTCATTAGAATGCTAGGGTTTATAATTCTATAATACAAGATTATGGAAATGCCTAAGATGTGAGAATTTATGCTTAGGGCCCATGAAAGGGAAAAGCAACCTTAGAACTTAAATCTAGGGAGCTTTAGCGAGGGCCAAAAGCACAACCAAAATCTAAGGTGAAAATGGGTATTTGGTTTGCCTCCATAAGAGAGGACAAACCACTCGATCGCTTAGACTTATATCCACCTGGGGGTGGCCGCCAACTAACTCCTCCTATGATTTTAAACACATGTAGGCAAGTCATATGCTTATGCAAGATAGTTAAGCTATTATTATTTAGAAAGAGACTAAGTCCTTAAACTAACTTTCTAAAGAGACTTGACCATGTAAAAGGCATGCTTCAAATGACCTAAATCTAATGCAGTTCAAATTTCATTTTATTTTTATTTTTGGACAATCATTTTGACTCAGGATAATAGGATTCATATGCCTAATGCATGAGAAATGAGATTATAGGTCAAAATCAACGAGAAGGGATGAGGGGTGTTTCCACCATGACTCTCACAAGTCAAGCCAAGTTTCTCTAGCAAAGGTGGAAGCCCTCCAATCAAGAGTGAAATAAGATGCATTTGTACATGATGTTATAAAAGAAATACTCATCTAGCTAAAAGGTTACTAATTCTTTTATCTTGATTTTAAACCTAAGCTTTATGTGAGGTTATGAGTACTTTATTTTTAGTTTTGAGTTATTAAGTTGGGTAAAAAATTTATTTTTCCCTAAGAGTCTAATCGTCATCCAGGCCATACATAAAGCAAGAAATAAACTAGAAAAAGGATGCCACTTAATGCACAAGCTAAACAAATCATCAATCAATTTATAAAGCTAAACGCAAAAGAATAAGAGGCCGATTGTGGTCGGGCACCACCTCACAAACCCGAAAACAAATTAAGTAGCCGAGCTCTACCCTTATACAACCTGGATTACAAATGAATTAAATATAATTAAGCAAGAAATTCATTGTTATAGGGGTCTTCAAGCTTCATTTCTTCATTCTTCTTTTCTTCTTTCTTCTTTGGTTCTTTCTTTTGGATGGTTGGAAGGTGGATTCTCCAAGACCTCACATGGTGCATAAGATGAAATCTTATGACCAATGCTCATCCTAATCCCCATAGAAATTATTCTAAAATCCTAATTGCAAAATTTACATGAAAAGAAAAGAATGGAAATTGAACTAACACCTGCAAAATAGAAATTAGCTAAAATAATCCACACAAATCCTAAGCATGTATACTGGACTTATCACCCCACACATGGGTGACTAAGTCCACCTATCCTATTGGATTATGCTTAAGGGTATAAGCACTTGCAAGCAAAAACATTTTTTTATATTTTTATTTATAATAGCGCCCCTTAAGCACAATCCCCTGCAAAAAATAATGGTTAGACTAAGATCGCCCTACCATTCATTCTACGAGCATACATCCTAACAACCAGTCTAAAATAAATATCACAAAATAAACAAGCATCAAACCATGCACCGCCCTAACCTAAAGCTAGAAGTGGTGACTTAGCTTAATATGTGTGCTTTAAAGGTTTGTGTGGTATGCTAGCGATGGCTTTAAGTTAGTATTTTCTAAGTGTGAAGCATGTTCAACTTTGAGGAGGGCTTCATTTAAGTTTTTAAAAATTTTTGGATTGATTTTTATTTCATGTTTTGATTAGTTTCAAATGAATCCTACAATTAATTTCTAAGTTATAAAGAGAGGAAAAGAGAAGAGAACTTCTCTTTTCTTCCCTAAACTAAGTAATTTCTAAAGTGGATTCATGTTTTTAGTTTTCTTTAGTGAGTGTTTTGATTAATTGTTTTGATTAATCCTAAGCTTAGATAAACTCTAAACAAATCCATTCAAAAGAGAGGCATTTTAAGATTAAATAAAATGAACCAAATTTACAAAACATATATCACTTCATTTCTTTCCCAACATGTATAACATGCATATGAATGAGTCCTAAGCATATCTATACACACCAAATGAGAATATTTAGCACACTTTATGATGCATGCTAAGCAAGTTGCTTAAGAAAATTTGAATGCTTATGATGCATGATTTTCATTAAGTAGAAAAGGGGTTTTCTTATCCAATTTTCACATGCACATATGAAAGAAAGAAAGGCATAAGTGAATACAGTGCCATTGTTAACTAGAGGTGCAAGGTATAAAACCTACTTAGGGCTACCTAAAGCCTCACAACCTCGGGGTTGTCCAGACCAATGTACCACTTTCCTTAAATACAAACATGTGTACAAAAGAAATGGATGGAAAAGAAAGAATGCAAAAGTTTGTTTTAGTTGATTTGCTTTGTTTATGCAATGTATATGTGCAAGCATAAGTATCCCTCTTAAGTGATAGCATAGGAATGAATAGAATATGGAATTAGGCAAGTGTTAGGTTATTTTCAAATGAACCATACATCTTACCAAATCCTATTCAAAACTACACTAAAAGAAAAGAGAAGGAAGACCTACACTAAGCACATCCTTATATGTTACTCACATGCAAGCTTATCATTAGAATATAAGTAGCACACTTTCAATTTTGATAATTGATTAGATTTTTAAAAATAATTTAAATTTAATAGTGATAATAGCCACTCATATTCTACTTTAGCCAACACATGCAAATTTGATATAAAGTAAACACTTTCACTTTAAATTTGGATTTTGAAAAGTATGGATGCATGAAACCACATGAAATATATATTTAGCATGTTGGGAAGAATTAAAGCAATGAAAGTATGTAAAAAAATTCACTTTAATTAAATCCTAAAGATAATCTTAAGAAAATAAGAAAACTTAAAGTAAACCAAAGTTTGTTTAATGTGATTTTTTATTTGAGTTTGAGTTTGATTTAATTTTGAAAAGGTGAGTTGAGTTTGCTATTCCTAACCCATTTCCACATGTGTTTGATATTTTTTGTTTAATTTTTAGATGATTAGATTCATTTTTATGTATTAACTAGGTTAAGGTATGAGTTAAGCAAGTTAATTAACCCTTACCTACACCACCTTAGCATAGTTAACCAAGTAATTATGAGCCAATGAGATGACATAAAAAACTCACAAGGAATTTAAACTTGCAATGCACCTAGGAAAAGGGCCTAATGCAATTTGGCTCATGATTAATGGTTAATTAAGCTAAGGGGTTTAGCTTAAGTAATTTCAAAACACCCCTTCACATATGAATTGGGTTTTGATTTCCTTTATTGAACTTAGGCTCTTAAACAAATAACCATCTACCTAAGGTAGATCAATTAAGTTCTGGAAGGTTTTAAAAAAATTTTAGAAATTAATTAAGGAGATAATTAATGAATTAACCCTTAATTAAGAGAGGATTAAAGAAAGAAAAAGGGGCATTTAGGGAATAGCTTAAGAGAAATACCCCAAAATTATTCTCTAAGCCTCCTATTCACTAAATCTAACCTTAATCAACCTTAATAATGGATTAAAAAACTAATCCAAGTTCTAATTATCCTTAATTATATGAGAGTAATTAGGAAATACATTTATAATTTCCCCAATTAAGCCTTAAATAAATCCCAAGAAAATTAGGGGAGGCAGAGGTCATCCCTTAAAACATACCCAAGAAATTTGGGATTAATTAGAGGACTAGTTAAGGAATAATTAGAAAATTAAAGTTTCTAATAAAACTTAAAATCAAAGAAAAGGATAATTCAAAATTGACTGAAATCTTTTTTAAAATATTCTAGGTTGAATTATCTTTCCATAAAATTTTAGCATATTTTTTGAATTTTATTGAAGGAGGTATGAATTTTTGAAGATCATGAGATTAACTAAAATTAATTAAATCTCCTAACTAATCTCTTAGCTCACAGCGTGACATGCAGCGGCGGCGGTCAACATGCTTTACACGCATCGCGTGGTGAGCCAATTACTTAAACGTCACATCCGGTTGGCGACATGGTGGTGGGATGCGCTTTGGTTGCTGTTGTTTGATCAAGGATCGAACGGCAAGGGATCATCCCATGGTTTTTAAAGGGATAAAACATTTTCTAAATGTGGAAATAATCTTGGTTGTCCATTCAAAATGCGCAGATGGATGGCTAGAATCTCTAGAGTTTTTCCCTTAGGATCAATAGAGGTTGTCCATGATCTTAGGGAAGATTCAAGCTCGATTGAGCTCAAACTGGAACAAGATTGTTCCCACACCATCTAAAGCTAATGAGAAGCTTATCCAACAGTGGATTTCTCATGACATGAAAATCTCTTTCACAAAAGATCAACACCTCCTAAGCTAAGTGGTCAAAAAATTCCATACCTCACCGGGGCTGGAGCTCGATGAGGTAGCTTCATCTACTGGAGATGAAGCCCTGTTGAAAGTTTCAAACCTTGGGATTGAGTGGATCTTCCTATGGACCAACATAACTTGATATCCTTTATGGCTTTGATCCAATTAAGGCTCTTCTTGCTTTGGAAACTTGAATGAGAGCTTGAGTGCACTCAGTTCGATCCTCTGAGGGAGTGTGCAAGAGGAATAGGAATGGAGTATGAGTTAGATGAAGTGAGCTCCCCATTTTCAATGGAGAAAATTGAGAAATGCACTTTTCAAATCCCTCTTATAAAGCTTAGGATGGTTCTCTGATCTTTCCTAATACTCTCTAGGTTTCAATCAAATGTGGGAATGATGATTTCAAATTGAATTACGGGGAGTATATCTCCCCCTATGGAAATCGAATGGATGAGCCTTAGCTTGCCATTTTGATCCAATTGACCATATGGAAAGGTTTTTTTAGGCTATTTGAAGTTGGCACATGGTCTATTTGAGCCAAGGAGTGGATTGGCAATCTCCCATGTGCTTCAAATTGAGTGGAGGGAGGTTTTTGAATTAGCCCATTTGACCTATGGGGTTAGGTTTGGCCTAGGGTCCATTTGGGCTAACCCAATCCCATTGTGTTGGGTGCACCACTCTTCATTGGGTCCACTTGAGCTATTAGGAAGGAATCAAGTTGATATGAAGAGGGCTTGACCAAATTACCCATGGATTAGACCAAAATTTGTTCTATGGCCTAGGGGTAAAATGATCATTTGGCTGATTTTTTAATTTGGATATGTTGGGTATGTGGAGAAAATAAGTTTGGCCAAGTTTCATTGGATTTGAAATCCATTTGATGAGGATTGGCTCATGTTGACCCATTAAGGTCAAAATGGGTCAAGTTGACCAATTGGTCAAATTGGGTCAAACCAAGGGTTGGGTCAAGTTCATATAACCATTTGAAATGTTTTGGTGGCTTTGGTTTGATTCAATTTGGTTTAGTTTTGAATTTGGCTCATATGACTTCATTTAGGTCAAATGGGTCAAGTTGACCAATTTGACCCATTTGACCTATTTAAGCTAGGTCAAGGGTAGGTTTAGGTTTGGTTAGTCATATAGAGTGGATTGGTATCTTTGTTTCCAATCAATTTTGGTTATGTTTGAATTTGGCTCAGCATAACCCCTTTAGGTCAAGTTAAGTTCAAGGTCAATTGGGCTAGGTTAGGTCTAGTTGGCCAATTGAGGCTTTAGTCAAGTTTAATAAGTGATTTGAAATGAACTTGACCCATTGGTTTGAATCAATTTGGCTTAGATCAAGTTTTGACATATTTTGACTTTTTTGGGTCAAAGTGATGGGCTAGGTTAGGCTCAAATGTTGACTTAGTCAAGTTCAAACATAGGCCATGAATGAACTTAGATCAATGGTTTTAATCAATTTGGCCTATGGTGGATTTTGGCTATGTTGGATTTCATTTTTGGTTAAGTGTTGACTTAGTCAACCCTTAGGTTTGACTTAGTTTGAACCAATTTGATTGATTGATCATCCCATGATGATTGTTGATCATGATGAGAGGCATAGGTGAGTTTGGTTCAATCCAATTTTGTTAGGATTATAATTTGGCTCAAAATGGTACTTTCGGTCACTTTGGGTCAAGTGAGCTTAAGTGGGTCAAATGGATTGGTCAAAGCTTGATTTGAATTTGATTGAACTTGTATATGGACTTATGATTGAAATGTAAATCCATTTGCAAGTGGTTTGAAGACAAATGAATTTTGATTCATTTGACAATTTCATATTCAAAGGAATAATATGAAAGGATTTGGGGTTTGATGTTTGAATTTATTTTTGATTTGGTGATTAAATTTGTATTTATGTTTGGATTTATGATTGCATGGTTGATTGAATCATGAAGAAAAATCAAGAGTTTGGCTTGATTTGAAGTTGATTTGGCAAAGTTCAAGATTTTGACTTGAAAGGCTTAGGATGGATTTTGAGTAGATTTCAATTTGATTTTTGGAATTGGTTTTGATTGTTTGAATTTATATTTCATTTATATATGTGAATATAAATGATAATATAAATGTTCATGAGAAAATTACAAGGATTTGAAGTGATTTGATCATGATTTAGGCTAAGTCCATTAAAGGCAATTTAAAGGACTTTGGAAATTTTGGAATTTGAAGTTTGAATTTTTGAATTTGGTTTGATTAATTTATATTTATATTTCATTTATATATGTGAATATAAATGAGAATATAAATTAGTTATGAGAAAATCCCATGAATTTGATATGGTTTGATCATGATTTTGGCTAAGTCTTTTAAGAGGAAATTTAAAAGGACTTAGGAAACTTCATGAATTGATTTTGAATTTTGAGTTTAGTTTGATTGGTTTGAATTTATATTTCATTTATATATTTAAATATAAATAAGAATATAAATGAGTCATGCAAAAATTTCAAGGATTTGAAATGATTTGATCATGATCTAGGCTAAGTCCTTAAGAAAGGAAATTAAGGACTTAGGAAATCTTTGGAATTTGGAACTTGATATTTCAATCATGGATTTCAATCATGGATTTCAATCACATGGAGTTGATTGATTTGAGTTTGGAGAAAATAAAATAAGATTGATTTGGAGTTTGACTTGAAGGAAGGAAGTTGAGGAATGGTTCAAGCTAAGGGTAGGCAAGTTTTCCTAACACCCCCTGGGCATGACCGATTCATATGGCTAACCCTTTTAAGTCTCTAGGGCTAGGTTGAGTGTCCACCTAATCACTAGATGTGTCTTAAGACTAAGGATCTCTTAGTGTCTAAGATGTATGTGTTGAGATCTCATTCTAAAAATGAGGTCAACAAAGGGCGCCCAATTGGTGTGGTGTGGCTAACAAGGTACACCGTACGTATTGGTGTTGACCGAAATGATCAACAACATCGAAAGATCATAAGCACTAATAGAAACAGTCTACCCCTAACCCAAGGTGTAGAAGGAATATAGAGCTTAGTGCAATGTGGTTCTACTCATGTCCAAGACATAAGAGAGAGGGAGGAATCCACTAAGGGATATAGTAAACTTCCACGTCATGAGGGGATGAGAGGTTTGATTTGAATTCTGCTAGGGAAGAGGGTTGAATTTTTTTTAATTTATTATTTATTTAATTTGTTTTTGTTTTGACTCCATGGGGAAAAAACTATCCACTAGGAAAGCAAGTTCAAGTCATCCACAAGGGAGGGGTTGAGAAATCCACAGAGGGATTAGAATTCTAAATCCACTAGGGGACTAAAAAGATTTGCATCTCATTGAAAAGAGCAAAATGTTTGATTTAGTTTAAATCGATTATTTTCTTTCTTTGTTTCATTGGATTTGTTTATTTCAAATTTTTAGATTTTTTAGATTTTGGGATGGACCCTATTGGTTTGCGATGGACACACTGAGTAGGAATCACGGAGGCCTAGACCTAACTTAAATTTACCAATCCAAAGGGGTAGTCTACCAACTACAAGATAGGACTATCCAACCAAAGGGATGCTTTTCGATATACAACACTATACTAGGAAGAAAGTATAGTAGACTTACATCCTCTAAAGTAGGGACCAGTTGTTGGGGAAATTTATTGGCAAGGAAACAGATTGAACCCAACCTAAGGTTGACTATTGAGTGAATGCCGCTAGACTTAAATCAACTCAAAGATAGTCAAAGGTAGATTTTTTTTATTATTTTGATTATGATGGATCCTATTAGTTTGCAATGAACTACACTGAGTAGGGGCCATGGAGGCTAGACCTAACTTAGATTTACCAATCCAAAAGAAGTAGTCTACTAACCACAAGGTAGGAATATCCAACCAAAGGGATGTCTTTCGGTATACAGCAGTTGTACTAGGAACAAAGTGTAGTAGACTTACATCCTCCAAAGTAAGAACCAGTTGCTGGGGTAATCTATTGGTAAGGCAACAGATTTAACCCAACTTAAGGCTGACTATTGAGTGAATGCCACTGGGGGGACTTAAATCAACTCAAAGATAGTCAAAGGTATATTTCATTTTTAGATTGTTTTGATTATGATGGATCCTATTAGTTTGCGATGAACTGCACTGAGTAGGGGCCATGGAGGCCTAGACCAAACTCAGATTTACTAATCCAAAGGGAGTAGTCTACCAACCATAAGGTAGGACTATCCAACCAAAGGGGTGTCTTTCA
Organism: Cymbidium sinense; assembly: GCA_021442155.1. Lineage (NCBI taxonomy): Eukaryota > Viridiplantae > Streptophyta > Magnoliopsida > Asparagales > Orchidaceae > Cymbidium > Cymbidium sinense. The sequence continues at coordinate 110,578,818 of CM038220.1, forward strand.
ATTTGCAAAGGTAAAGTTTTAAGAAGAAAGTGCGGGGACTCACATCTTCTAGAAATAAGGAACCATTGGGGTGATCAGTTACTTTGGGTAACAAATTGAATCCGACCTAGGGCTAACTATTGAGTGAATGTTGTTAGGGGACTTAAATCAGTTCAAGGATAGTCAAAGATTAATTTCATTTATAGATTTTTTATTATGATGGATCCTATTGGTTTGCGATGAACTGCACTGAGTAGGGGCCGTGGAGGCTTAGACTTAACTCAGATTTACCAATCCAAATGGAGTAGTCTACCAACCAAGGTAGAACTATCCAACCAATGAGGTGCCTTTCAGTTTGCAGTGGTCAAGTCTTAAGAAGAAAGCATGGGGACTCACATCTTCTACAAATAAGGAACTGCTGGGGTCATTGGCTGCTTTGGGCAACAAATCGAACCCGACCTAGGGCTGACTATTGAGTGAATGCCACTAGGGGACTTAAATCAACTCAAGGATAGTGAAAGATTAGATTCATTTTTAGATTTATTTTGATTATGATGAATCATATTGGTTTGTGATGAATTGCATTGAGTAGGGGTCGTGGAGGCCTAGACCTAACTCAAATTTACTAATCCAAAGGGAGTAGTCTACCAACCACAAGGTAGGACTATCCAACCAAAGGGGTGCCTTTCAATTTGCAATGGTCAAGTTTTAAGACAAAAATGTGAGGACTCACATCTTCTAGAAATAAAGAACCACTGGGATGATCAGTTGCTTTGGGAAATAAATCAAACCCGACCTAGGGCTGACTATTGAGTGAATGCCACTAGGAGACTTAAATCAGCTCAAGGATAGTCAAATATTAATTTCATTTTTAGATTATTTTGATTATGATGGATCCTATTGACTTACGATGAACTGCACTGAGTAGGGGCCGTGGAGGCCTAGACCTAACTCAAATTTACCAATCCAAAGGGAGTAGTCTACCAACCACAAGGTAGGACTATCCGACCAACAGGATGCCTTTCAATTTACAGTGGTTAAGTCTTAAGAAGAAAGCACAGGAACTCACATCTTCTAGAAATAAGGAACCACTAGGCTCATTGGCTACTTTAGGCAACAAATCAAACCCGACCTAGGGCTTACTATTGAGTGAATGCCACTGAGGGACTTAAATCAGCTCAAGGATAGTGAAAGATTAATTTCATTTTGGATTTATTTTGATTATGATGGATTCTATTGGTTTGCAATGAATTGCACTGAGTAGGGGCCTTGGAGGCCTAGACTTAACTCAAATTTACCAATTCAAAGGGAGTAGTCTACTAACCATAAGGTAGGACTATCCAACTTAAGGGGTGCTTTCAATTTGCAATGATCAATTTAAGGGAAGAAAGCTCAGGGACTCACATCTTCCACTACAAAAGACCACTAGGGTGATCAGTTACTTTGGGCAACAAATTGAACCCGACCTATGGCTGACTAATGAGTGAATGTCGTTGGGGGACTTAAATCAACTCAAAGATAGAAAAAGATAGATTTCATTTTTTTTTAGATTTATTTTGATGGATTATGATGGATCCCATTGGTTTGTGATGGTTCAAACTGAGAAGGTGCTTATATCAACCTAGACCTATCTTAAATTTATTGAACTAAAGGGAGTAGCTTTCTTAACCGATGGGAGAACTATCCAAACAAAGGAGTGTCTTTTGATTTGCAATGATCAATTTAAGGGAAGAAAGTTTGGGGACTCACATATTCCACTACAAATGACCACTGGGGTGATCGGTTGCTATTGGCAATAAATCGAACCTGACCTAGGGTTGCCCGTCAATTTGCGACAATCATGCTAGAAAGAATGCATCACAGTCTAATATCTTCCAAAGTGAAATGACTGCCTAGGTAACCTGTTTATGGCAAAACATATTAAACCTGACCTAAGGGTGACTACGGAGTGAGTATCAACCTGGGGATTTATCTCAACTCAGGTAGTCAGGCAATTCCTATAGGGAGTTCTACTGACACTGCCCTAAAGATAGGATGTCTGCTTGAAAAAAGGGGCCCTTTGGGGGCTTGAATTCCTAATCCACAAGCTATTTTTTTATAGTTTATTTTAATGTGGACCCTGTTGGTTTGTGAGGGATCAAACTAAGAAGGAGCTTATATCAGCCTAGACCTATCTCAAATTTGTTGAACCAAGGGAGAATCTGCATATCAGCTGAACAAGTTCTCCAACCATAGGGGTGGCTACTAAGAAAGGGAGACTGTCCAATCCAAAAGTAACCTGGGTAATGTATAAATTGAGTTGTAAAGAATGTGATCCAAATAGAGTGCCCGTAAGGGATGGGGCTGCTAAAGGGCTTAATCCAACACCATGGAGAAGATGACATGGCTAGTCATATATCTAGGTATTCAGTGTCCAACTCAAGGAGGAAGTGTGGGAACTCACATCTGCCAAGAATGGTGTACTCACTGAGTGAGTCGCTGTCAACATAGCAAACATCAACCAACCTAAGGTGCCTGTCAGTTTTGCAATAATTATCCTAGGAAGAAAGCTCAGGGAATCACATCCTCTTATAGCGAACGATGGGATAGTTGTCTTGGCTGACAGTGCTATCTAACCTGACTCTTGAGAGAATGGCACTAGGGGACTTATATCGACTCAAAGGTAGTCAAGAGGAAAGGAACCTCTGGGGGACTTACCCTAAACCTCAAATATACTTAACCTAGTTAGTGCATGATAACTAGTTCAAGAAGAATGCATGAGGACTCACATCTTCTTAAGAAAAGTCAACATGAGGTAGCTTACTGGCTAAGCAGTGAAGTCTACCATACTAACAAGGCCCTCGTTGGTTTGCAATGGTCAAGTTAGAAAGAAAGCTCAAGGACTCACATCTTCCAACAAATGATCACTGGGTGACATACTAGCGAGGTAGCATGTAGACCCGGCCTAGAGCAACTAATGAGTGAGTGACACAGGGGGCTTGCTCCCACATCAAAGTAGCCTAAGACAAAAGATTTGTGTTTGCTTTATGCATGTGTTAAAAATGAATAGGTCACCTCTTGGGTTCTCTCACACCTATCTTAAACACACTAGGGAGTTTGATGGAATGGTGTCACGGATGGGAACCGAGGATTCCCACTAAGAAAGGATGCTGCTCAGGTTCTCTCACACCTAACTTAGTTATGCTAATCAAAACAGGATGCCAATTGGGTTCTCTCACACCTATTCTCGTAGCACCGACAAGTTGTGTTTGTGATGTGAAAGAGGGATAGGATGTCATTGGGGGACTCTTACACCTAGCCTAAACACGTCATGGCAAATTCGCAAGACAAGCAAACAACGCTTCAAAAGAAGAGAAGATTTGATGAATGGACTCAAATTTTTGTTCTTTTTATTAATCAATTATTTTCAAACATGATTTATTTCATGGGTAATATTTCTTTAGATAGATCCCAATAATTGGAAGCATCGGGTGTTCCCCTTTAAAATCAATAAGCTGATAAGATCCTTCTTGGTAAATAGGGGCCTTCCCAAGTGGGTTCAAACTTGCCTCCCATCTTTCGATGGGAAATAATTGGTCTTCTTAGGATTAACATAAGTTCTCCTACTTGGAAAGACCTAAGTCTGACTAGCTTGTTGTGAGCTTGAATCATTTTGGCTTTGTACAACTCGAGATTTTGGGACGCCCATAGGCCACTTTCCTCCAAAACTTTGAGCTCTTTTAACCATAAATTTGCATTTCATTCTGAAGTGATCTTGCTACCTGATGATATCCTTAGTGATGGGAGTTAAACTTCTAAAGGTAGAATGACTTTATACCTATACACTAAGGATAATGGGGTAGACTGAGTTAGAGTCCGGTATGTGGTGCGATAGGCCCACACGGCTTCAACCAACTACTCATGCCACTGTCGTTTGTTGTCATCAAGAGCTTTCTTCAATATCTAGATGAGATTTTTGTTGAATGCTTCTGCTAAGCCATTTGCTCTAGGGTAGTAGGTAGTAGAGTATCTCCAATCTATACCGTGTCTTTTGGCGAAGCTGTTGATCTTTGTATTTTTGAATGCAGTGACATAATCAAATATAATTCATCGAGGCACTCCAAATCTACATAATATGGCTCCTAAAAATCTAAAGCACATGTTGAGCTATGACATCTCTGAGTGGGATGGCTTCCGCCCACTTGGAAAAGTAGTCGGTGGCAACTAAAATGAACCGATGACCCTTGGAAGAAGGAGGATTGATCAAACCCACAATGTCAGTATCCCAACACTCAAATGGCCATGAGGCCAATGTAGGGTGTAGAATATTGGGTGGTTGGTGGAGGATCACACCGTGTACCTGACACTGATGGCATCTTCTAGCTGCATCCATGCAGTCTGTAATCATCAAAGGCCAGTAGTATCCTAGTCTCTTGATCTTTGTCTTCATCTTCGGACCGGATTGATGAGCTCTGCATAGACCTGCATGTACCTCGGTTACAATGTCATGGGCTTCATGTTTATCAAAATAGTGTAACCACATTTGGTCAAAGGACTGGCGGTACAGGGTGTCATCTACAAGAGCGTAGGAGATAGCTCTTTGTTTCACTTGATGGGCTTGTGACTTTTGTTGAGGTAGTTTGCTAGTGTTTAAATAATCTATGAACAGTTGCCTCCAATCTAGCTCCTCATCCATTTTGGCAATGGAAACCTCCCCTTCAAGAGAAAGTCTCTCGATGGGTTCAGCATTAATAAGGGATATGACTTGTCTATTCTAGACCCTTATTAGAATGGACTCAACTTTTGGACATGCCAATTCCTTAGCAAGTTTGGCTAAAGCATCTACTACTATGTTCTCTACTCGGGGAACCTTGTAGATGGTGACTCCAGGAATCTGGGCCAACACCTTCATGGTATACTCATGGTAATGACAAAGCTTGGGTTTGAGAATCTTGTAAGACCAGGTGATCTGGATGATAACCAACTGAGAATCCCCAAAGATGTTGATGCTCTTAACACTAATAGTACTAACTAACTCTAGGCCGATAATCAAAGCCTCATACTCAGCTTCATTATTGGTGCAGGGGTTGGAAAGATAGTATGAGAATCTCATCACATCGAGGTCTAGAGTTAGAAGAACTATTCCTACCCCTGCCTTTCTTGGGACAATAGATTGTGGTGCTTCACCTTTAAGAAAAAAAGCTGCACCATCAAAATACATCTCCCATCAGTGGTTGTCGGCCTCCCCTAAGTTCATGATTTGTTCATCGGGGAGATCATCACTAAGCCGAAAATCAACAGGAAGTGGGTGTGCCGCTAAGAAATCTGCTAGTGTCTGTCCTTTTACCGCACGGAGGGATACAAATGTAATATCATACTACAAAAGTATCATGGAACAGCATGCCAAACATTCAGATAGCGTTGGCTGTGTCATGAGATATTGCTGTGGATTCATCCTGGAGATCAAGTTCACCTTACGAAAAAGCATATAATGTCATAGCTTTTGGGAGGCAAAGATCAAAGCTAGGCAACATTTCTCAATAGGTAGATAGTTTTCTTCAACAGGGATTAGATGATGGCTGAGGTAGTAAAGAGCACTCTCCTTTCCTTCATTGTGGCTTGGGCCAACAAAACGCCGAGCAAGTCATCAAATGCAGTAGTGTAAAGGATGAGTGGCCTGCCCAAGATAGGGGCTGCGAGAACTGGCAACTTCACTAAATGCTGCTTGATGTCTTCGAATGCATGCTAGCACTTGTCATCCCACTTGAACTTAGCATCCTTTTTGACAAGTGATGATGATGGCTTGCATCTCCCCGATAGGTTAAATATAAAGCATCTTAGATATGCCAGCCATCCTTGGGAGGATTTGAGTTGAGTTAAACTCTTAGGGGTGGCATTTCTAAGATAGCTTTAATCTTTTCAAGATCTATTTCTATTCGTCGGTGTCGAACAATGAACTCGAGGAATTTCCTTGAAGCTACTCTGAATGCACACTTCAAGAGATTCATTTTGAGGTTATATTATCTTAACCATTCAAAAATTACTCTCAAGTCAAAGAGGTGGTCTTCCTTTTCTTTGCTTTTGACTACTAGATCATCAACGTAGCACTCAACCTAATGATGGATGTGTTTGTTGAAGATCAGTCATGGTCCGTTGGTATGTAGCACCAGCATTTTTAAGGCCAAAAGGTATAACAGAAGATTCTAATCGGGGTTCATAAAGCAACATTTTTTTTATCTTCAGCATACATCTTGATTTGGTTGTAGCTAGATGACCCATCCATGAAAGAGAAGACTGCATGAGATGAGGCAATGTCCATCATTAATTCTGCTACAGGAAGAGGAAACTCATCCTTAGGACATGCCTTGTTTAAGTCCTAAAAAGCATATACAAATTTCTTCTTCTTAATTGTGACACTCTAACCAGTAGATATTTTTCTTCCTAGATAAAACCAAAGATCGATCGCTTTCTTGACTAAATGACATGTTCAATTTCTAATCACATGCCTAGAGCTTGCTTATAGGTAGCTAGGTCTATTGCTAGCTTGTGGACCGCTACGTTAGGAGATAATCTGGGCATTTCTTCATAACTCCATGCAAAGTAGTCTATTAACTAAGTCAATAGCTTAACTAAGTCATTAGTTTCTTCTTCACTCAGCAACGAACTGATGTACGTCGGGCATGGATTTTCTTATGTCCCGAGGTTGATTTCTTTGAGCTTGTCTATTATTGAGTGGATTTCTTCTTCAAATTTTGTAGGTTCGTCTTTTTCTTGAAGATCATTTGGATCATCAGAGATTTCAAGCACGCATTCTCATAAGAGTTGGTGTTATTAAAAAGAACTTATCAGACTCCAAATAATTGGTAACAATTAAGTAGTAATCATCATCATCGACTGGACCCACTGTACTCAAATCTTAATCCTGCTCTTGATTGTGCTTCCCTACCTGTATTGTTCCATAGCTTTTTAAAGTACTCTGACCTATGCCTGGACCATGTGTGAGGAACCAAACCTTTATGTATAAGATTTTGAACACAAGGCGAGTAAAAATTAAGTGGTAATTCCATTAATTGTTTAAAAGCATCCTCTTCAAGTTCTTCGTCAACTTCAAGACTTGAGGATGATGATCCTGAAAAGAACCTCTTCTGCTTCATGTCACTGGAAGACTTAAGGACTTCCTTAACTACTAAACCTTCAACTTTTTGAGATGTAAGTGAGGTACGAGCTAAGGTTCCCAACTGTTTCGTAATAGTTTTACATAAACCATATTTGAATACTTTGCTTTGTTTGAAGGCCTGGTCTTTGTCACTATCTAGATTGAATGTCGCCTCTAATGGAACCCGCTGATAGGGATTAGCTGGTATACTAATCACATTAGACTCGTCCACCGAGCTGGATTTCAAGTCTATGTCAAAAGTAGGGGTACTCCTATAAACTAGAACACAACCTCTATTGGCTAATGGCCAACTAGGAGGTCTTCCACCTCTAGAATTATCTCTGCCTGATGGAGATTGAGTCATTCTACCCATGCATCCATATGATGGAATGGACTATGGGTAGAAAGTAAGATGCAGCTCTATTTCTTTCTCATTTCCCCTTTCTTGTGGACTTGGATTTCCATTTTTCTTTTCTTTTTCTCTTGGCTTTTCTTTTTCTTGATTTTCTTTTTCTTTTGCTTTTGCATTTGAATTTTGTTCAACTTCATAAGAAAGGGTGTGTTGAGGAAGATAATAGGTCACATCCTCATAAATCTTAACCTCTCTAATTGAAAATGGCTTTTCATCCCAAATGACTCGATATTCAATTCCATCTTTTTTGAATTTGATGCACTGATGGAGGGAGAATGGAATGATCTTGTTCTGATATATCCAAGGCCTATTGAGTAAAGCAGTGAATGAAGTATTTGAATCAATGATGTAGAACTTGGCTTTAATCTTCTAATCACCTATCTCCAAAGGTAACACTATGGAACCTAAAGCCCACTCACCTTGTTCATTGAATCCTCTCAACATCATCTGATCTCCTCGGAGTGTGGAGATGTCAATCCTCAAATAGGCAAGGGTTTTCAGACTCATAATGTTAATCGATGCACCTGGATCCATGAGAACTCTAGTGAGTTTGAACTTGTCCATGTTGACTGTGATGTAGAGGGAACTATTGTGCTCTAAGTCCCCTAGCAGAAGGTCTTCATCTGTGAAGGTGATCCCTTGAGCTTCTTTTGTATAATGTGTCTCCTCACCTATAGCAGTTAGCTGAGCTAAGCATATTTCAGGATCAATGAGAGCCTTGATTAGTGATTCCCACATCTCTTTTGATAAGATAAGGGCATCGTATATGCTTAGCTTAGATGGCAACTTTCTTAGATGAAAAAAGACATTGTAGTCCACCTTGGGCTGGTCATCAACAAGCATATCCAAGGATGGAGCATCTTGTGGAGGGGCTTCTCGATCCTTTGTACCAATGACTTATTTCCCTCTATCTTGAGGTGCTTCGCTAGGAGGCAGAACCTTGCCACTACGGAGGTTAACTTAGGTAATCTCTTATGACAGGGTAATGGAAGGTTCTACCTACACATCAAGCTCACCTAGAGCTTCTCCTATGGGACCCTCAAAATTAGATGATTCCAAGTCTATCTCAAGAGATGAACCTGTGGTATTCATAGTAGGAAAGTCCAAGTCTGAATCAGAAAGAGGAAGATCAAAATTGTTATAGTTATTTTGACTTGAAGAGTAATCATTAAGAATAGAAGAAGACAACCCATCATAAGTGAAATAGATGTAATTCAAGCTAGCTTTATTCTTCAATTTCTTAGAATTATTTAGAGGTACAAAGTAGAAATCAAGTAAAGTGAGTGGGGTAAGGGATTTGATGCCCTTATTCATCGATATAAGAGCTCTACTAGTAGAAGAAAAATAAGAACTAGTTGAATTGGAAGAAGCGGCAGGTGTGGAAGCTACAATTGTAGGCTAGAGGTTGGACACCATATCGCACTAATGGGCTATCCTGTGCTAACACATGTCAGCCGGATGCTCGAGCTCCCCTTTCCTAGAGTTGGCACTAGCAACTTGCAAACCTTTCTTGATGTTGGAGGTTTGAGCTGACTCAAGCACCTGCAAGGAAAACTTTTTGATCTTCTAGACTATCTTCTTAAAGGTTTTGTATAAAGAAATATCCCAACCTTCTTTCATTTTGGAAGGATCACATGTATCCCCAAGGATTACCCTAATGGAACTAGATGGTTATTCCACAAGGTATTCCTTTGGGATAAGTACAACACCGGTCTTAAAGATGTGTTCAAGTCAGTCTTTAAATGTGAAGCAATCCTCTAAAATATGGCCTAGCATATGATGGTACGGGCAAAAATTTGGATCATGACTTTTGCCTACTTCCTCCGGTCTCCTAGGCACGGATAGCTGAAAATCAAGCTTCTTTAAGAGATTCTTAAAAAATTTCTTGATTACCTCCCTCTTAAGAGAATAAGGTTTATTTAACTTATCTAAAAGAGTAGGTAGACCATAGCACCTATGTGGTATGCATGAGTGAAGGTCATGGAGGTCATGGAGGGTAGGGTTGCCTCGGTGGTGGCAAAGGAGATGGAGGGTGCTAAGGTCGTGGTCTCTCAGACTGATCTCTAGCTAGCTGCTTCCCTTTATCTACCGTTATCACTGCTCCTAACTTCTTCTCATAAACCTTCTGCAGCTTCTACTTAGGCAATTGGTCTTGAAAAGATAACTGTTTGGCCTCTCCTTATAGACTAGCCGCCTTGTTGATTAGCTTCTCAAATGTCTTGATAGTGAAGGCCTTAAGCATGAAGGCAATCGGGCCATGGATATTATTTAAAATAATCTCAATGGCATGCTGCTTAGACAGCTGCGGCTCACATTTCGTACTCAGGCTATGCCATCAGAGAATATAATCAACAAGGGACTCACATGGGTGCTATTGTGCTACAACAAGATCACCTATAGTAACCCTTTGCTGAGCTCCAGTAAACCTCTTGATAAAGAGTTGCTCCAACTCAGCAAATATCTTTACTAAACCATTGGGTAGTTCAACATACAAATCTAAGGCAATCCCTGCTAGGCTACTAACAAAGAGGCGAAGCGCTCCACCCAAGATTGCAATTGGCCAAGTGTATATGTTTGGTTTCCACTGTCATCAAATCTTTTGAAGGAAGGAGGCACGAAACCCTTGGGATACTGAATGGAATCGAATTCCTTCAGGTAAGGTCTACCCTTTGGAATCAATGATCCTCCCCGGACTTGAGCCAATGCTTCCTTCACTTGCTGCTCAACCATAGATTTTATATCTTTTTCTTATATGGAGGTACCTTCCACTACCTTCCTATACATGCTAATGCTACCTTGCTCAACGGGAGGTAACTTCCAAGACATGCACACTGACTAATGTTGACTGTAGGATGAACTACTGGAGCTTATCTCTGAAGCCCTAAAATTACTACTAACAAGTCCTCTAACTGCTATGCCATTTTATCTATCTACTCATCTTTTTATTTCAACTGATGTTGGAGGTGTTGAGCTGATGTTGTGGTGTCTTCTTGGTCAACCTCATCACCTTCCATGGCCCCTCCCAAACAGTCTCCCAACAAGTCATCTTCATTAGGATCGAAGCTGACTCTCTCCTCATCTGATAAATTATACCCTAGAATTTCTTCTTTTCCATGAAATAATGAGCCATTGTCTCATCTAAAGAACGATTGATCTGTACATGTATAAATATATTCGGCTGACCGGTGTGATCACTATCATGTAATGAGAGGCACCAGACCTCACTTGCCACTAGAGAGTCAATCATATGTGGACTGTACTCACTGGAAGAGTGACACTCCTGACTGCCACTAGCAATGAGAGGGGTAACAATCCTAAGATGTTTCATTATCATTGATGCAACTGGACTATCATCTGCCACCTCTGAAATAACTGTCACCATCTCCACATCTATTATTGCCGAGGTGAAGGGATGACCAATGCTGTCCACTCCTTCCGCACCATGGGGCAAAAAGGTCAAGGTGAGAGCTGCCTTACCATAATAGGCGGTGTAGAAGGGTCGGATCCTTGGTCATAGGATCACCAACAGGTGCACTTCTCTGGATATGGCCTTCATGGCCTTTCGCAGAGATGCCGACTGGACCGGTGATGGATGGGGTGAGTGGTGGGGTGGAGACACCGACTCTATGCACAGAGCTATCCTCCGTGATGACTAGTACCAGTAAGGATGATGTCGATGCGCGTAGTGCCAAGTTGGAAAATCAATAAGTGCAAAGCACGGCGACCGACAACCTCGCCTTCCCTACCGGGTAATGAGGTATGGGCCTCTATCCCTCTCCGATGGAAATGTTTTCCCCACAGGGGATGATGAAGATCAAACCGAGCTCAAATTTGAACATCCGAAGCACCACCACAAGATAGATGGAGGTCACGTATGACCTCCTCCTCCTCCTAGTAATCTGGTGATGTGCACACCGATGGAGGTGATGTGTGAATCTTCCTAGTATCCTCTCTATCTGACCTAGAGAGAGGATGAAATTAGTTTGCTATAACTAGTGGTGAAGTAATAATAGGGAACTCCTCAATGGCTGAATGGGCTACTACCTCCATCTCCTTTGCAATCCTAGTGTGATACCGCTTGATCATGCAATTTTTATTTCTATGCCGTGTCCTGGCAGGATGGGAGGAGTGAGAGCTAGACCCATACTTAAAGGTGGGGGAGGAAATCCGTGAGATCAGGGGAGCCTTACCTTTAGAGGGTACTGGTGATAAGGTGCTAGCCCTCACTAGGGCGGCATGAGAAACCATGGGGTGCACTAAAATCGGGCACTGCTTGTACTACTATTACAACTAAATCCTGTGGGATTTCCACTGCTTTCCTCTTCAGTGAGGAGATGTCAGAATTAGTGGGTAAGTCAATCCGGATGATCAGCTTTTGCCCAATCACTGTGGTCCTATTGACTATAGTGAGGTGAGTGCCCTCACAAGTAATCCTCGCTCCCTCAAATCCCCTACCAAAGTGGATCATATGTGTATGGTCCAGTCGGGGGAAGGTGGTTTGGTCCAAAGCCAAATCCATATTATGGGGGAAAGTGAAAATGAACTGTGAACCTACCATCTCACAATAGAAAAGACAAAACTAACTGTTGTAATCAGAATCTAAGAATAGAGATGAGCTTGTATGATTTCTATCTTTATAGATTTTGAATTTGAATTGAAAATTTGAACCCACATCCAACAACTTGGAAGTGTTAAGTGGGGTTCAAATAGATTTGAGAAGATTTGATTGAAAGAGGAATTTTGAATATGAATCCAACTTCAACAAATTTGGATATGTTGAAAAGTGGATTCAAATATTTTGAGAAGGATGCTTCCATAGGTTCATGTTTATTTAAATTTAAATTTTGTTTTGATGACCCTTCCCTTTAACAAATTTGGGTATGTTAAAGTAACGGTCAATTGATTTTATTTTTGATTAATGATTTTGGAACTTTACTTAGCAAATTTGGGTATGCTAAGTGAAGTGTTTGAAAATGATTATTTCTTTTTGTGAATTGTTGGCTAATTTTGAAAATTAGAATTCTCACTTAGCAAATTTAGGTATGTTAAGTGAAGAACCCAAGTGTGTTTTGTTTGATTTTTTTTTGAAAGTAGTATTCTTAGCAAATTTGAGTATGTTAAGAAGATCCTAAGGTGTTTCATTTATTTTTTAGATGTTTTGATTTTTTTGAAAGTGGATCCTTAGCAAATTTAGGCGTGCTAAGGAAATCCTTAGGAGTTTTCTTTTTTTTGTTTTGAATGTTTGAAAGTGAAGACTTTACGTTAGCAAATATGGTATGCTAAAGATGAAGTCCCACTTAGTTTTGTGAATTTGAAATTTCACTTAGCAAATTTGAGTATGCTAAATGAAATTCCAAATAATGCGTTCAAAATTTTTGTTTAGTTTCATTTTGAAAATGGAAATTTTTTAGCAAATTTGTTAAGAACAAAGTTTCAAAGGTGTTTAAAACTTTTGTTTTGAATTTGGAGACTTCACTTAGCAATTTGAGTATGCTAAATGAGGTTCCAAAATGTTTTTAAATTTTGGTTTTTTTTTTTTTTGAATTTGGAGACTTTTTAGCAATTAATGCTAGATGAAGTTCCAAATGAAAATTTTAGTTTTGTGAATTTGAAATTTCACTTAGCAAATTTGAGTATGCTAAATGAAATTCCAAATAATGCGTTCAAAATTTTTGTGTTTAGTTTCATTTTGAAAATGGAAATTTTTTCTTAGCAAATTTGGTATGCTAAAGAACAAAGTTTCAAAGGTGTTTAAAACTTTTGGGTTTTGAATTTGGAGACTTCACTTAGCAATTTTGAGTATGCTAAATGAGGTTCCAAAATGTTTTTGAAAATTTTTGGTTTTTTTTTTTTTTTTTTTGGACTTCACTTAGCAAATTTAAGTATGCTAGATGAAGTTCCAAAATATGTTTGAAAATTTTTAGTTTTGAATTTGAAGACTTTACTTAACAAATTTGAGTATGCTAAATGAAATTCCAAATGTGTTTGAAAAAAAAAATTTTGATTTCGAATTTGGAGACTTCACTTAGAAAATTTGGGAATGCTAAATGAAATTCCAAATGTGTTTTGAAAAAAAATTTTGATTTTAAATTGGGAGACTTAATTTAGCAAATTTGAGTATGTTAAACAAAGTTCCAAATGTGCTTGAATTTTTTTTTTTTTTTTTTTTTGGTTTTATTCGGAAACTTCACTTAGCAAATTTGAGTATGCTAAATGAAGTTCCAAATAATGGTTTGAAAATTTTTTGGTTTTGAAAAGTAGAAACTTCATTTTAACAAATGGGGTATGCTTGAATGAAGTTCCAAATGTGTTTGAAAATTTTTGATTTTGAATTTGGAGACTTCACTTAGCAAATTTGATTATTCTAAATGAATTTCCAAATGTGTTTTAAAAAAATTTGATTTTGAGTTAGAGACTTCACTTAGCAAATTTGAGTATGCTAAATGAAGTTCCAAAATATGTTTGAAAATTTTTTATTTTGAATTTGGAAACTTCACTTAGAAAATTTGAGTATGCTAAATGAAGTTCCAAAAAGTTTGAAAATTTTTAGTTTTGGATTTGGAAACTTCACTTAGCATATTTAAGTATACTAAATGGAGTTCCAAAATTTGTTTGAAATTTTGTTTGATATGATTGTTAAGTTTTAATTTTGAAAAGAAGTCTTACATTTCTCAAATTTATGATAAAAATTTTTCTGTGAGATTATTGCTTTTTGAAAGAGGGAATTTCCAACTTAATCACATATGGGATATGTTTAAGTAGGATTTCCAAATGATTTTATTTTTAATTTGGGAATAAAATCTTCATTCAATGAATTTGGGTATATTGAATGGAGATGTTCATAAGCTTTTGAAAATTTTAGTTTTATTTGAAAATGAAGCTTCCTTTCAATAAATGTGGGTGTATTTAATGGAAAGGTTCATTTGTGCTTTTTTTTTTTTGAAAATTTTATTTTTTGATTTTGATTTTGACTTTTGGGAAGATGATTGTTCATTTTATTTTTGTAAATATAATCTTTATCAAAGTGATTTGAGGGAAGATGTTCATTTGTGCTTTCAAAAAGTTTAATTTTGTTTCAAAATGAAACTTCCATTCAATTTGAACGAAGAGGTTCGTGTGTGTGTGTTTTTTTAAAAAAAAATTATTTTTGATTTTGATCTTTGGAAAGATGATTGTTCATTTTATTTTGAAAATAGAATCTTTATCAAAATGAATTGATAGAAGATGTTCATTTGTGCTTTTGGAAAAGATTGTTATTTTTATTTTTGAAGATTCTTACATGTAACGATTACAATAATTGTTAGATGAGGGTGATCTAAGAAAATTTTTGGAAAATATTTTATTATGTACATTTTTGAAAGAGTGCTTTTATGAAAAAATTATTTTGTCTTTATTATTTTAGAATGAACCTTTATTTTCATAAAGATGATAAAGAGGAAGTCTTAAAATGTTTTCTTTGTTTAGATTTTCTTTTTTGTTAACCCATTGGAGAACCCAACGGGGGTTTTAAGACCAACACGGGGTGAGGTCCTAAAACCTAAAGATGTTGGCTAGCTTAACTCAAGGATGAAATAAGCTAAGTGCCAACGAAAAGAAAGATAGTCTTGGGTTCCTACAAAAGTACAAATCCACTATCGATACTTAGAGACAACGATCATTTACCAAAGATGGAGAGAGGAACCATCCTCAACAGAGTCGCCAAAAAAATCTGTGGGTGAAAAATTTTTATAGAGTCGCCTTTCAAATCTATTGGTGGAAGAGAGAGGAAATAATATAGAAATTCATCTTTTTGGGATGCCACATAGATTCACATATGTGCTTATTGAGGTGATTGAGTATGACATTTAGGAGAGGTGTACTATCTTGAAAGATAGAAGTCACCACCCTACAATGGACCTAATCACCAAAATTAGGACTCCTAAGAACATTGGGTCTTCGAAGTGTACTAGAGATTCTTCCTCTACTTTACATGGAAAAGTAAAGCAATGTTTATTTTAAATCAGGTTCATTAAGTTTCCTACAGGGGCAAGCCCCAATAGTAAATTACATCCTAAGGAATAGAGATTCCCAAAGAAAACTCTCGATTAAGGTAAATGATCAATGTCTCTAAAGATTTTAATAGGAAAAGGACTTTCAATCGATTGGTTTATTTTGAAGATCAAATGGGATTGATCAAAGAGAGATTTATTATTGAAGCCAAATGATGATAAGTAGGGCATACCCATGATGGTAGGAAACCTAGCGAGCATCTCAAACTATCCTATGATTTAGTTTGTTTGAGCTAAATTTTTCATTAGAATGCTAGGCTTATAATTTTATAATACAAGCTTATGGAAATGCCTAAGAGGTGAGAATTTATGCTTAGGGCCCATGAAAGGGAAAAGCAACCTCAGAACCTAAATCTAGGGAGCTTTGGTGAGAGCCAAAAGCACAGCCTAAATCTAAGGCAAAAATGGGTTTTTGGTTTGCCTCCACAAGAGAGGACAAACCACCCGACCGCTTAGACTTACAACCACCTAGGGGTGGCCGCCAACTAACTCCTCCTGATTTTAAACACATGTAGGCAAGTCATATGCTTATGCAAGATAGTTACGCTATTATTATTTAGAAAGAGACTAAGTCCTTAAACTCACTCCCTAAAAATACTAGATCATGTAAAAGGCATGCTTCAAATGACCTAAATCTAATGCAATTTAAATTTCATTTTATTTTTATTTTTGGATAATCATTTTGACTCAGGCTAATAGGATTCATATGCTTAATGCATGAGAAATGAGATTATGAGCCAAAATCAGTGAAAAGGGAGGAGGTGTGTTTCCACCATGGCTCTCACAAGTCAAGCTAAGTTTCTCTGGTAAAGGTGGAAGCCCTCGAATCAAGAGTGAAACAATATGCCTTTGTGCATAATGTTATAAAAGAAATACTCATCCAGCTAAAGGGTTGCTAATTCTTTTATCTTGATTTTAAACCTAAGCTTTAAGTGAGGTTATGAGTTCTTTATTTTTAGTTTTGAGTTGTCAAGTTGGGTAAAAGATTTATTTTTTCCTAAGAGCCTAATTGTCATCAACGCCATACATAAAGCAAGGAATAAACTAGGAAAAGGATGCCACTTAATGCACAAGCTAAACAAATCATCAATCAATTTATAAAGCTATGCACAAAAGAATAAAATATTGATTGTGGTCAGGCACCACCGCACAAACCCAAAAATAAATTGGGTAGCCAAGATCTACCATTATACAACCCGAATTACAAATAAATTAAATACAATTAAGCAAGGAATTCATTGTTATGGGGGTCTTCAAGCTTCATTTCTTGTTCTTCTTTTCTTCTTTCTTCTTTGGTTCTTTTTTTTAGATGGTTGGAAGGTGGATTCTCTAAGGCCTCACATGGTGCATAAGATGAGATCTTATGACCAATGCTCATCCAATCCCCATAATAATCATTCCAAAATCTTAATTGCAAAATTTACATGAAAAGGAAAGAATGGAAATCTAATTAATACCTGCAAAATATATATTAGCTAAAACAATACACACAAATCCTAAGCATGTATATTAGACTTATCACCCCACACATGGGTGACTAAGTCCACCTAGCATATTAGATTATGCTTGGGGGTATAACCACCTGCAAGCAAAAGTATTTTTTTATATTCTTATTTATGATAGCGCCCCTTAAGCACAATCCCCTACAGAAAATAATAGTTAGACTAAGATTGTCCTACCATTCATTCTATGAGCATACACCCTAACATCCAATCTAAAATATATATATCACAAAACCAAAGCAAGTATCAAACCATGCACTGCCCTAACCAAAAGCTAGAAGTTGTGACTTAGCCTAATGTGTGTGCTTTAAATGTTTGTGTGGTATGCTTAGCTATGGCTTTAAGTTAGGATTTTCTAAGTGTGAAACATGTTCAACTCAGAGGAGGGTTTCATTTAAGTTGTTTAAAAGTTTTGGATTAATTTTTATTTCATGTTTTGATTAGGTTCAAATGAATCTACAATTAATTACTAAGTTATAAAGAGTGGAAAAGAGAAGAGAGCTTCTTTCCTTCCCTTAACCCAAGTAATTTCTAAAGTGGATTCATGTTTTTAGTTTTGTTTAATGAATGTTTTGATTAAGTGTTTTGATTAATCCTAAGTTTAGATAAACTCTAAAAAAACTCATTCAAAATAAAGGTATTTTAAGATTAAATAAAATGAACCAAATTTACAAAACATATACACTTCATTTCTTTCCCAACATGTATAATATGTATATGAATGAGTACTAAGCATATCTATACACACCAAATGGGAATATTTAGCACACTTTATGATGCATGCTAAGCAAGTTACTTAAGAAAGATTTAATGCTTATGATGCATGATTTTCATTAAGTAGAAAAAGTATTTCACATGCACATATGAAAAGTAAAGGCATAAGTGAGTACCATTGTTAACTAGAGGTAGGTATAAAATTTAGGCTACTTAAAGCCCTCAACCGGGGTTGTGTCCAGATATAATATAATACAAACATGTGTAGAAAGAAAATGAATGGAAAAGAAAGAATGCAAAAGTTTATTGTAGTTGATTTTTTTTGTTTATGCAATGTATATGTGTAAGCATAAGTATCCCTCTTAAGCGATAGCATAAGAATGAATAGGATATGGAATTTTGCAAGTGTTAGGTTCTTTTCAAATGAACCATACATTTTACCAAATCCTATTCAAAACTACACTTAAAGAAAAGATAAGGAAGACCTGCACTAAGCACATCCTTATATCTTACTCACATGCAAGCTTATAATTAGAATATAAGCAGCACACCTTTAGGTTTGATAATTGATTCATATATTTTTGAAAATAATTTAAATTTAGTAGTGGTAATAGCCACTCATATTCTACTTTAGCCAACACATGCAAATTTGACATAAAGTAAACATTTTCATTTTAAATTTTGATTTTCAAAAGTATGGATGCATGAAACCACATGACATGCATATTTAGCATGATGGGAAAGAATTAAACCAATGAAAACATGTAAATACATTCACTTTAATTAAATCCTAAAGACAATCTTAAGAAAATAAGAAAGCTTAAAGTAAACCAAAGTTTGTTTAATATGATTTTTATTTGAGTTTGAGTTTGATTTAATTTTGAAAAGGTGAGTTGAGTTTGTTATTCCTAACCCATTCTCACATGTGTTTAATATTTATGTTTAATTTGTAGATGATTAGATTCATTTTTATGTATCAATTAGGTTAAGGTATGAGTTAAGCAAGTTAATTAACTCTTACCTACACCACCTTAGCATAGTTAACCAAGTAATTATGAGCCAATAAGATGACATAAAAAAACTCACAAGGAATTTAAACTTGTAATGCACTTAGGAAGAAAAGGGTATAATGCAATTTGGCTCATATTTAACAGTTAATTAAGCTAAGGGGTTTAGCTTAAGTAATTTCAAAACACCCCTTCATAAATATAAATTGGGTTTTGATTTTCTTAATTGAACTTATTCTCTTAAACACCTAAGAATCTACCCAAGGTAGATTAATTAAGTTCTTGAAGGTTTTAAAATTTTTTTAGAAATTAATTAAGGGGATAATTAATGAATTAACCCTTAATTAAGAGAGGATTTTTTTTTTGAATTTGGAGACTTCACTTAGCAAATTTAAGTTTGCTAGATGAAGTTCCAAAATATGTTTGAAAATTTTTAGTTTTGAATTTGGATACTTTATTTAACAAATTTGAGTATGCTAAATGAAGTTCCAAATATGTGTGAAAAAAAAAAATTTGACTTTGGATTTGGAGACTTCACTTAGCAAATTTGGGTATGCTAAATGAAGTTCCAAATGTGTGGGTGAAAATTTTCTATAGAGTCGCCTTTCAAATCTATTGGTGAAAGAGAGAGGCAAGAATATAGAAATTCATCTTTTTGGGATGCCACACAGATCCGCAGATGTGCTTATTGAGGTGATCGGGTATAATATTAAGGAGAGGTGTACTATCTCAAAAGATAGAAGTCACTACCCTACAATGGACCTAATCACCAAAATAAGGACTCCTAAGGACATTGGGTCTTGAGGTGTACCAGAGATTCTTCCCCTACTTTATATGGAAAAGGAAAACAGGGTTTATTTTAAATAGGGTTTGTTAAGTTCCCTACAGGGGCAAGCCCCCATAGTTAATTAAATCCTATAAAATTGGGATTCCTTAGGAAAACTCTCAATTAAGGTAAATGATCATTGTCTCTAAAGATTTCAATAGGAAAAGGACTATCAATCGATTGGTTTATTTTTGAAGATCAAATGGGATTGATCAAAAAGAGATTTATTATCGAATCCAAATGGAGATAAGTAAGAGATACCCATTATGCTAAGAACTCTAGCGAGCATCTCAAACTATCCTATGATTGGGATTTATATTTTTAAAATTGATTTAATTTGTTTGAGTTAGATTTTTCATTAGAATGATAGGGCTTATAATTCCATAATACAAGGTTATGGAAATGCCTAATATGTGAGAATTTATGCTTAGGGCCCATGAAAGGAAAAAGTAATCTTAGAACTTAAATCTAGGGAGCAATGGCGAGGGCCAAAAGCACAACTAAAATCTAAGGCAAAAATGAATATTTTGTCCTCCTGAGAGGACAAATCACCACGAGCTTACAACGCTGGGTGGCAAAACTCTCCTACAATTTTAAACACATGTAGGCAAGGCATATGCTTTATGCAAGATAGCTTGGCTGTTATTATTTAGAAAGAGGCTAAGTCCTTAAACTCACTCCTTAAAGAGACCAGATCATGTAAAAGGCATGCTTCAAATGGCCTAAATCTAATGCAATTCAAATTTCAATTTTTTTTTGGGCAATCATTTTGACTCTAGCTAATAGGATTCATATGCCTAATGCATGAGAAATGAGATTATGGGCCAAAATCAGCGAGAATGTAGGAGGTGTGTTTCCACCATGGCTCTCAGTGATCAAGCCAAGTTTCTCTGGTAAAGGTGGAAACCCTCCAATCAAGAGTGAAACATGATGCATTTTTGCATGATGTTATAAAATAAATACTTATCCAACTAAGGGGTTACTAATTCTTTTATCTTGATTTTAAACTTAAGCTTTAGGTGAGGTTATGAGTTCTTTATTTTAGTTTTGAATTGTTAGGTTAGGTAAAAGATTTATTTTTTTCTAAGAGCCTAATCGTCATCCAGGCCATACATAAAGCAAGGAATAAACTAGGAAAAGGATGCCACTTAATGGACAAGATAAATAAATCATCAATCAATTTATAAAGCTAAGCACAAAAGAATAAAAGGCTGATTGTGGTCGGGCACCACCGTACAAACCCAAAAATAATTGACTAGTTGAGCTCTACCCTTATACAACCTTGATTACAAATGAATTAAATAAAATTAAGCAATGAATTCATTGTTATGGGGGTATTCAAGCTTCATTTATTCATTCTTCTTTTCCTCTTTCTTCTTTTCTTCTTTCTTCTTTGGTTCTTTCTTTTGGATGGTTGGAAGATGGATTATCCAAGGCCTCACATGGTGCATAAGATGAAATCTTATGACCAATGCTCATCCTAATCTCCATAACAACCATTCCAAAATCCTAATTGCAAAATTTACATGAAAAGGAAAGAATGGAAATCAAACTTACACTTGTAAAATAAAGATTAGCTAAAACAATCCACACAAATCCTATGCATGTATATTGGACTTATCGCCCCACATATGGGTGACTAAGTCAACTTGGTCTATTGGATTATGCTTAGGGTATAAGCACCTGCAAGCAAAAGCATTTTTTATATTTTTATTTATGATAGCACCCCTTAAGCACAATCCCCTGTAGAAAATAATGGTTAGACTAGATCACCCTATCATCCATTATACGAGCATACACTCTAACATCCAGTTTAAAATATATATCACAAAATAAAAGCAAGCATCAAACCATGCACTGCCCTAACCTAAAGCTAGAAGTGGTAACTTAGCCTAATGTGTGTGCTTTAAAGGTTTGTGTGGTATGTTTAGCTATGGCTTTAAATTAAGATTTTTTAAGTATGAAGCATATTCAACTTAGAGAAGGGTTTCATTTAAGTTGTTTAGAAGTTTTGGGTTGATTTTTATTTCATGTTTTGATTAGGTTCAAATGAATCCTACAATTAATTACTAAGTTATAAAGAGAGGAAAAGAGAAGAGAACTTCTCCTTCCTTCCCTAACCTAAGTAAATTCTAAAGTGGATTTGTGTTTTTAGTTTTGTTTGGTGAATGCTTTGATTAAGTGTTTTGATTAATCCTATGTTTAGATAAACTCTAAACAAACTCATTCAGAAGAAAGGCATTTAAGATTAAATAAAATGAACCAAATTTATAAAACATATATCACTTCATTTCTTTCCCAACATGTATAACATGCATATGAATGAGTCCTAAGCATATCTGTACACACCAAATAAGAATATTTAGCACACTTTATGATGCATGCTAAGCAAGTTACTTACAAAAATTTGAATGCTTATGATACATGATTTTCATTAAGTAGAAAAGAGGTTTTCATATCCAATTTTCATATGCACATATGGAAGTAAGAAAGGCATAAGTGAGTACAGCGTCATTGTTATCCAGAGGTGTAAGGCATAAAACCTACTTAGGGCTACTTAAAGCCTCGCAAACTCAGGGTTGTCCAGACTAATATACCACTTTCCTTAAATACAAATATGTGTACAAAAGAAATGAAGGGAAAAGAAAGAATGCAAAAGTTTATTTTAGTTGATTTATTTTATTTATGCAATGTATATGTGTAAGCATAAGTATCCCTCTTAAGTGATAGCATAGGAATGAATAGGATATAGAATTAGGCAAGTGTTAGGTTCTTTCAAAATACATTAAAAATTACACTAAAAGAAAGAGAAGGAAGACACTTGCACATCCTAATATCTTACTCACATGCAAGCTTATAATTAGAATATAAGTAGCACACTTTTAGTTTTGATAATTGATTCATATATTTTTGAAAATAATTTAAATTTAGTAGTGTTAATAGCCACTCATATTCTACTTTAGCCAACACATGCAAATTTGACATAAAGTAAACATTTTCATTTTAAATTTTGATTTTAAAAAGTATGGATGCATGAAACCACATGACATACATATTTAGCATGTTGGAAAAGAATTTAAGCAATGAAAGTATTTTAACGCATTCACTTTAATTAAATCCTAAAGACAATCTTAGAAAATAAGAAAGCTTAAAGCAAATCAAGGTTTGGTTAAAGTGATTTTTATTTAAGTTTGAGTTTGATTTAATTTTGAAAATGTGGATTGAGTTTATTGTTCCTAACCCATTCCCACATGTGTTTAATATTTTTGTTTACTTTTTAGGTGATTAGATTTATTCTAAATTTTGATTAGGTTAAAGGTATGAATTAAGAAAGTTAATTAACCTTTACCTACACCATCTTAGCATAGTTAACCAAGTAATTATGAGCCAATGAGATTACATAAAACCTCACAAGGAATTTAAATTTGTAATGCACCTAGGAAGAAAAGGGTCTAATGCAATTTAGCTCATGATTAATGGTTAATTAAACTAAGGGGGTTTAACTTATGTAATTTCAAAACACCCCTTCACACATATGATTTGGGTTTTAATTTTCTTAATTGAACTTAGGCTTTTAAATGCCTAAACATCTCCAAAGTAGATTAATTAAGTTCTGGAAGGTTTTAGAATTTTTAGAAATTAATTAAGTGGATAATTAATGAATTAACCCTTAATTCAGAGATGATTAAGGAAAGAAAAGGGGTTTAGGGAATGGCTTATGGGAAATACCCAAAATTATTCCCTAAGCCTCCTATTAATTGGATATAACCTTAATCAACCTTATTAATGGATTAAAACACTAATCTAATCATAATTATTCTTAATTAAAACATATTTGTAATTTCCCTAATTAAGCCTTAAATAAATCCCAAGAAAATTAAGGGAGGCAGAGATCATCCCCTAAAATATACCCAAGAAGTTTGGGATTAATCATTAGATTAATTAAGAAGTAATTAAAAAATGAGATTTTCATTAAAACCCAAAATAAGAGAAATGTATAATTCAAAATCCATTGAAATCATTTTTAAAATTTTCTAGGTTGAATTATCTTTCCATAGGATCTTACCTCATATTTTTTTGAATTTTATTGAAGGAGATATGAATTTTTGAAGATTAGAAGATTAATTAAAATTAATTAAATCCCCTAACTAATCTCTCAGCTCATAGCGCAACACGCGATGGCGACGGTCAGTGCGCTTTACACACGTCATACGGTGAGGGGATCACTTAAACATCATATCAGGGTGGCAGCGCGATGGTGGGATGAGCTTTAATCCCTATCGTTCGATCAAGGATTGAATGACCAGGGATCATCCCATGGTTTTAAAAGGGATAAAACATCTTCTAAACGTGGGAATAATCTTGGCCGTCCATCCAAAATGCGTGGATGGATGGCCAGGATCTCTCGAGTTCTTTCCTTAGGATCAACAGAGGCCATCCATTATCATAGGAAGATCTGAGCTTGACTGTGCTCGAATTGGAATGAGATTATTCCCACACCATCTAAAGCTAATGAGAAGCCTATCCAATGGTGGATTTCTCATGACATGAAAATTACCAAAAGACCAACACCCCTTAAGCTAAGTGGTTAGAAAATTCCATACCTCACCGGAAGTGATCACCAGCGCTCGAGCTCAATGAGGTAGCTATGTCTAGTGGAGATGAATCCATGTTGAAAGTCTCAAGCCTTGGGGTTGAGTGGATCTTCCTATGGACCAACACCACTTGATCTCCTTTGCGGCTTTGATCTAATTAAGGCTCTCCTTACTTTGGGAACTCAAATGAGAGCTTGAGTGCACTCGGTTTGATCCTCTGAGGGAGTGTGCAAGAGGAATTGGAATGGCTTTGAGTATATAGGAAGTTCAAGATTGAAGTGAGCTCCCCTACTTTTCAATGGAGAAAATGAGAAATGCACTTTTCAAATCCCTCTTAGAAAGCTTAGGATGGCTCTCTGATTTTTCCTAACACTCTCTAAGCTTCAACCAAATATGGGAATGATGATTTCAAATTGAATTAGGGCGAGTATATCTCCCCCTATGGCAATCAAAAAATTGAGCCTTAGCTTGCCATTTTGATCCAATTGACCACATTAAAAGGTTTTTTTAGACTATTTGAAGTTGGCACATGGTTGGTTTGAGCCAAGGAGTGGATTGGCCACCTCCCATGTGCTTCCAATTGAGTGGAGAGAGGTTTTTGAATTAGCCAATTTGACTCATGGGGTCAGGTTTGGTCTTGGGTCTACTTGGTCTGACCCAAACCCATTGGGTTGGGTGCACCACTCTTCATTGGATCCACTTGAGCTATTAGAAAGGCATCAAGTTGATATGAAGAGGGCTTGACCAAATTACCCATGGATTAGACCAAAATTTGTTCTATGGTCTAGGACTAAAATGGTCATTTTGCTAATTTTTCAATTTGGATATGTTGGGTATGTGGAGAAAATATGTTTGGCCAAGTTTCATTGGATTTGGAATCCATTTGATGAGGTTTGGCTCATGTTGGCCCATTTAGGTCAAAATGGGTCAACTTGGATAAAGTTGACCAATTAGTCAAATTGGGTCAAACCAAGGGTTGGGTCAAGTTCATATGACCATTTTAAATGTTTTGGTGGCTTTGGTTTGATTCAATTTGGTTTAGTTTTGAATTTGGCTCATATGACTTCATTTAGGTCAAATGGGTCAAGTTGACCAATTTGACCCATTTGACCTATTTGAGCTTGGTCAAGGATAGGTTTAGGTTTGGTTAGTCATATGGAGTGGATTGGTATCTTTGTTTCATCAATTTTAGTTATATTTGAATTGGCTCAACATGACCCCTTTTAGGTCAAGTTGGGTTCAAGGTCAATTAGGACTGGCCAATTGAGGCTTTGGTCAAGTTCAACAAGTGATTTGGAATTAACTTGACCCATTGGTTTGAATCAATTTGGCTTAGATCAAGTTTTGACAAATTTTAACTTTTTAGGTCAAGTTGGGTCAACTTGGGTCAAGTGGCCAATTGGGCTAAGTTAGGCTCAAATGTTGACTTGGTCAAGTTCAAACATAGGTCATGAATGAACTTAGATCAATGGTTTCAATCAATTTGGTCTATGGTGGATTTTGGCTATGTTAGATTTCATTTTTGGTTAAATGTTGACTTGGTCAACCCTTAGGTTTTCAATTTGATAGATTGATCATCCCATGATGATTGTTGATCATGATGAGAGGCATAAGTGAGTTTGGTTCAATCCAATTTGGTTAGGATTAGAATTTGACTCATAAGGGTACTTTAGGTTACTTTGGGTCAAGTGAGCCTAAGTGGTTCAAATGACTTGGTCAAAGCTTGATTTGAGTTTGATTGAACTTGCATATGGACTTATGATTGAAATATAAATCCATTTGCAAGTGGTTTGAAGTCAAATGAGTTTGATTCATTTGACAATTTCATATTCAAAGGAAGAATATGAAAGGATTTGGGATTTGATTTTTGAATTGATTTTTGATTTGGTGATTGAAGTTTGCATTTATAATTGGATTTATGATTGTAGGGTTGATTGAATCATGAAGAAAAATCAAGAGTTTGGCTTGATTTGAAGTAGATTTGGCTAAGTTCAAGATTTTAACTTGAAAGGCTTAGGTTGGATTTTGAGTAGATTTGAGTTTGATTTTTGGAATTGGTTTTGATTGTTTGAATTTATATTTCATTTATATATGTGAATATAGATGAGAATATAAATGGATCATAGAAGATTTTGAGGATTTGAAGTGATTTGATCATGATTTAGGCTAAGTCCATTAAAGGGAATTTATAAAGGACATAGGAAATTTTGGAGTTTGAAGATTGTATTTTTGAATTTGGCTTGATTGATTTATATTTATATTTCATTTATATATGTGAATATAAATGAGAATATAAATGAGTTATGAGAAAATCCCATGAATTTGATATGGTTTGATCATGATTTTGGCTAAGTCTTTTAAGAGGAAATTTAAAAGGACTTAGGAAACTCCATGAATTGATTTTGAATTTTGAGTTTAGTTTGATTGGTTTTAATTTATATTTCATTTATATATGTGAATATAAATGAGAATATAAATGAGTCATGAGAAAATTTCAAGGATTTGAAATGATTTGATCATGATCTAGGATAAGTCCTTAAGAAGAAAATTAAGGACTTAAGGAAATCTTGGAATTTGGAACTTGAAATTTCAATCATGGATTTCATCACATGGAGTTGATTGATTTGAGTTTGGAGAAAATTAAATAAGATTGATTTGGAGTTTGACTTGAAGGAAGGAAGGTGAGGAATGGTTCAAGCTAAGGGTAGGCAAGTTTTCTTAACACTCCTAAGGCATGACCTATTTCTATGGCTAACACCTCTAAGTCTCTAGAGCTAGGTTGAGTGTCCACCTAATCACTAGATGTATCTTAAGACTAAGGATCTCTTAGTGTTTAAGAGGAATCCTATATCTAAGATGGAGGTGTTGAGAGCTCATTCTAAAAATGAGGTCAACATGTGCCACCAATGAGAGCATAGGAGAGAGCTCTTTGTTTCACCTGATGGGCTTGTGCCTTTTCTTGAGGTAGTTTTCCAGTGTTCAAATAGTCTATGAACGGTTACCTCCAATCCAGTTCCTTGTCCTTATAGGCAACGACAACCTCCTCTTCAAGAGAAAGTCTCTTGATGAGTTCAGCATCAATAAGGGATAGGACTTGTCTATTTGGACCCTTATTGGACTGGACTCATCTTCCAAACATGTCAATTCTTTGGTAAGTTTGGCCAAAGCATCTGTTAATGCGTTCTCTACTCGGGGAACCTTGTAGATGGTGACTTTAGGGATTTGGGCCAACATTTTCATGGTATACTCGTGGTAATGATGAAGCTTGGGTTTGAGAACTTTGTTGGACCTGGCAATCTGGATGATGACCAACTGAGAATCCCCATAGATATTGATGCTCTTGACACACACTATGATAGCTAACTCCAGACAGACAATCAAAGCCTCATACTCGACTTCATTGTTGGTGCAGAGATTGGAGAGATAGTATGAGAATCTCATCACATTGTGGTCTAGAGTTAAGAGAACTATTCCTTCCCCTGCCTTTCCTGGAAGAGTAAATCGTGGTGCTTCACTTTATGAAAGGCACCATCAAAACACATCTCCCATCAACGGTTGTCAACCTCCCCTAAGTTCATGATTTGTTCGTTAGGGAGATCATCACTAAGAAGGGAATCAGCACGCAGTGGGTGTGCTGCTAATAAATCTGCTAGTGCTTATCCTTTTACCGCACGGAAGGGTACGAATGTGATATCAAACTGTGAGAGGATCATGGACCATCGTTCTAAACATCCGAATAGTGTTGGTCATGTCATGAGATACTACAGTGGATTGGTTCTGGAAATCAAGTTCACCTTATGAGAAAGCATATAGTGATGTAGCTTTTGAGATGCAAAGATCAAACCTAGACAATATTTCTCAATAGGTGGACAGTTTGCTTCAGCAGGGATCAGGCGACGGCTGAGGTAGTATATAGAACTTTCCTTCCCTTTGTCATTAGCTTGGGCCAACATAATTCTGAGAGAGTCATCCAATGTAGGAGTGTAGAGGATGAGTGACCTACTTAGGATAGAGGTTGCTAGAACTAGCGGCTTCACCAAATACTACTTGATATCTTCAAAGGCATGCTGGCACTTGTCATTCCACTTAAACTTGGCATCCTTTTTGACAAGTGCTAAAAATGGCTTCCATCTCCCCGATAGGTTGGAGATAGAGTGTCTCAGATATGCGAACCATCCGTGGAAAGATCTGAGTTGAGTTAAACTTTTAGGAGGTGGCATTTCTAAGATAGCTTTGATCTTTTCTGGATCTATTTCTATTCCTCGGTGCCAAACAACAAACCCATGGAATTTCCCTAAAGCTACTCTGAATGCACACTTTAGGGGATTCATTTTGAGGTTATATTATCTTAACTGTTCAAAAACTACTCTAACGTCAAAGAGATGATCTTCCTTTTCACTACGCTTGACTACTAGATCATCAACATAGCACTCAACCAGATGATGGATGAGTTCATTGAAGATTTGAGTCATGGCTGGGTATGTAGCACCGATTTTAAGGCCAAAGGCATGACACTATAACAATAGATTCAAATCGGGGTTCGAAAAGCAGTGCTTTTCTCATCATCGGGGGTCATCTTGATTTGGTTATAACTAGATGACCCATCCATGAAGGAGAAAATTGCATGAGATGAGGCGATGTCCACCATTAATTCTGATATAAGAAGAGAAATTTATCCTTAGGACATGCCATGTTTAAGTCCCTGAAATCGACGCATATGCAAATTTGGTCATTCTTCTTCTTAACTGGGACAATACTGGCTAACTAGGTAGGGTATTTTTCTTTCCTGATGAAACCAGCATTGATTGGTTTCTTGACTTCAAAAATTACCTATTGTTCAATTTCTAATCGTGTGAGTCTAAGAGCTTGCTTGATAGGGTTAGAGCTAGGATCTATTGCTAGCTTGTGGACTGCTACAACAATAACAACAATAATAATAATAATAATGAGCCTTTATCTCACTAAGTGGTCAGCTACATGAATCCTTTCTCTCCATTGTGTCCTATTATGTGTCAAATTCTCAGTTTGTGGACTGCTACGTCAAAAGATAATCCGACCATCTCTTCATAACTCGATGCAAAGTAGTCCTTAAACTCAATCAATAACCTAACTAAGCCATTGGTTTCTTCTTCATTCAACAATGAACTGATGTATGTCGGGCGTGAATTTTCTTCCATCCCGAGGTTGATTTCTTTGAGCTTGTCAATTATTGAATGGATCTCCTCTTCAAATTCTTGCAGTGCATCTTTGATTTGTAGATCATCTGGATCATCTAAAATTTTTAAACACACATCCTCATAAGAGTTAGTTTGGTGTGAAAAGAACCTATCAGACTCCATATGGTTAGTGATAACTAAGTAATAATCATCATCATCAACTAGACCCACTGTACCGAATCCTAGTCCAAATCTTGATTGTGCAACCCTTCCTGTGTTGTTCCATAGCTTTTTGAAGTACTCTGACCTGTGCTTAGACCATGAATAAGGAATCAAACCCTTCTTTGCAAGATTAAAAACATAATGTGAGTACCAATCAAAAGGTAATTCCATTAATGATTTATATGAATCATCTTCAAGTTCTACATCAACTTTAGGACTTGAGGATGATGATCCCAAAAAGAATCTCTTTGGCTTGACATTCCTGGAAGACTGAGGGGCTTCTTTAACTACTAAACCTTCAACTTTTTTAGATGAAAGTGAGGTAAGAGCTAAGGTTCATAATTGCTTCCTGATAGTTTCACATACATTTGATTCAAATACTTTGTTTTGTCTAGAGGCCCGATCTTCATCATTATCTAGCACGAGTGTCACCTCTAATGAAACCCACTGAGAGAGGTTGGCTGGTATACTAAACACATTAGACTCGTCCTCTGAGCTGGATTCCAAGTCTAGGTGAAAAGTAAGGGTACTCCCATGAACTGGAACATAACCCATGTTGACTGATGGCCAACGGTCTTCCACCACTGAATTGCCTCTATTTCGCTCGCCTGGAGGTCGAGTCATCCTACCCACATGTCCATATGTTAGAATGAAATGTGGGTGGAATGTAATATGCAGCTCTATTTTTTCTTCAATTTCCCTTTCTTATTCACTTGGATTTTTATTTTTCTTTTCTTTTTATTTTTCTTTTTCTTCATTTGTATTTGAATTTTGACCAAGTTCACAAGAAAGGTTGTTATGAGGAAGATAATAGGTAGCATCCTCATATATCTCAACCTCTCTGACTGAAAATGGCTTTTCATATCCTTTGACACAACATTCAATCCCATCTTTCCTGAACTTGATGCACTGATGGAGGAGGATGGAATATTATTATTCTGATGTATCCAAGGCCTATCGAGCAAAGTGGTGAATGAAGTATTCAAATCAATGATATAAAACTCCTTCCACACTATCTCCAAAGGTAACACTATGGGACCTAAAGCCCTCTCGCCTTGTTCATAGAATCCTATCCACATCATACGATCTACTCAGAGTGTGGAGATGTAGATCCTCAAATAGGCAAGGGTCTTTAGACTCATAATATTTATCGATGCACCTGGATCAACGAGAACCTTGGCAAGTCTGAATCTGCCTATGTCAACTATAATATAGAGGGGATAGTTGTGCTCTATGTCCCCCAGAAGAAGGTCTTAATCTGTGAAAGTGATCCCCTAGGCTTTTTTGGAATAATGTGCCTCTTCTCCAATAGCAATCAGCTGAGCTAAGCATAGATCAAGGAGAGCCTTGATTAGTGATTCCCTCATCTCTTTGGATAAGATAAGGGAATCATATATGCTTAGCTTAGATGACAACTTTCTTAGGTGAGAGAGGACATTGTAGTCCAACTTGGGTTGATCCTCCACAAGCTATCCAATGGTGGACAATCCTATGGAGGGGCTTCTCAATCCTCTGAACCAATGACTTGTTTCCCTCTATCTTGAGGTACTGCCCTAGGAGGTAGAACATTGCCACTATGGAGGTTGACTTTGGTGATCTCTTGTGGAAGGGTAATGGAAGATTCTACCTACACGTTAAGCTCACCTATAGCTTCTCCTATGGGACCCTCAGAATCTGATGATTCTAAGTCTATCTTAAGAGGTGAACCCATTGTATTCAAAGAAGGAAGGTCCAACTCTGAATCAGAAAGAGGAAGATCAAAGTTATTATAATTGTTGTTTAGACTTGAAGAGTTATCATTAGGAACAAATTTAGATAACCCATCAGAAGTGACACAAATATAACTCAAACTAGCATTATTCTTCAATTTATTGGATTTGATAGGAGGTATATAGTAGAAATCAAGTAAAGTAAGAGGGGTAAGGACTTTGATGCCCTCATCCGCTGATACAAGATGTATACTAGAAGAAGAACTAGCTTAGAGATAGTGGCGTAGTAGTGCAACTGGATGAGGTCGAACTCGGTGGTTGCACTATTTGGCTATCCAGCACAGTCGCCACCGCTACTAAGCTCCCCCTTTTCTTGAGTTATCTCTAGTAACTTGCAAACCTTCCTAGATGTTGGAGGTTTGAACTATCTCAAGCACCTGTAAGAAAAGTTTCTTGATTTTTGAGATAATTTTCTTAGAGGTACGGGATAAGGAGATATCTCAACCTTCTTTGGTTTTAGAAGGATCGCAAGTATTCCCAAGGATTACCTTAATAGAACAGGATGGCTGTTTCACAAGGTATTCCTTCGAGATAACTATAACACTGGTCTTGAAGTTATGTTCAAGTCAGTTCTAAAATGTGAAGTAATTTTCTAAAACATGACCTAGTATACAATGGTAGGGGAAAATGTTAGAATCATTGTTTTTTCCTACTTCCTCTGGTCTCTTAGGTTCGGGTAGCTAAAAATCAAGCTTCTTTAAGAGATTATTAAATATCTTCCTGATTACCTCCTCTTAAATGAATAAGGCTTATTAAGTTTATCCAAAAGAGTAGGTGGACCATAGCTACCTGGCAGTAGGTATGTGTACCACTACTACTGATTATGTGGCTGAGGAGAAGGTAATGCAGGCCATGGAGGCTATTGTGGTGGCCGATAAGGCTGCCTCGATGGTGGTATAGGAGGTGGAAGTGATGGTTGTGGCACGAGGTCTCTCAAACTACTCTCTAGCTGGATGTTTTCCCTTGTCTACTGTTATCACTGCCCTGGGCTTCTTATCAAAAGCTTTCTGTGGCTTCTGCTTTGTTGATTAGTCTAGAAAAGGTGACTATTTGGCTTCTCCTTGTAAGCTAGCCACCTTGTTGATTAATTTCTCAAAAGTTTTGATGGTGAAACTTTTGAGCATGAAAGCGACCAGGCCATAGATATTCTTAAGCAGAATCTCAATGGCATGATGTTCAAACAGCAGTGGTTCGCATTTCATACTCAAATTATGCCATCTAAGAATGTAATCAATAAGGACTTACCGGGGTTTTGTTGAGCCACAAAGAGATCGCCTATAGTCACCCTTTACTGAGCTCCAACAAACCTCTTGATGAAGAGTTACTCTAACTCAATAAAAGTTTTCACTAAACTATTGGGAAGTTCAACGTATCAATCAAAGGCTATGTCTGTTAAGCTACTGACAAAGAGATAGAACAGTAAAGCATTGCCATTGGTGTTGCAACAAGTGGCCCTAAAGTGTGCAATATGCTGCCTCAGGTTCCCACTGCAATCGAAGCCCTTGAAAGAAGGAGGCATTAAACCCTTAGGATATTAGATGATAATAAATTCCTTCGGGTAAGGTCTACCCTTTAGAACTGATGATCCTCCTCGGACTTGAGCTAATGCTTCTCTCACCTATTGCTCAACCATAATCTTGATATCTTTTTTTGTATGGAGGTACTATCCACTACCTTCCTATACAGATTGGTGCTGCCCTACTCTACTGGAGGTAAAGTCTTGGCTGGATCCAATATATGCACCAACTCTAGCTAACTAGTCTCAGTTATAGTAGGATGTACTACCGGTGCTTATTTTTGAAGTACTATGACTGCTGCTAATAAATCCTCGAGCTGCTTCCCCATCCTATCTATTTGATCATCTTTCTATTTCATTTGCTGAAAGAGGTGTCGAGTAAAGTAGGTTGTGTCTTCCTGCTTGACCTCAGCACCTTCCATAGTCTGCTGCTCACAGAAGAGAGAACCCCGAGTATCTACAATGTGTACCCCCACTGAATCCTCTAATAAGTCATCCTCATTCAGATCAAAGCTGATCTTTTCATCCTCCAAATTGGACCAAGCATATCCTAAGATTTCCTTCTTTTTCACTAGATACTGGGAAACTATGTCATCTTTGGATCGGTCCAACTGAACAAGCGCAAAAGATCGGGCCTAACCGGTAGTAGGGTCACTATCATGCACAGATAGGCACCTAACCTCTGAAGCTGTACGAGAGCTGATCTTGTGAGGACTGCACTCACTAGAGGAAAGGTACTCCTAACTACTGATGGATCTGAGCAAAGTGGTACTCCTAGGAGGACTATCTCCTCCTCCCTCAACTGCTGCAATAATCTTTACATCCTATTATGGTGGTAGTGGTGACGGGATGACTACAATACTTCAAGGTCACCATTCCTTCTTCACCACTATGCGTAAGGTCGAGAGAGCTCCCTGCCATAGTAGGTGTAGATGGGAAGGATCTCTCCATGATCACCAATGGGTTTCTCTTCTCCCCTGATGCGGCCTTCATGGCCTTGGCTGGAACAGTAGATGTTGAGATGTGTACGGGAGATGGTGGACAGGGAGAAGAGTGATGTGGTTGAGGCACCACCGACTTTCTTGGGATAGGAGCTGCTCTCCTATGATGTGTAGTCCCCGTGAGTAAGATGTTATCGATGGTCGCATGGGTAGCATCGATCCAAAAAAATCCACAAGCGGAGGTCGTCGACCGTTATACCTCCGACGGCTAGTAACATGAACTAATGTGCGGGCCTCTCTAGCTCTCTCCTGCCTAAGCTGTCTACCCACACTATGGGGAATGATTGATCGCAAATCAAATTAAGCCCCAGACTCAGATCGTCCGTAGGATCTGCCTACTCGATGTAAAACATAACAGAGGCTGGCATACGAACTCCTCCTCTCACTGACCATTGCTTGGAACTAACTACTAGTGGAGGTGAAGCAAAAATCCTCTTGACATCCTCTCTGTCAGACTCAGAGAGAAAGTGGAACTGGTTTACTGTAACCAGTGAGGAAACCATCATGGGCAGATCCTCTACAATGGACTGAGTAGCTGCCTCTAACTCCCTAGCAATGCAAGTGTGGTACCGCTTTATCATGTGACTCTTGTATCTTCACTGGGTCCGGGTAGGGCGAGTAGAGTAGGAGTTAGACCCAATCTCAAATGCAGAGGAGACAATCCCTGGGATCAAGGGAGCCTTCCCCTTTGAGGGAGCTAGTGAGTGGGTGCTAGCCCTAACTGGGGCATCATAGGGAACAATCGGGCTCACTGGCGCTGCCACTGACACTAGCGCTATCACTGATACTTCTATTGTGGGAACCACCACTGCCTTCCTCTTCAGCGAGGGAATATCCAAGTCAGATGGCATGCACGATGACGCTCACTACCGCGTTCTCAATCCAGAGGTGCCCTCACATGTAATTTTAGCCCCCTTGAAACCTCAACCAAAGTGGATGAGGTTGGCATAGTCAAATCGTGGAAGGCTGGCTTGATTCAGGACCAAGTCCATCCCATGAGGAAACGTGAACACGTACTTTTGTGCTGCCATTACAATCAACTGAAACTAAAACTGAGACTAAAACTATTGCTAACTGAAAGTCTACAATGTTGAAAATAAACTTGAATCAGATTTCTATTTTTGCTAATTTTTTAATTTGAATTTTAGAATTTGAACCCACGGTTAGCATCTTGAAAGTGTTAAGTAGGGCTTAAATGAATTTAGAAGAGATTTTGAGATTGATTGAAAAGAGGATTTTTTTAATGTAGAATCCATTCAACAAATTTGAGAATGTTGAAAATGGGTTCAAATATTTTTGGAGAGATGCTTCCATAGCATATTTTAATTTTGATATTCGATTTTCAGGACCCTTTATTTAACAAATTTGAGTAAATTGAAGCAAATGGTCAAATAATTTTGTCTTGATTTTTGGATTTTTGGAGTTTACTTTGTAAATTTGGGTATGCTAAGTGAGGTGTTTGAAAGTAATTTCTTCTTTTTCTTTGTTTGCTTTGCTTTATGAATCATTTGTGATTTTGAAAATGGGATCTCATTTATTAAATTTGGGTATGCTAAATGAGGAATCCAAGTGTGTTTTGCTTTTGAAAATTTTTGAAAATAGGATTCTTAGCAAACTTGAGTATGCTAAGAAAATCCTAATGTTTTTCTTTTTGTTTTTTCTTTTGAAAAATAGGATTCTTAGGAAATTTAGGTATGTTAAGGAAGTCCTAATGTGTTTTATGTTTTGGTTTTATTTTGAAAAAGAGACCCTTAGCAAATTTGGGTATGCTAAAGAAATCCAAATGTGCTTTTTATTTTTGATTTTATTTTGAAAATGAAAACTATATTTTAGCAAATTTGGGTATGCTAAAATAAAATTCCAAATGTGTTTTAAATGTTGTGAAATGGAGATTTCATTTAGCAAATTTGAGTATGCTAAATAAAATTTCAAAATTATGTTGCAAATTTTTGTTTTGAAAATGGAGACTTCACTTTAGCAAATGTGACATGCTAAAATGAAGTTCCAATTTGTTTCAAATTTTGTAAAATGGAGATTGCACTTAACAAATTTGGGTATGCTAAATAAAATTCCAAAATGTGTTTTAAATTTTGTTTTTGAAAATGGAGACTTCACCTTAGCAAATGTGGTATGCTAAAATGAAGTTCCAAATATGTTTTGAAAATTTTGTGTATTTTGTTGATTTTGAAAAGAGAGATTTTCATTTAACAAAATTGGGTATGTGAGATGGAAATCATTTTTGAAAGTAAAAATCCCAACTTAATCATATATGGAATATGTTTGGGATTTCAAAGTAGTGTCATTTTATTTGGAAATGAAATTTTCATTCAATAAATTTAGGTATATTTAATGGAGATGTTCATGTGTGCTTTTTGAAAGTTTATTTTTGATTTTGATTGGAAATAAAACCTCCATTCAATAAATGTGGGTATATTGAATGGAGAGGTTTTATATGTGATTTTTGAAAATTTTATTTTTGATTTTGATTGGAAATGAAATCTCCATTCAATAAATGTGGGTATATTGAATGGAGAGGTTTCATATGTGCTTTTTACAAGTTGGGTATATTGAATGGGGAGGTTTCATAAGTGCATTTTGAAAAGGTGAAAATCCCAACTTAGGACATGTGGAATGTGTTGAGTGAAATTTCAAAGTTATGATTTTGCTTAAAGATGTAACATCCATCCAACACATTTGGATGTATTGAATGGAAAGGCCCATCATCAAATTTTGTGCTTTTTGAAAACATGATTGTTGGAATTTTATTTTTTGCAAGATAATTGTTATCTTTTTTTTTTATTATTTGAAGATGAAATCTTTATTCAAGTAAATTGAGTGAAGGTATTCATTTGTGCTTTTGGAAAATATGATTGTTGGTTTTATTTTTGAAATGTTCCTACATGTAATAATTAGGAAAATTGTTATATGTAGTGCAAATATTTTATTATATGTATTTTAAAAATGTGCTTTTGAAAAGCAAGACTTTATGAAAGATTTATTTTGTCTTTATTTTTTAGAATGATCTTTTCTTTACCATAAAAATGATAAGTAGGAAGTCTTTAATTATTTTCTTTTTATTAGATTTTATTTTCATCCATTGGAGAACCTAACAGGAGTTTTAAGACCAATACGGGGTGAGGTCCTAAAACTTAAAGATGTTGACTAGCTTAACTTAAAGATGAAATAAGCTAAGTGCCAATGGAGATGAAAGATAGTCTTGGATTCATATAAAAGTACAAACCCATTATTGATACTTGGAGACAATGATCATTTATCAAAGATGATGAGAGGAACCATCCCCAGTGAAGTCGCCAGAAAAATCTGTGGTGAAAATTTTATATCTCTGCCTTCATCTATCCCCTTTTAGAAAAGAGGATAAATAAAAACAAAAATATAAAATTCCTTGTTGGGATGCCATGCAGATCCGTAGATGTTTTTATTAGGGTGATCAGGTATGGAATTGAGGAGAGGTGTACTATCTCGAAAGATAGAAGTCACCACCCTACAATGGACCTAATCACCTTAATAAGAACTCCTAAGGACTATGGGTCTTCAAAATGTACCAGAGATTCTTCTCCTACTTTACATGAAAAAGTAAAGCAGGGCTTATTTTAAATCAGGTTTGTTAAATTCCCTACAGGGGCAAGCCCCCATAGTTAATTACATCCTAAGAACAAGATTCCTTAGGAATACTCTCAACTAAGGTAAATGATCATCATCTCCAAAGATTTTGAAAGGTAGGACTATCAATCGATTAGTTTATTTTTAGAAAAGTCAAGTGAGATTGATCAAGATGATGGAGTTCTTATCGAAGCCAAATAAAGATAAGTAGGGGATGCTTAGGATACTAGGAAGCCTAGTAAGCATCCCAAACTATCCTATGGTTGGCCCTTATATTTTAAAATTGAATTGATTTATTTGAGTTGAATTTTTATTAGAAAGTTAAGGCTTATAATTTCATGATACAAGATCATGAAAATGTCTAAGAGGTGAGGATTTATGCTTGTAGCCCGCAAAGCGAAGTAGCAACCTTTGAACCTAAATCTAGGGAGCTTTGGTGAGGGCTAAAAGCATGACCTAAATCGAAGGCAAAAATGGGTATTTGGTTTACCTCCACAAGAGAGGATAAACCACACGACTGTTGGACTTACAACCGCCTAAGGGTGGCCACCAACTAACTCCTTCTACGATTTTAAAACATGTAGGCAAGTTAAATGCTTTTGAAAGATAGCTAAGTTGTTATTTATTTAGAAAGAGACTAATTCCTTAAACACACTTCCTTAAGAGTATAGATCATGTAGGACATGATTTAATGACTTAAATCTAATGCAAATTTTGTCACATTTTATTTTCATTTTTGGACAATCAATTTGACACAGGCTTTAGGATTCATATACCTAATGCATGAGAAATTAGATTATGGGCCAAAATCAGCAAGATAAGGAGGTGTGTTTTCACCATGGCTATCAAAGGTCAAGCAAAGTTCTCTCGCAAAGGTGAAAGTCCTCCAATCAAGAGTGAAATAATATATTTTTATGTATGATGTGAGAAAAGTAATACAACATCCAGCTAAGGGGTTGCTAATTCTTTTATCTTGATTTATAACTAGGCTTTAGGTGAGGTTATGAGTTGTTTAATTTTTAGTTTGAATTGATTAGTTAGATAGAAAATTTATTTTCCTAAGAGCCTAATCATCATCCAGTCCATACATCAAAGCAAAGAATAAACTAGGAAAAGATGTCATCTTAATGCACAAGCTAAACAAACATCAATTAATTTATAAAGCTAGCATAAAAGAATAAAAGACCATTTATGGTCGAGCTCCATTGTACAAACCTGAAAATAAATTGGGTAGTCGAGCTCTACCCTTATACAACCTGGATTACAAATTAATTAAATACAATCAAGAAGGAATTCATTATTACGGGGGTCTTCATTCTTTTTTCTTCTTTCTTCTTTCTTCTTTCTTCTTTTGGTTTGTTGGAATGTGGTTGCTCCAAAGGGTTCACATGGTACATAAGACATAGTCTTATGACAAATGTTCATCCTAATACCTCATAACAATCATTCTAAAATCCTAATTATAAAATTACATGAAAAGGAAAAGTAAATCTAACTAAAACCTGCAAAATAGAGATTAGCTAAACAAACCATACAATCTCAAGCATGTATAGTTATAAATTAGACTTAGCACCATATAACCAAGTCCACGATATTTTGCTTAGGGTATAAGCAACAAAAAAGTAGTTTATATTTTTATTACAACACCCTTAAGCACAATCCCTATAAGACAATAGTTAGACTAAGATCGTCCTACCATTCCATGCACATACACCCTAACATCAAAAACAAAATATCACAAAAAAAGCAAATATCAAACCATGCACCTAACCTAAAGCTAGAAATTGTGACTAAGTGTCATTTAAAGGTTTGTGGTATGCTTTAGCTAGTTTTAAGGTTGAAGTTTTTTAAGTATGGAAATGTTTAACTTTGAGGGTTTGTTTCATGTAAGTGATTTAGTTTCTTTGATTGATTTTATTTTATATTTTTATTTGGTTTGAATGAATCTTACAATTAATTACTAAATTGTAAAGAAAAGAAAAGAGAAGAAAACTTCTCTTTCTTCCCTACCTTAAGTAACTTCTAAGGTAGATTCATATTTGATTTTTATTTAGTGGATATTTTATTATGTGTTTTAACTAATCCTAAGTTTAGATTTTTCCGAAACAAACCCATCCAAAAAGAAAGGCATTTTAAGATTAAGTAAAGTGAATTATATTCACAAAACACACAACACTTTATTTATTTTCAACATGTGTAACATGCATATGGATAAATTTAAGCATATCTATACATACAAATTAAAGTTTTTTAGCACACCTTAATGATGAATGCTAAGAGAGTTTGCTTAAGGAAATTTGAAATGTTTCATGTATGCATGATTTTATTAAGTAGAAAAGAGATTCTATTATCCATTATTTATATACATGTACAAGTAAAGCATAAGTGAGTATGAGTCCATTGTTAGCACCGTGTAAGGTACAAGACCTACTTAGCTACTTAAATCCGGGTTGTCCGGACTAATATACCACTTTTCTTAAATACATATGCATGTACAAAATAAATGAATGGAAAAAAGAAAGATGCAAAAGTTTATCTTTATTTGTTTGATTTGTTTATGCAATTTACATGTGTAAGTGTGAATACCCTTCTTAATTAATAACATAGGAATGAATAAGAATGAATTTAAGTGAGTGTTTTGTTCTTTTCAAATGAACTATACACTTTGCACATGCTATCAAAACTAGGCTAAAAGAGAAGATAAGGAAAGTCACACAATGCACATCTTTATGTTTATACTCACATGCAAGTTTATAAATAATTATAAATAGCATACCTTTCAGTTTTGATATTTGATTTATAAGTTTTGAAAATAATTTTAGATTTAATAGTGATAATAGCCACTCATATTCTTACTTTATCCAAAACATGCAATTTGATATAAAGGAAAAATTTCATTTTTAATTTTATTTTTAAAAGACATGAATGTATGATTTTCATATGACATACACATTTAACATTTTAAGAAAGAAATAAAGTGATGAAAGCATGTAAATTCATTCACCTTAATTAATTCCTAAAGACAATCCTATAGAATAAGATTATTTAAAGTAAATCAAATTTGGTTTAAGGAAAGCATAATTTTGTTTGAGTCTGATTTCAATTTGAGAAATGTGAGATGAGTTTACTGGTCCTAACCCATTCCACCATATGTGATTTATTTAAGTTTAATTTTTAGGTGATTATATTGATTTTATATTGTGTTTAGGTTAAGGTATACATTAAGCTCATTAATTACCCCTTACCTATACCACTTTAGCATATTTAATCAAATAATTATGAGCCAATGTATGACATAAAATCACACAAGGAATTTAAATCAGTAATGCACCTATGAAAGAAAGGACCTAATGCAATTGGCTCATAATTAGTGATTAATTAAGCTAAAGGGTTTAATTTAAGTACTTTCATCATCCTTCCCACACATGTGGGTTGGATTTTGATTTTCTTAAGCTACTTAGGTTATTGAACACTTAAGCACCTACCCAAGATGAATTTGTTAAGTTCAAATTCATTTGATTTTAAAATTTTGATTAATTAAGGCATTTAATTAAGTGATTTAAGTCATTTAATTAATTTGTACCTTAAAAAAAATTTTATCCAAATGAAATAAACTTAGGGAAAAAGATATGGGAAAGAGCCCCTAATCTCATTCCTTAAGTACATTCACTGTTCTAAAGTGATTATAAAACTTAATTAATTAATTTATCACTATTTAAAATATTAATTAATTAAGAGAGTAATTAGGAATGAACCAAGCAATTACCCCTATTAAATAATTAATAAATTCTAAGAAAATCATGGGAGGCAGAGGTCATCCCATTAATCAATCCTAGAAAGTTTGGAATTAATAAGTGGAATAATTAGAGAGTAACTAATATAATTATATTCCCAATAAAATCCTAATTCAAAAAAATCACTGTTCAAAATTAATTGAAATTAATTTTAGATTATTCCTCTTTGAATTATCTTCACAATGCTTTTTATTTTATTTTTTTTTTTTTTTTTTACATTTAGTTATGTTATTTTGAAGTTTCCATGATTATCCATTAATTAAATAGCCTAATTAGATGACTAATCCGGGCACCATGACCATATGACGACGCTTATGTGAGATTCATCACTTAAGTTGTCACATTGAAGTGCCGCATTAGTGGTGGTGCTACGCCCTTTCTCCTCTTACGTCCGATCAAAGATCGGATGATTGAGATCGAGCCTGCGATTCTTAAAGGATGAATCAAGGGATCCTACGTAGCTTGATCATGGTCGTCCATCCAAAATGCGCAGATGGATGGCCCATGATCCATCCCTAAGCTCGCCTGTGGGAGATGGCCACCATCC
Organism: Cymbidium sinense; assembly: GCA_021442155.1. Lineage (NCBI taxonomy): Eukaryota > Viridiplantae > Streptophyta > Magnoliopsida > Asparagales > Orchidaceae > Cymbidium > Cymbidium sinense. The sequence continues at coordinate 110,620,662 of CM038220.1, forward strand.
ATCTTTTAGGGCAAGATCCGAGCTCGATTGAGCTCAGATTGAAATTAAATTCAACCCACACTATCATCATGCAAGGGAGAAGAAATCCAACAGCCAATTTTACTTGAGATGAAAATTTGTTTCACAAAAGACCACACTCTCCCTATTCTAGGCTTGGTTTTGATCCATACCTCATCGAAGGCTATCATCAGCACTCCCAACCGTCGAGGTAGCTTCGTCTAGTAGAGATGAAGCTCTATTGAAAGTTTCAAGCCTTGGGATGAAGTGGATCTTCCTATGGACCAAGATCCTCTTCAATTGGGTTCTGCTCCCCCTCCCTGCCTTGAGAACTTGGTTTAAGCTTTAGGCAAGCTCGATTGAGTCCTCTGAAGATGCTTGCAAGAGGAATTGGCTTGATATTAAGTATTGAGTGAGATGGAAAAATTGTGGAGCTCCCCTATTTTTGGCTTAAAGAAACTGAGAAGAGGAGAAATGGAAATGGGTTGAGGAAGCTTGGAGGAACCTTGGGGTGCTAGATCTGAGTTCCCTAAGTTCAATCGAGTATGAGAGTGTTCAATTCAAGTGGAATTAGGGGGAGTATATCTCCCCCTTGAAGGATCGGATGGCCGCAAGCTCTCCTTCCATTTTTGATCAATTGATGAGATGGAATGAGTTTGTTAGGCTGTTAGGGCTTGCACATGGTTCATTTTGGCCATAGAGAGGTAGTGGAGGAGTGCCATGTGCTTGAAATGGGTGGAGGAATGATTCCCATGTGCTCATGTCAAGTGAGGTGGTTGGTTTGACCATTGGGTCAGGTTAGGCTGACCCAAACCCATTGGGTCATGTGCACCATCCTCATTAGTGACCATTTGGTCCACAAAGAGGATGTCAAGTGTCCATGAAAAGGAATTGACCAAATTCTAAGTGGTTTTGATTTTAGGTTACCCTATGGCCTAGGGGTAAAATGATCATTTAGCTTGGATCTCAGTTTGAGTATGTTTGGTATGATTAAAAAATGGGTTGGGCAAAGTTTCAATGAATTTGGAGTTAGTTTGATATGATTTGGCTCATGTTGATCCATTTAGGTCAAAATGAGTCAACTTGGGTCAAGTTGATCAATTGGTCAAATTGCATTAAACTTGGGGTTGGGTCAAGTTTATATGACCATTTGAAATGTTTTGGCATTATTGGTTTGGTTCAATTTGATTTATATTTGAATATGATTCATTTGATTTCATTTAAGTCAAATGGGTCAAGTTGACCAATTTGACTCATTTGACCTATTTGGGTTGTCATGAGCTAGTGTAGGCTTCATTGGTCATATGAAGTGTATTGGTGTCATTATTTTCAATCAATTTTGGTTCAATTTGATTTTGGCTTAATTTGACCATTTAAGTCAAGCTGGGTTCAAGATCAATTGGGTTAGGTTGGGTCTAGTTGGCCAATTGAGGCTTTGGTCAAGTTCAACAAGTGATTTGGAATGAACTTGACCCATTGGTTTCAATCAATTTGGCTTAGATCAAGTTTTGTCACATTTTGACTTTTTAGGTCAGTTGGGTCAACTTGGGTCAAGTGGCCAATTGGGCTAGGTTAGGCTCAAATGATGACTTGGTCAATTTCAAACATTGATCATAAATGAGTTTTGATCAATGGTTTCAATCAATTTGGGCTATGGTGGACTTTGGCTAGTTTAGGTTTCATTTTGGCTAAGTGTTGACTTGGTCAACCCTTAAGTTTGACTTGGTTTTACTTGGTTTGACCTAATTTGAGTGATTGATCATGTCATGGTGATTGTTGCTCACAATGTAAGGCTTAGGTGGGCTTAGTTCAATCCAATTTGGGTAGGATTAGAATTTGGCTCAAAAGGGGTACTTTAGGTCACTTTGGTCAAATTGTGGGTCAATTGACTTCAGCTTGAAGTTAGGTTGAACTTACATATGGACTTATGATTGAAATATAAATCCATTTGCAACTGATTTGGAGTCAAATGGGTTTTGATTCATTTGATAATTTCAAGTTCAAAAGGGTGAACATGAGTTTGACTTAGGTTAGATTTTTTGAATTTAGTTTTGGTTTGAATATTGAAGTTTGTGTTTATATTTGGATTCATTATTGAAGGATTGATTGAATCATGAAGAAAAATCAAGAGTTTGGCTTGATTTGAAATTGATTTGGCTAAGTTCAAGATTTTGACTTGAAAGGCTTAGGTTCAATTTTGATTGAATTTGGATTTGATTTTTGAATTTAGTTTTGGTTATGTGAATTTATATTTCACTTATATTTGTGAATATAAATGAGAATATAAATGGGTTATGAGAAAATTTCTTGAATTTGAATTGATTTGGATTTGATTTAGGCTAAGTCCATAAGATAGAATCAAAGTGACTTAGGAAGGGATTTTGAACTTAGAATTTCAGTCATAAGCTTCAATCATTTTGAATTGATTTGAGTTTGAGAAAATCAATTAAGTTGGAATTGATTTAAGTTTGAAGTTGATTTAGACTTGATTTGGAATTTGACTTGAAGGAAGGAAGTGAGGAGTTGGTTCAAGCTATAGGGTAGGCAAATTTTCTTAACACCCCTAAAGCATGACTATTCCTATGGCTAACTCTTCTAAGTCTCTAGGGTTAGGTTGAGTATCCACCTAATCACTAGAAGTGTCTTAAAACTAAAGAGACTCTTAGTGTCTAAGAAAAGTCTTATGTCTAAGATAGAGGGGTTGAGAGCTCATCCTAAAAATGAGGTCAACAGAGACATAAGCTAGTACATGCCTTTGTTAACTAAGAAAGTGAGGTAATCAAATGACCTCCTTAGGGCTAGCTAAAGCCTCGTATTCCCTGGATATCCAGACTAACTATTTTCTTTTCTCAAATACATATGGATGTATACATAAATAAAGAAAGGAAAACCATACAAAGGTTATATTTTTATTTGATTAAAATATTTATGCATATGGAGTAAAGTCTAATCCAAATTTTAGTATTGAAATACATAAGAATGAAATCAAATAGAGTATGTGTCATTGTTAACTAGGGAAGTGAGGTAATCAAATCACCTCTTTGGGGCTAGTTAAAGCCTCGTATTCCCAGGATGTCCAAACTATATACCCATTAACATTCATACTTACATAAATTGATACATGAATAAAATGAAAGAAACTTCACTTCATACACTTAAGCTATAATCACATACATCTCCTACGTATTTATAACTGGCATTCATAGCATATGTAATCATTCATTTATAAACTTTAGAAAAATATATTTGGATTTAATAGTGATAGTAACCACACATATATAAAATTAAATCAACACATGCAAGCTTGACATAAAGGAAGCCATTTGATTTAATTAATTTTGCAACAGATGAATGCATGAATCAAATGGCATACAACATTTAATATGATTGAAGAGGAATAAATAAACATAAACATATGATTTCATTCAACCAAATTAATTCCTAAGGATAATCATATCAAATAATTATTTAAAGCAAACCAAAGCTTTTTAATGACATTTTTAATTGATGTTTAATTTGATTTAAGGAAAGAGAGAAAGTGGTTTGCTAATCCTAATCTCATCTCATATTTGTAAGTTAATTTGATTTAATGAGAGGTAATTAGGTTAATTTTATGGATTAATTAAGTTAAGATATAAATTAAATTAATTAATTAACCCTTACCTTTGTTACTTTAAAGTAATTATCCAAATAATTATGAGCTAATGTGATATGCAAATGAAGTGAAAAGTAAATTAGCAATGGTCTATGAAATGAAAGGGCTTAATGCAATTGGCTCACAATTAATGGTTAATTAAGTTTAAGAAACTTGATTACTTTTATAATTTTGTCACACATATGAGTAAATTATAATTCCATTAAATCTCTTTAAGCTATTGAACACTTAAAGATCTACCCATGAATTAATTAGGTTCAGATGTATTTTAAAATTTAATTAAACTAATTAAGTAATTAATTAATCTAATAATCCTTAATTAATTTCTCTTGGAAAAGTGAAGGAAACTTAGGGAAACTATTAGGAGAGAAGCCTCAATCTAATTCCCTAAGCCTCCTCACTATTAAACAGTGATAAATGGCCCAATTAATTAATCAAGTTACTGTTCATATGATTAATTCACTCTTAATTAAGATAAGAAGGTAATTAGGGCTTAATCAATCAATTTTTCTAATTAATCAACCGATAAATCTCAAGAAAATAGGGGAGGTAGAGATCATCCCCTTAAATAATCCTAGAAAGTTTGAAGTTAATTGGTTAATTAATTAAAGAGTAATTAGATAATTAACTTTTTAATTAAACCTTAATTAGGTCCAAATTACTATTTAAAATCAATTAAGAATAATTTTAATGGATTTCTCTCTTGAATACCTTTAAAAGTAGACTTTGTTTGTATTTTTTTAAATTTTTCTATGATTAGTTATTAATTATGGAAGTTTTAACATTAAAGAAGAATTAAATAGCCTTAATTAAGCCTAATCTCATTGGCGCCACGTGGAAAGCGCATAGTGCGCTTTCCATGTGGCACCACGGGATTGGCTATTTAAGTTGTCACATTCTGCGACTGACTCAACTGGCGACGGGATGCAGTATTGATCTCCGTCGTTCGATCTAGCATGATGCAGGATGCGGATCGGACGGTGTAGATCAAACCCGTGGTTAATAATGGCTCAAATTAGACGGATCTAGCGTGATCTAATCACAACCATCTGTTCTGATCACATGGAACGGATGGTGTGTGATCTATCAGCTCGTAAATGATGAACGACGGAGCCCGTCCGCCATAGATCGTTCGATCCAAGCTCACCCGAGCTCTGATTCAATCCAAATCAACTCCACACCTTCACGCGAGGGATCCATGAAGATCCAAAAGATAAAATCGGCCTACATGCAAATTTTCTTCACAAAGCTCCAACACCACTTTGCCTAAAGCTCATTTTTCATGAAATTACCTCACCAAAGCTAAGATCGGTGGCTCGCACACTTGACGTAGCTTCGTCTAGTTAAGACGAAACTCTGTTGAGTAGCAGTTGGATTGGTTCCATGCGGATTGTTCAGAATGCCAAGAATGGTGCTTTGGAGCTTTTGCTTTAATCGAAGTCCATCCTCTAGTGAGCTAGGAGCTTGGGGGAAGCTTCGGGTAGCCTCAACGAGGTATGAAGATGGTGTAGGAACGAGCAATTGGGTTTTAGTTGAAGATTGGAGAAGTTGGAATCGAAAGGAAGCTCCCCTATTTTGGCTTTGCTCGGGAAGGAGAAATTCGAAGTGGGGAGGCTTTAGAATCGCTCGAGAGCTTGCTAGGGAGTTTTGTTTCTCTATTGGGAGCTCAAACGATGCGAATGGTGTAATTTTTCATTCGAATTGAGGGGGTATATCCCTCAATTGGCTAAGGTGGACAGACAGGATCAATCTCTCATTTTCGGTCACCCAGCCAATGCCAGAGCACCGGATTGTCCCCATCAAGTCCACGTGGCTCGGTTTGAGTGGAGGAAGGCTGAGAAGTGGCTCAAGGTGGGATGTGAGCTGATAGCTCTTCCTTTGTCCATGTGGTTCTCAGTTTCTAAGGGAGGTGAGTTAACTCACCTCCCTGGTCTATGGCAAGCCTAGCCCACTTAGAGTGGGCTAGGTGGTTAGGTGATACCCCATTTGGGTTCTTGATGGCTATCAAGGGAAAAGGGGGAGTGGACTTTGCCAATTTTGGCAAAATCTCACATGGGAGGCATATCCAAGGGAGATTTTCCATGGGTTTGGCTCCAATTGGGTTTGGGCTAGTTTTGGGCTAACCTAGGATGGGTTTGGGTGGGGTTTGGTCAGGTTCCAAGGTCCCATGGGTTAGTTTCAAGGGTTTTGGCTCAATTTGAGTCTTGTTGGGCTAGATTGACCAACTGGTCAAATTGGGTCAAACCAAGGCTTGGGATGGGTTCAAATGGTGATTTAAAGTATTTTAGTTCAAGTAGTTTCAATCAATTTGGCTTAGATTTTATCTTGGCTTAGTATGATTCATATAGGTCAGATGGGTCAAGTTGACCAATTTAACCAAATTGGCCAAATTGGCTTGGGTTGGGTGTTAGTTCAAGTTCAATTGGTTAATTGAAAATGATTATAGGCTTTGGTTTGAATCAAATTGGATTTAATTTGGATTTTCATTTTAGGTCAATTTGGGCTAAGTTGGTCAATTGGGTTCAATTTGCCAAATTGAGTTCAATTATGGCTTTGGTCAAGTTCAATAATCAATTTGGAATGAATTTGAACTATTGGTTGCAATCAATTTGGGTTGGATCATGATTTAACATATTTTGGCTTTTTAGGCCAATTTGGGTCAACTTGGGTCAAATGACCAATTAGGTTTGGTTTGACTCAATTGACAGTCAAGTCATTTTTAATTATTGATTATGAGTTGATGTGAATCAATGGTTTCAATTGATTTGGTGTAAGATGTGTTTTGGCTAATTTGAGTTTTATATGGGATAAGGGTTGACTTGGTCAAATAACCAAGTTGACTTAGTTTGACCCAATTTAAGGCAACTGATCATCCTAGGGTGATCAATGATCATGGTATGAGGTTTGGATGGGCTTGGTTCAATCCAACTTGGGTTAGATTAGAACTTCGTTCATATGAGTTCCTTAGGCCACTTTGGGTCAAGTGGACCTAAATAGGTCAATTGACTTAGTTTTGGTTTGATTAAGGTTTAGTTGGATTTATATATGAGTTTAGAATTGAAATATAAATCCAACTGCAATCAATTTGGCTATGATGATTTTTGGTTCATTTGGAATTTTCAAGTTAAAAGGGCTAAGTTGGGCTTGACTTGAGTTGATTTCAATTTGGCTTGATGATTGTAGATTTCATTTATATTTGGATAAAAGATTGAAAGAATGATTGATTCAAGAAAAAATCCATTGATTTTGGCTTGATTTAGGTGGGTTTTGGCCAAGTTCAAGGAATTAGCTTAAAGGGTTTAAATTGAGTTTTGATTTGATTTTGGATTTGGTTTTGACTATTTGAGTTTATATTTTTTTTATATTTGTGAGTATAAATGAAGATATAAATGACTTATGAGAAAATCACTTGAATTTGGAGTGATTTGAAAGCAATTATGGCTAAGCTCATGGAGGTAAGTAAAAAAAGGGATTAAAAGAAAATTGATTTAGTTTGATTTAGTTTTGATTATTTGAATATGGGCTTCATTTATATTTGTGATTATAAATGAATATATAATTGATTTATGAGAAAATCAATTGAGTTTGACTTGATTTGAATGGGATTTGGCTAAGCGCATGGAGGTAGGTCCATATGGGTTAGCTTGGGATTTGGACTTAGTATGATTTGGTTTAGGTTGTTTGAATTTATATTTCATTTATATTTGTGAATATGAATGAAGATATGATTGATTCATGAGGAGATCAATTAAGTTTGGATTGAATTGGGTGAAGATTTGGCTAAATCCATGGCATTTAATCATAAGGCTTAAGGAGGATTTGGGAGTTCAAATTTGATTTTGGGTTTTAATCATTTAGAATTGAGTTTGTACTTGAATTTGATAAATGATTGAGGGATCGAATTGATCTTGGATAAAATCAATTAAATTTGGATTGATTTGAATTTGGTTAAGGGTCAAGTCCATAAAATAAAATCATAGGGCTTAGGCAAGATTTTGATTTTGGATTTGATTATGGGTTTCAATCATTTAATTTGGAAGTTGGATTTGGATTTGATATTTAAATTGAATTTGAGGTTTGATTTGAGAAGGTAAACATAGGTTGGGTTTAGGCCACAGGATGGGCAAGTCTCCTTAATCCTTAAGGCATAACCTACCCCTATGGCTAACCCTTATAAGTCTTTAGGTTTAGGTTAAGTGCTCACCTAATCAAAAGAAGTGTCTTAAGGCTAATGAACTCTTAGTATCTACAAGAGTCGTAGATCTATGATGAAGAAATTGAGAACTCACTCCAAAAGTGAGGCCAATAAGGCTTAAGGAGGATTTGGGAGTTTAAATTTGATTTTGGGTTTCAATCATTTGAAATTGAGTTTGGACTTAGATTCAATAAATGATTGAGAGATTAAATTAATCTTGGAGAAAATCAATTAAATTTGGATTGATTTGAATTTGGCTAGGGCTATGCCCATAAGATAAAATTATAGGGCTTAGGAAAAGTTTTGATTTTGGGTTTGATTATGAGTTTCAATCATTTGATTTAGAATTTGGATTTTGGATTTGGTATTTGAATTGAATTTGAGGTTTGTTTGAGAAGGTGAACATAGGTTGGGTTTAGGCCACAGGATGGACAAATCTCCCTAAATCTCTAAGGCATAACTTACCATTATGACTAACCCTTCTAAGTTTTAAGGCTTAAGTTAAGTGTTCACCTAATCACTAGAAGTATCTTAAGACTAAGGAGCTCTTAGTGTCTATAAGATTCCTAGATCTATGATGAGGAGATTGAGAACTCACTCCAAAAGTAAGGTCAACAATATAGAAATATATACACCTCAAGAAAAATGGATTAACAACATAGAGCATGGTTAATGTGACTTCATTATGGTGAGTATTGTGGGCAACCCCTCTAAATCATATTTTAAGAATTAGTACAAAGAATAAATGAAATGGATGAGTCATCTCAATGAGTACTAGAGGCTAATGTTGAACCTGAGTGGCCCTAGTAAATGTTAATGGCAAGTGATGTCAACAAGTCAGTGGTAAACTTATCTTATAGTTTGGTAAGTTTTTGAGAGATGGGGCTATAACATGTAAGATGCAGGTACTCGACGAGTTCCTACATGGTATACAAGTTATATATAAGGCAAACTTCTATTCGGGGATACGATGAATTAAGCATGTTATTATGGCTAATGGTGACTAGCACCTGAGATAGATCTTACAAGTTGATAATTATTATGAGCATACCATGCCCATTAAACTGAGTGCCTTTGATGGCCAATTGATTCTGGATACCATGATTGGCGTGTTTAACTACTTCAAAGCGGTCATGTGCACATAACAAAATGCAGTGAGTATATCCTAGGAATACCTATTTGCTAACTATTTTGATATAACATCATAATTTTGTGATTGTAAAATAAAATTTACTCGTCGAGGATTGACTAGAGCCTTCGATGCTTGACACTAATGGTATTTTTATTAAAAGTGTTAATCATGAAATGGTCAAACTTCTTCAACGCATAATGAAGACTACAACATGGGCGTCTCAACCTCAAAAAAGGTTGGATGTTGCCTTTCTTCTTCAGTTCAAGCACATCATCTTCCACTACACCCATAGGGAAAGTAACAAACTTGCAGAGTTTTGTGCTAAATATGTCCAGAAGTATAATTTGGTATAGAATAATAGTGAGCATCATAGGTATACTATTCCCCTGAACTAATACCCTAAATTTTAGCATTCACAAAATTCATTAAAAGTCATTTTTATTTAGGTGTGCATTTTTTAATTAAAACCGAAAATCCGAACCGATCCAAACCGAATTTTTGAATTCGGATCGGTTTTATAAATTTTTTTTGGATTTCGGTTTTTGATGGTAAAATTCGGTTTTCGGTTTTCGGTTCGGTTTTGTATTATCTTAATCCGATTAAACCGATTAAACCGAAAATAGTTAAAAAATTAATTTTTTTCATTTTTTTTAGAAAATTCCTCTCAAAAAAGTAATTTCAATGATAAATTTGTATATTATTAGTTTCATTTGTTAGTACTCCATGAACAATATTATTAAAAAAAGTATAGAAAATTTTTATTTAAACGAGAACTAATTCTATTACTTTTTCATTTTTGAGAATTAGCATATACTTCAATGAATAGAAATTATTGCTTTAAAAAGTATAATGCAATAAAAATAGGGGTGTGCAATCGGTCGGTTTGGACGGATCGGTTTTGAAATTTGTTAAACTGTTTGGTTTTAAATCCAGAATCCGAACAAACCGATCCGTTTAATCAATAACACAAATCGAACCGATCCAAACCGAAATTTTTTTAGATTTTCGGTTCAGTTCTGAAAAAACCGAAAATTGAAAATATAATTACTATTGTTGCGTGCTAGAAAACCAGTTGCGGTAGAGTAAAAGTTTACACCTTAGCTTCTTTGGGGAGTCCGGCACACACACAGGTATTTAAAGAGTGAACAATAAAACTCCAGAATTTTTACGTGAAAAATCTCAAAAAGAGGGAAAAACCACGGGCCTAGCCCAAGAAAAGCTTTCACTATGTATCTGCTTCGAAAGATAAGATCTTCCGACACGGATTACGAATTGTATAGAAATGGACGATGACGCGACGCGTTGACAACGTTGACGACAAAGACGCCGATGTTGATGATGTTGACGCTGAAGACCAACGATAGTGGTCGGTGATGATGACGGCAACAATGGTCGACGCCAGGATCGATATGATCGGCGGCATGGTACAACCGTGTGGTGCGTGACATTGTGCTTGGAGGATCTTTAGAGCTCTCTCCTCTCTTGCTTGGCCTTCCTCATATGAGGAAGGAGGCTATTTATAGGAGGAGTCGTCTCAGAATACATGCAAAACCCGCACTACTTTCATCTGGACGGCTCAAAATGATCCCCTTGATTATATGATGTATTTGTGCATTTGAATGCTCAAATGAAGTCGAATTGTAAGATCTTTGGCTTTGGAACCGCCATCGAGACGCTTTTGACTTATAAACACTCCATATTTGAGGCTTTTAAGAATTTAATTGATGTCTCAAAGTTTCCAATGATATTTTAAGTGCTTGATCGCCACTTAATTGATTGCTTTATCAAGATTTGTGCTTGAGGAATTTTCAGGGTCATATCAACTATAATAATTATTAATCAAAGAATTACATCATTTTCTCAAATCATTTCATACAAAATTAAATAACTCTTAGTGAAAATTTGAAAATTGTCATTAGTTCAAACATGTAGCCTATTGATGAAGAATTAAGGGCTCAGATTTATTTTAAGGAATAATTTAATTATGATAATAATTATATTATACTTATATGCCTTAACATAATATATTAAGCATTTCTCCCTAATTTTTCCTCATTCCTTTTAGGTTGCTTAGGTGGAGATAGAGCAAAAGAATAGAAAAGGAAAAAAATAAAGAAGAAGAAGAAGAAGAGAAAAGGAAGAAGAGGAAGGGAAAAAAAAAAGACAAAAGCAAGGAGGAGCTTAAGATTTGAGGTAAAAAAAAAATTTTTTTCAATTTAATGACATTAACTCAAGATTGATATGCATATCAATTGGAGGCAAAAGATTATTTTGAAGTAAATTGATTGAATTTGAGTTATAACTTTTTAAAAATAAAGATTAAGAAGTTGAATATTTGTATGTTGCTTAAAATCACAGAAAAAATTTCGAGGCGATCGTAACGAGGAGAATTGTACTATCATTAATCGTCTATTTGATAATATATATATAATGCCTAATTTAGCTATAGGAATACAAATTTTATAGGTTAGATTTGCACCTAATTGACATATTGGAAGTTATTGGTATCAAATGTGTAAAATTGATTATGCATTTATTAATTAATGAAAAACATAAATTAAACAAATAAAAATATGATAGGATTTTGTGAAAATATCTTGGAAAGGCAAAGTGTTCAAACATAATAAGAAATGGTATACATTAAAATGAAAAATTGGATGACCTTGAGAAAGATTAAGTATGTGAGTAGATTAACAATGGCATGAATATAATACTTGTACAAATAGAGCAATATAAGTGAGCCCATATGAAGGCAAAGGATTCTTCAAGTTAATATATTTATAAGACATGTATAGGTAGGGCGACAAAAGGTGAGCTCAAATAAAGGGAAAAAAATGGGCCTCAATATGTACCTTTTGAGCTAGTATTGTCAATAAATCTAATCTCATATACCTGATAGATTCTTAAATTGAATTAAGATACTCTAAGTTAATTAATAAAGGAAAGGAATAAAAAGAATTGAAAAGATTAGGATTGCATAGCTTTGCATATACTTTGGGGATATTGTTATGATATTTAACCTTAAACATTATGTTAGAGTGTTGTTGTTATATATCTCACTTACAATAAATAAATCATGATTTAGGTAATTTTACTCTTGTATTGACAAATAAGTTGCAAAACTATTTTATAAATATGTTCTAATTATGAAAAAAAATTTAATTTTATATCAAAAGCATTTATCTTATTTAGCTTGTAAGGTCACTATATATTAAATTGAATATTGTTTTAGGTTCAAAAAAAAAAAAAAAAAATGTAGAGCCTCAGTGAGGGTAAGATTTTGATTGATGTCACTATATTTTGGTTGTATAACTTTGATGTAAATAAAATCAAAATCACATATGTAGTTCATATCACTATTATAAAAAAAAATGCAAAAATAACAAAAAAAAAAAGAGAGAATAATTCAAAAGTTAAAACTATCTAAACCTAATTATAGTATAAATATTTGATTTGAATCAAATCAAATGATTCATATTATATATATATATATATATATATATATATATATATATATATATATATATATATATATATATATATATATATATATATATATATATATATATATATATATATATATATATCTGAATTTTAAATACTTATATTTAAAAAATATTAAACAAAGTAGTCCCACAATAGCCGATCAAAAATTAAACGATTTATTTATTATATTCCCTTATGTATAATAGCCGATAAATAAGATCCTGAAAATAATGTTTACCAAAATAATATACGAGATCTCCTTCCCAAGGGCTCCAAGATTACTATCTCGCACGTGTGAGATTATTAAGTGTGAAGGCAGATATAGAGTTATATTTAAATTTTTATTGTATATTAATATATATATATATATATATATATATATATATATATATATATATATATATATATATATATATATAGTATATGTATATTAATTTTTTTAATTTAAAAAATATTTTTAATATTTTTAATTTCTGTATATAATATATGTACATAAATATTTTAAGTGTAATTAAAAAAACGAAAAAATAGCTAAAAATAATTAATTTTTTTATTTTTTTTAATTTTTAATTATATTTAAAATAATTATGTATATATATTTACATATGTGTACAGAAGTTTTAAAAAAAATTAAATATTTTTTAAATAAAAAAAAAAAACTGATTTGCGTACATTATGTACACCAATGCACAATATAAATTCGGACGTAAGAACTCGCAAGTAATAATTTATCCTCGCACGCAACACCATTTCCACAGAACTGAACTATCAAGCTCTTGGCTTGCGAAGAGAAACGACTGACGTGGCCAGAAGCGTGTGGGATTGGATTATGGAAACGTGTGGTAATCACGTTGCTTGATAGGCCAAGAAAGCAGATATTTTGCACCTCTCTTCCTTTATACCTTCTCTGTGCTTCACCAGGAGAAACTCGGCTCCTTCGCTCCTCCTGTTCTTTCGGAGCCATGACCTCACTCACCAACCTTTCAGTGACTGCTCTGGAGCATCTCGGCGGGATCAACCTCCCTCGAGTCGATCATTGCCGGAGACTGCGATATCTGGGAGCAATTGATGGTGCGGCGTTTACTTTGTGTTCACTGAGCGCACGCCGGAAGAGGATCGGCTTCGTTCCGTGCAAAGCTTTGAGATCGGAAGATGGTAGGGGATCGAGTACGGGGGATGGAGATGGCAGTACGGGCAGTAGTGATGCTGAGGAGAAGAGTTATCTTTTCCATTCGAAATCTAAGAGGAAGGGAGCTCTTTACTCGCTAAAATCTTTACTGGTTCGGATTGCGGGGATGAAGGCTACGCCTGAAGGACCGTACAGGAGGGTTGTGGAGAAAGTTGAGGAGATCTTCTTTTCGGTGAGTAAGGAGCGTGTTAATCTTTAAATTTGATGTCTGTTTTAAAATTTTACGTGAAAAGATTAAATGTTGGATTCAATTTTACCACTTTTAAAATCTATTTGGCGTCGGAAGTTTCAATTCTAATTATTGAGGTTTTAATATTGTATTCCTTGCGACATTACTGCTAATCAGGTTGATGCAGCTTATAATATTCCCTGAGTCTGGATTTGCTTTAACTATTTTAATATGAACTTGTCCTGTCTCATTGAAGTTCCCAGAATTTTATTTAAATTGACATAGTTAAATATATATTTAACTGCAGTTCAAAATTTTATAAAGACGTCTTAAATTGCTAGGAAAGTCTTTTCGATTTTATTAGCGTCATCATATGTATTTTTTTTCCTGTGAGAGAGATTTGGGTTTCATTTGTTAGGATGGAGCAATCATCCTTCTTCTAACCTTATTAACTCAACAGTGCGCAGAAGAAAATGATGGAGCTTGCCATGAACTTTTTGTGTTCTGAAATAACTTTTGTTTGGCCAGTGCACTATTATTACTGACTTCATCTTACCTTCTGATCTTACCCCATTCTTACAATCTTACTTTTGAATTTTCATTGCAGGTTGCTACACATTTAGGCAGGTACCTTCTTACTATGATGAGTACAGGTGTTATACTTGCAATTGGATTTCAGTTATCAGGTTCGTGAGCTTTCAGTTTGCACATCATATCCAATTATTTCCTTTCTGTTATTCTTCTTGTTTTATCTCAACCTTTCACCATCCTGATAGTCCAAATATTTTTTTTCTACTTTCTGCTTGAAAGGTGGGGATGCTGAGATGAATGCACTGATTTGGTATAGCTGGCTTGGTGGGATAATTATAGGGACAATGATAGGGGCGAACATTGTTCTAGAGGAACATTGCAAAGCTGGTCCTCGCAATGTTGTCATTACAGGAAGGTACTGTGATTATCATACTATTCTCTTGGAACGGTAAAGAACATGCTTATATATATTTGAACTTCTGTTAAGCTGGACAACATTTTACTAATATTATTATTTGATAGTGCAACCTGCTTGAGCTAAACTCAGGGTGAACAGGCCAATAATTTATACTTATGGATTGGTTACTGTAGAAATAGCTGATATACCTTTGAAATGTTTTTTGGTGCTATTTAATGCTCAGCCAAATTTGTGTTAACTTATTTAACTCAAAACATGACAATTTTTTGAATTTTTTGAATTTTTTATATTTGATCTTATGTTGTTGATATGAATAAATGAGTGATGCCTATTGCAAGCATCTATTCAACTTTAGTGCTCATTGTATCTTGCTGAAAGCTTGTTATGTTCTTTTAAAGGTAACTTGACTTGTATGTTAAGATGTAGTTTTGTTTCTTCTTAGTTTTAATTATTTTTCAGAAAAAAATATTATTGAGGTAACAGTTAGTGTGACATCTAGCCAATCCTTTTGTAATTTTACTTGTTTCCCAGCACAAGAGGATTAGGTAAGGCTCTTGCTCGTGAGTTTCTTCTCTCTGGTGATCGTGTTGTGATTGCTTCCCGTAGGTGATTTCAGAATCTAAGACTCACTTTCCTACTGTTAAGTTTCAAACCTTTTTTATAGCTTTTCATATCTTTGGAATCCAATTTGGTCCCTTTGAAAGGCAGTCCCGAGTCAGTGCAATCAACTTTAGAAGAACTTAATGAAAACTTGAAGGAAGGTATGTCTGTCGCTGGGAGCAAAAGAAGTGCAAAACTTTCACGTGCTAAAGTTGTTGGTGTTGCCTGTGATGTTTGCAAGCCTGATGAAGTGAGGAACTTAGCCAATTTTGCTGTGAATGAGCTTGGTTCAGTTGACATTTGGGTATTGTATCAGCATTTTTCTGCTACCATATTTGAATTCATAGTATTTTGTGAACTTCATTTATAGATGAATTATTTTTTCCATTTTACCTTACAGTGACAATAGAAATCAATGTTAAATCACTGACTGCTTTACATGAGTAGTTAAGCCATTAATCTCTATTGTGGATCACTCATTATTCCTACTGTATTGTGAACAACGTCATATTCTTACTTAGATGTGGGAACATGATTGTTCCATGCAGTTAGGGTGTTGAAATATAATTGCAAGATTAAGGTACTTTACATTCACATGGTTGGATATTTTTTTATGGAGTTAGGTTGGTTAGTCGATATATGGAGGAGTCCAAGGTATCACATTTGAAAGCAACTAAGTGGATTATTTATTACTTCTGAACACTATCTCCAATTTACTGCTAGATAATTGTTCTAATGATTTTCAATTTTATGGTTTTTTTTCAATACAAAATAAGGAGGAGATATGGTTGATCAAAAAAAAAAAAAAAAAAATTTCAAAGTATTTGATTTTTTTTTTTTTAGACGAGATGTCATTCACATTGTTATCCAGGAAGCAATCTATTATTAGTCTCTTTTCTCATGAAGCAAATATCTTGCAAATTCATCATGTATAAGTCATGCACTTTATTTTAGGAGCCTTTAAGGAAATGCATCTTCCTAAAGTTTTTGCTACAAAGATCAACATTAATGTAAAATCGGCAGTCATATCAGCCAATAATCAATTTCATCTTTAAAAGGAGCAGCATATTGAATTTTAACACTATTTCATTTGAGGGCATGGAAAGGAGTGCTGTTTATCTACATGAAGGAAAATAATCAAATTGTGGATATCTTGCCAAATCGCTTGCGGTTGATGCATTTCATGAACTTTGAACATTCTTGGCATGAAGGATGGAAGACCGTTAAGTTTAAAGAGATGTTAGAAATTAAAATCAACTTAAATTATTACTTTAAAATTCTAAGGGCTTTAGAGTTTTATTAATCTTATTGTATTTATGAATGTATTATAGATAGTTAATACTTGTGTGGAGTGTACAAAAAGTCATCAGCATACCAAGAGTTAATCCCGATTTCAGAATAAATCCTTAGATAATTATTCCATAACTCTTCATTTAGAGTTGTTTTGTAAATACAAATCTTCATGTGTTCTATGCATAATCATAAATTCGTTTTAGAATGTCCATACTTGTTATTTGAGACTAAAAACTTATCCAAGTTTAATTCTATTTTTTATGTCTACTTTAATATAAGTTTAAGCTATTTCATGCTGTATTTATTATCTTTGAGATATTAATATTTTTTTTTCTCACCAAATAACAACTCTCTTTTTCTTTTATTGTTTTAGATATTCCAAAATAGCAATGCCTTTCAAATATCGATTATTCTTTAAATTATTTTCGGGATGTTTTCCTTGTGTTAATTGACAGATAAATAATGCTGGGACTAACAAAGGTTTTAGGCCACTCCTACAGTTTACTGATGAGGATATTAATCAGGCATGATTTTTTTTTTTCTGACATCAAAATGATTTGGGAAGTATTTGTTTGCTTATTCTGCTTGATTGCAGCAAATCTTGTTGATAGCTATTATATTGCTGTAGAACCTATCTTTTAATACATATTCACTTAGCATACCTATCACAATGTGCACTACTCATTCGGTATTTTTGCTGCAGAGTTTGAGATGCACCATTTATGCTGCTCGTGTTGCTAAGTTCCCATTTTGTTCTCGGGATTTATTTTTTCATGTTTGTGATAAAAACATGCTAGTGATAGCACTTTGGCGCATCACATGCAATGCATTTTTTTTTTGAAGAAGCCATTATGGAGAAATATTAAAACTTAGAAAGACTCTTGTTCCAGTACCATTAGTTATTTAAAATGGTGGAAAAATAAACTATGATATTGAGTTGATATAAAATTAACGATAATTCTCGGACTAGTTGATGTTGTTTTTCAATTTAAGCTAACCTACTCATTTTTTCAATAATAGGACTTCCATAGAACTTTGATCTGTTTTTTTGGCATTTGTCTGTCAAATTGCATGCTGTATGGATACTGTTATCAATTATGTATTCAATAAAAGTTGTACAAATTTAATCTGGCTTCAATGGTCTAGATTATTTAAAACTTTAAATTGTGAATCAGAATCAAGATTTGAAAATGAAATATACTTTAATTACAAGAACTCCTATATTAAAAGAAAGTAGAGGTAGGCTTAAAAAAACTTGATTAGGAATATAAAAAATGATCTTATTTTATTAGAATTAAATGAAAATATTAATAAGACAACAACAACAACAACAACAACAAGCCTTAATCCCACTAGGTGGTCGGCTACATGAATCCTTCTGTCTCCATTGTGTCCTATTATGTCAAATTCTCATTTAATTTAGTATACAAGATCATTTTTTATACATCTTAACCAAGTCTTTTAGTCTACCTCTACCTTTCTTAACATAAAGGAAAATCTAATGCATCTACTCTCCCAATCATCTGACCGACGCTTTATGTGGCCAAACCATCTAAGTAATTCTCCCAATCTTATCTATCACCTGAGCTACTCCAACTTTTTTGAACATACTCATTTTGCATTCTATCTCTAAGGGTAAAGCCACTCATCCAGCATCCTCATCTCTCAGAATAATTTAACTTTTTATGCTCTTTATTGCCAACATTTCGCACTATAAGTCATCAGTCTTACCAATCTTATAAAATTTTCCTTAAGTTTAAGTGGAACTTTCTATCACATAATAGCCGATGCATTCCTCCACTTCAACCATCCAACTTGAATTCTACTAATAATATTCTCATCTATTTCACCATCATTTTGAACAATAGTAAATATCTCAAGCTCACTCTTATTAATGATTTGATCACCTAAAGTCACAACACTACCACTAAAATTTCTACAACTAAAATTACACTATATATATTCGCTTAGATGCTTAAATAAAACCTACTCTAAAGTTGACTCCATAATTCAAGTTGGACTCTCTCTTCTTATCAACAAGAAGAATGTCAAGAAAAGCATACACCGTACATCTTCTTGTAAATGCCTCAAGAACATCCATAACTAAAGTAAAAGATAAGGCTTAATGTTGATCCTTGATGTAATCCAACCGAAATAGGAAAATATTGTCAATCCTCCTGTGTTTGGACAAAGTGACAAAGTATACATATCCTTAATGACTTGAATATAACCAATATTAACTTTTTTGTTCTAGAACTTCCAAAGAACATCTCTTGAGACTTTATCATAAGCTTTCTAAATCAATAAATATCATATGTAGATCCTTTTATTTTCTATGCTTTCCATCAAACCTCTAACAAATGTATAGATCCATAGTAGATCTACCCCATGAAACCAAACATTGGAAACTATCACATCGTAATCTATGCTCAATTACTTCTCCCATAATTTTAATGTATGACATTAACTTAATTCTCTATAATTTGCACAATTTTGTATCACCTTTATTCTTAAATATAGGAACCAACAAACTCTTTCTCCACTCATTTTTTTCTTTAAAATAACATTAAAAGATTTGTAAGAAATTTTGATCTCCTAAACATTTCCACACTTCTATTGGAATATTATCTGATCGCTCTTTTACATTTCATTTTTCTTTAAAGCTTCACTAACTTCGATTTACTAATGACGAAAAAATGAAATTCTCTATTTGTGGTATGTATAATCAATCATTTCGGATCCTTCAAAAGTTTATTAAAATACATCCATATTTTCAATATCTTTTCTAAGAAAGACTTTATTTATTCACATGAACATGTCTTTATATCAATACACATCTTTCACCTTCTTGTATCTAATCTATCAGATAAATCACTAAAAAATCAGATCATATCGCTTTAATCTCTACAGCCATTTTATATCTTTCCCATAAGTACATCTAAACCAAGTTTTATAAATGCTTATTTTATCTTTTGCATACTACCCACCAAAACTATTCTTATTAAAAGAGTTTTTTCCTTGATTCCAAGACATTTTAGAACTTAATAAGATTGATTTTTTTTCCCACATAATGTTCTTATGAACATCCCAAACTTTAATTTAGAATATTATATTGTAAGTGTTCCATCTAATCCTGCAATAATAAGTTTATTTTTCTCTTACAACCTTTCATCTTAAAATCTAAAACTATTCATGTTGATTTATTATTTTGAATATTACAATCTTACAATCTAACGATCTATTTTTCTTATCAAAAAATAATCAATCTAACTATCCATTTTATAAGTAATACATGTTTCCTTCTTAAATTGATAAGAATTACAAAATCTAAATAAGAAAATCTAATATCCCTACTCTATTACATCCAATAACCACCATGATTTTTTAAAATTTTCTACTCAAACATGCATTTAAATCAAATACTTTTTTTTTGATATCTTTTGATTAATCCTCTAATTCATTCCAAAATTTTAACTACCTCCAAACCCTTTCAGATAAACACTTATATTTGATAATCTTAAGATAACAATAATCTAAGTTTATTATTCTATCTCTACATCTATACTTAACATTATCCTTCAAACTTTTATCTATAATCACTGCACCATTTCTAGTTACTTTTGAACCAAAGTTTAAAACCTAAACTATCAATCTCTTCTCAACCCATTTAGTTAATATAAAATATTTATCTTTCTATGAACCATAATATCTAATTCCATTAATTTCAATTAAGATTCTATTCCAAGATAATTTTTTTGGACTAACTTTTTGTCATCCCATAATGGAACCCTTGCTTATTTAACATCAAATGCCGGCAGAAAGACATTTTTTTCATCAGATTTAAAATAAACCGCTTAGGGACGCCCAGCATCACAATGATTTAAAGGATTATGTCATAATTATTTCGACTAAATTTACTACCTAACAATTCCACTTTTGCATCGGACTTAAATGAATAAGTGTTGTTGTTGTTGTTGATAAGACAATGGAGAAAAATGATTTATGTAGCCAACCCACTAATTGAGATAAAGATTTGTTGTTGTTGTTGTTGTTGTTGATCAATTGAGTAACCATTAGTATTTTGAAACTATAGATTTTCCATCTATTACCATCTCTTCATTACTTCTCTTGTGCATGCAAATGTTCTTACCTTTCTGCACATTTCTCTATTCAATTTAACGGTCATGCAGATGAATTGCATTGTGAAATTCTAGATACACAGCATTTTATGGAAACTTTACCTAATCTTTTTTTTTTGCTTGCCGTTAGCTTCGTGAAAGATGGTAATGAAACTAGTTGTCGCATGCATAATGCATTTGTTTAGTTACCTGACTGCTGATATTCTTCTAATATTTACCTTTGATCCTAGTGGTTTTAATTTTGTCTCGGAAACACAATAATAATCCATTCTTCTCATGTCGCATCAAATCAAAATTTTAGAAGGGAAATTTATATGATACTCCATGTGGTTGTTTGCTAAAAAAAATGGCGATAGCACTTTTAGTGTTCTTAATACTTCATCTTTTTTTATAAAAAGAAAACTTAAAAACACTATTGATTAGTCATTTTTTATTATCTCTTAATTCTTCTTTGTCTAACTCCATACCTGCAAGCTCTTTGAATTAATAACCCATCAATTTGGTGCCTTGCCTATGCAAGACCCACCGACAGTCAATCTCACTCCCTGAGATCCTAGGGAGTGTAATGCCATTGGTGAAATTCCACGCTAGATCCTATCAAAAGGATCTCATTAATAGGATCATTGCAAATTGTATTTTTTTTATTTATTTATGTTTCTTTGTTCTATGGACTAAGGATATTTGATCTCTGAGATTGAAATTCCTTAGGTCAATTAAAAAAAATTGTTATTTTTACCAAGTTTTAAAAAACATTCTAGTAGAAGTATAAAAAGTACTGAACTTATCTAGGATTTTAATAGCTCTGGTTTATTTACCATAGCAAGCATAGAGTAGTGGTTAAGTTGTCTTTTCTGTATTTCAAAGGTCTCATGTGAGTGAAGGACATAACCTACAGTAAAATTTTCGAAGTTTGTCACACAATTTTAGTAAATCCATTAGTGTTAAATGTTGATGCGACCCTAGTAATTCATCAACTCCTGCAAAATTATGAAGGTTTGATAAAAGCCTTGGTAATATTTGCCAAGTTTGGTGCAATTATGGTAAATCTACTAGGGTTCGAAAATTATTAAGAGCTTTTAAGCATCCTTGGTTATATAAGAGAGTTGAAAACTATGAGGATTAGCTCGCTGAAGTTGGAAAAAATATTATCCTTCACAAATCACCAAGAACTAAAGAGATTTTCATACAAATTGTTCATTTTATAATGGCCACTTAAACTTATTGTTTTAATACTAATTCATCTTTGCTTAATGTCCAGATTGTCTCCACGAACTTGGTTGGGTCATTGATCTGCACAAGAGAAGCTATACGTGTTATGGGATCTCAGGAGAAGGGTGGTCATGTGTTCAATATGGATGGGGCTGGTTCTGGAGGATCAAGCACCCCGCTGACTGCTGTGTAAGTTTTCATGCATTTATACTGTGAAATATTTCTTAAACCTGAAATTGGAAGTATGATCGCATATTTTAATAGTATCAGGAATTTATGTGTCATTATTTTGTTTTTACAATAGAATCCCTTTCTGCAAAAATAAATCAGCTTTATATTTTTTGCCATTTTGCATCAATTATTTACCTGTTTGTGTTGTTGTTTGAACTTGTGAGGAAATGTTTAATGCGTCCTACAGAATCATATGAGTTTACCATATTTTATAATTATTTTGATTTCTATGTAATCATCTATAGTAATCTTCTTATATTTGATGGATGATTATTATTCATTCTACAGTTCACCATAACTGCTATTAAGATTTCATGACAAATTCTATGTGAATATTATTTTTTTCTCTTCTAGGAGAAACCAAACGCATAGGTCCTTGTGGTGTAAGCATCGGTCCACATTTTTAAAAATACTGCAATTAGGTCCCTAAGATTGAAGACGGGCACATAAGTCCATCTCTTGACTTTTTTGTTAAAACTTCTCTTAATTCCTAAAATGCACTTATTTTATAAGCTCTGTTGGGGTTTCTTATTAAGACAAAATGAGGCTTTCTAGCAGCTGCACTAAAAATAAGTTCAGCATATTTTTTTTATTTGCATTTATCAAGCCTTTGTTTTTCTTTGACTTTCATCTTGCATCTTGCATCTTGCATCTTTTGAGTGCATTCTGTTCTTTTTTGTCAAACGTTGCACACTGTTTAATCCTCTGAGATTTGCCTCTTTTTTCACCATAGTTTCTTTCAGAATGAGGGATAAATAATTCAAGAAAGCTGGGAAGAATACTATTTTCGAGTAAAATGTGTAACATTTCACATGCATGATCACATGTTTGAACTAATGACTATTACTAACGATATTATGCCATTGGTTTCAAGTTGATAACTATAATTTTAATCGAGGGACTATCTTGAAGTTTCATAAAGCACCTGAGATTTAATATTATATATATATATATATATATTTTGAAAAAGCTGGTGAACACAAATTGCAGTCTATATCTCAGGAACTGGCAATTTATTTATCTAAAATCAATTATGCAATATAGATAGAAGAAGCGAGAGAAAGTCTGAGTGTTCTTTTCTTCCATCGTAGAATAAACTATCAATGGTTCTCAACATATTTATTCCTTTACTCTATATTTTGTGCTAATCTTCTTTTGCTAGATTATTTAAATAAATTCTGATGGGTTAATTATATCTAATATTCTGATGGGATAATTATATCTAATTTATAGCTATGGCTCAAAAGTGTGGTCTTAGGCAACTTCGTAATTCACTTACAAAAGAGTGCAGAAGGTCCAAGGTTGGAGTACACACCGCATCTCCAGGAATGGTTCTAACAGATCTTCTTCTTAGGTAATTCTTGCCTCTCTCGCTCTCTCTCTCAAGAATCTTATTAATTTAAACTATCAGGTTTTCTCTTCAAACAAACATGATTACAAATTTTAATCCCTTTTTAGTGAGTTGAATTTTTTTAATTTCACACCTTCTCCACTTAATTATTAGTGCTAATAAGATATAGTCATGGCTGCTGTATTATCTAACTTTAGTTTAGATCATATTAAGCTAGTTTAAACTTTTATACATAATCTCCTAAACAAGTAAATTTTATCAAAACTATGCTTGACTTGTTTCTAGCGATTTTTCAGCGGTTCGAGCCTCAGAAACAAGCAAATGTTCAACATTATCTGTGAGCTACCAGAAACTGTGGCAAGATCTTTGGTGCCAAGGATAAGAGTTGTTAAGGGTAGTGGGAAAGCAATAAATTACTTGACCCCCCCTCGCATTCTGGTCGCTTTGGTTACCGCTTGGCTTCGCCGCGGTAGATGGTTTGATGATCAGGTGATTTTTCATTTCAAATTGGAGAAAGTACATTTACAAATTCTTCTTATGCATGCCATTATCTTCCACTATGCACTAATAGCGATATTGATATGGAATATTTACATATATGCCGCACAATTCTATGTATTTATCTAATATTTATATTTCTAACACTTTACTTATATATGAGAATGTGTATTGGTAGTGATATTTTTAATGTGTTGTTTAAAATTTTGAGTGTTATATATATATATATATATATATATATATATATATATAGAGAGAGAGAGAGAGAGAGAGAGAGATTGAGAGATTTGGCTCAATTCGAATTCAATCTATTATGACAATCGGTTCAATTTTTGAGCTAAAATCCCAGCTACAATTATCATATTTGAGGAAGTATATCTTCTGTTTTTTCAGGGTAGAGCCCTGTATGCAGCAGAAGCGGATCGGATTCGCAACTGGGCCGAAAATCGTGCAAGATTCTCCTTCACAGATGCCATGGAGATGTACACAGAGAACGCCTGGGTCTCCGTTTTCTCTCTCTCAGTCGTCTGCGCCTTCATAATACTCTCCAGTTCGAGTAATTCCGTTCACGGCACTTGATTTACTCAACAAAGATGCTTTAACCAGATGAACATCCACTATAACACTTCTCCAATGCAGAAGAAGAAAGTTTCAACAGTACAGAAAAATCTGCCATTAATCTTGATTTTATTTATGCCTTGTGATTCTTGCTTCAGAATCTGCAACAAAGAGTAAGTTTTTTTTTTTTTTTCATTTGTTTAAGAGAAATTCTTCTGTGGATACAAAGGCAAGTTGTATATTTCAACTTGTATTGTGATAATTTGAACTGTCTAGAGTAAGCAAAACATGATTAGTCCTTTGTATGGAACAGTTACTGTGGCAGGAAATCTTATAGAAGAAATCTGTCAATATTATTTATTTTGAAGCCATTGTAGCTGTTGAAATGGCTAAATTAGTAAAAATGTTGACTATCGTGTTTGTAGAGATATACCTGATCAAACACCACAGTTAGGCTCCATAATGTAATTTTCCAATATATATATATATAGACACACATATAAGTGCCTTCTCCGTGAGATTGTGTTACAGCTTTCTGGTGTCTCATGAGATTCATCACGACTTTCTTTTCATGGTTAAGGGGTTCATTAACTTTATTAATAAAATTTTATATTTTGTAATTAGTAGAATTTTGATGTAAACTCTCATATATTTAGATCTTCAGATTTATCAAATACAAACATATACACAATTAATTAACCAAAATATGAAGTCATTTAAGTAGTTCATCTATATGTAAGCATTCTTTTTATAAGCTATAAATTAGGGGTGTAATCGAGTCGAGTTTTGTTTTAATTGAGTTGAGTTTTTTTAAACCTTGTTGAGTTTGAGCTCTACTCGAGCTCAATTACTAGGCTTGAGCACAATTCAAATGCTTGAGCTCCTTTAAAAAATTTGATAAACTATTGAATCGATAACGTGATATATGATAATTTCAGTTGCATTATTGCTAACGGTTAGTAATTATTAAATTAGATTAAAATTAGGTTCAAATTAAAGTAATTGTCGCTCAATAATGAACTGAGTTCGAGTCATCTCGTGAACAGATTGACTCACACTCTTCTTGTAATCACATCACTTCTTAAGTAATAATTTAAAACTGTCTTAACATGTTTTGTAATACATGATGAATGTGAATATTAAATTTTTTACAAATATATAAGATAAATGGACATTAAAAAAATAATTGAAATTGTACAAAATTTTTGACAATCAACTAAGCATTCAATATATTTACACGAGCATTGATGATAATGCTCATTTTTATCTTTTACAACAACAACAACAAGCCTTAATTCCACTAGGTGGGGTTGGCTACATGAATCCTTCGTCTCCATTGTGTCCTATTATATGTCAAATTCTCATTTAATTCAGTATCTTAAGATCATTTTTTTCTTAACCAAGTCTTTTAGGTCTACTCTTCTTAAACAAATCTAATCTACTCTCTCCATTATGGTTGACGCTTTATGTGGCCAAACCATCTAAGGCTCTCTAATCTTATCTACCACTAGAGCTACCAACTTTTTTTTCAACATACTCATTTTGCATTCTATCTCTAAGAGTAAAGCCACTCATCCACCTAAGCATCCTCATCTCAGTAACATCTTCTTACTCTTTTATTGGCCAACATTACTAAGTCATTGCGGTCTTACCACCATCTTATAAAATTTTCCTTAAGTTTAAGTGAAACTTTTCTATCATAATAATAGGATGCATTCCTCCACTTCAACCATCCAACTTGAATTCTACTAATAACATCTCCATCTATTTCACCATCATTTTGAACAATAAAGCCTAAATATCAATCGTCACTCTTATTAATGACTTGATCACCTAAAATCACAACACTTCACTAAAACTTCTACAACTAAAATTACACTCCATATATTCGCTTAGATCTACTTAAACTAAAACCTTTAGACTCTAAAGTTGACCTCCATAATTCAAGTTTCTTGGACTCCTCTCTAGTCTTATCAACAAGAAGAATGTCATCGAAAAGCATACACCAAGGTACATCTTCTTGTAAATGCCTCAGAACATCCATAACTAAAGAAAAGATAAGGGCTTAATGTTTATCCTTGATGTAATCCAAACCAGGAAAATATTTTGTCAATCCTCCTTGTGTTTGGACACAAGTAACAGCTCTAGTATACATATCCTTAATGACTTGAATATAAACAATATTAACTCCTTTCTGTTCTAGAACTCTCCAAAGAACATCTCTTGAGACTTTATCATAAGCTTTCTCTAAATCAATAAATATCATATGTAGATCCTTCTTACTTTCTCTATGCTTCTCCATCAAACCTCTTAACAAATGTATAGCATCTATAATATATCTACCTGGCATGAAACCAAACGATTGTGAAAGAAACTTACGTATCACTCGTAACCTATGCTCAATTACTCTCTCCATAATTTTAATGTATGGCACATTAACTTAATTCTCTATAATTTGCACACTCTTGTGCATCACCTTTATTCTTAAATATAGAACCAACAAACTCTTTCTCCACTCATCGGCATCTTTTAGTCTTTAAAATAATATTAAAAGATTTGTAAAAGAAATTCCTTGATCTCCTAAACATTTCCACACATCTATTGGAATATTATCCGTCCTACGCTTTTCCACATTTCATTTTCTTTAAAGCTTCACTAACTTCATTTATTAATCTGACGATAAAAATAAAATCTATTTTTGTTTAGGGTATTAAGGTTGTTAAAATCAATCGTACTTTCAGATCCTTCATTGAAAAGTTTATCAAAATACCTCATCCACCTATTTTCAATATCTTTTTCTAAGAAAAGCACTTTATTATTTTCATCCTTAATACACCTCACTTGAACTATGTCTTTACTTATCTCTTTGGTTGGCTAACTTATACATACATCTTTCACCTTCTTTGGTATCTATTGTATAAATCACTAAAAGCTAAATTTTTTGCATCATATACTTTCTTAGAATCTCTAGACCATTTTATATCTTTTTCTCTCGAAGTTTTACATCTCAAGTTTTATAACAATCTTCTTATTTCTTATCTTTTCTTGCACTCTAACTCCACCACCAACTATTCTTATTAAAGAAGCTTTTCTTTTGATTCACATCTTTAGTAATTTAATTTCACTTGATATTTTTTCCCATAATGTTAGCTTCCTTATGAACATCCCAAATTTCAATTTCTTGTAGCTTGCTCTTAAAATATTTTTATTTGTGTTCTTTAAGTGTCCCATCTCTAATCCTGGACAATAATTTAGTTTATTTTCTCTTACAACCTTTCATCTTAAAATCTAAAACTAAGTCGATGTTGGGTACTTAAAATTTTACTTGAATGATAATCTACAATCTAAACGATCTATTTTTCTTATCAAAATAATCAATCGTGTTTACTGGATCCATTTTTATAAGTATTAATATGTTCATCTCTTTTTTTAAATAAAGTATTAGGAACTACAAAATCATTATCTAAGCCAAAATCTAATATAGTCCTACCTTCTTCATTAGTCACTCCAAATCCACCACCAAATACTTTTAAAATCTTCTACCACTCTACCATTTCATTTCTCCAATAAATACTTTTTCTTCAAGAGGTATCTTTTGTATTAATTCCTTTAATTCATTCCAAAATTTTCTTTTGAACTTACCTCCAAACTTACTTGAGGAGCATAAACACTTATAACATTGATAATCTTAATATCAACAATAATCTTTAAAGCTATAATTCTATCTATCTATTAATCTTATAACATTATCCTTCAAACTTTTATCTATAATCACACTACACCATTTCTCTTTAGTTCGACTTTTAATACTAAAGTTTAAAACCTAAACTATCAATCTCCTTGGCCTTCTCACCAACCCATTTAGTTTCTTGAACACATAAAATATTTATCTTTCTATGAACCATAATATATATTAATTCCATTAATTTACCTGTAAGAGTACCTATAATCCAAGATCCTAACCTAATTATAGTTTCATGGACTAACTTTTTTGCCCGCATCCGTCCATAATGTGGAACCCTTGCTTATTTAACACAGACGCCGTCGTGACCAACACATTTTTTTTGTATTCAGTCATACATAGCGTCACTTCCGGAGCCTAGCAGATAAATGATTTAAAGGATTCATGTCATGATTATTTCGACAAATTTTACGCTGGTTGTCGACTACCTAACGCAACCCTCCACTTTTTGCATCCGGACTTGGGACCGGCAATGGTAATGTTAGGAGTCAACAAATTTTACGCTGGCTGGCTCCTCCAATTTTTATCTTTTAATAAATAAAAATTATTTGTATTAAACTATGTGATAGGATAGGAAGGTTAAATGCTTGGTTAATTGAATTTCAAAGGGGGCAAATCCAAAAAACCTAAATTATGGGAATTCTGAAGTAATCACATAGATTTAAACAATGTATTAAACAACGGAGTCACTAATCGATTACACTTTAATTAATTATGACTACCTCATAATTAATCTAAGTTAATTGATTCTTGCCTTCTTATATAACCAAAATCGTTAAATCAAACCTAAGTTTTAGCTTAAGCAAGCCCTAAAGTAACAACCTCGAGAAATAAAATTTACTTTATATAACTCAACTAAAGAATCAGGAAGTATGCACAAAATGACAAAAGAGGAGAATGGTGATGATTTTTTTCATTACGCTGGCGGAAAAGAAAATTGATAAAAATTACATAGATACCAAAAATTTTTTATATATTTATATATTTAATTTCTAAAATTTGATATTTATTTATATAATACTTTAATGTCATAATCATATTATAAATATATGTTTCATTTCAAAAAAAATATTAATGATATTTTTGATGTATTATTAAATATTTGAGTATTATATAAATAAATATTAAAATTTAAATGTTAAATATGTAAACAATAGTATGACAATAAAAATATAACAAAGTCAACAACTAAGGGAGTCAATAAATGATTTAAGGCGATAGTTCTACGTGAACTTAAAATCAAAAAATTTGAATTGACTAAATTATTATTTAGGTTAGATTAAAGTCTACATTATATATCTAATTATTATTTGGGTTAAATTTAGGTTGACTAGAATAACCCAAAATTAATTTAAAATTGATTCGATTATTAATCAAATTTTAGTTATGAAATGCTAGAAACACATTGTTAAGAACTTAAAATAGATATACATATTAGCAGGCTAAACATGTCATTTTGGGATTAATAAGGTTATGTTACATGATCCATATACATAATTGAGCTATTTATTTTGGTCCATATAATAAATGAATTAGTTTTGAGTCAAGCAGATTTGGGTCCAGTCAACTTCGAGTTAGACATAAACTTAACTCATTAACTCGAATTGACATCCCTAATAATAAGAATCATAACATGAGAAATGCATGACTTTGATATAATTCTAGTAAAATTATGAATGGGCATTGAACATATATTAATAATAATTATTTTTTAAACATTTATAATAGTAAAGAGAGAAGTTTATCATTTAGTATTGTACAAATTTTGTACATAAAATGATAAGATGAATCATGGGCAACTCATATGAGACAATATTTTCAGATGAAAACTCAATAAAGGAAAAAAAAAAACATGGGCATACCCTAGTTAAAACAATTTCACTAATGTACATGGTAGATTATAAATGATGAATTTTCTTACAATTCTGAAAGACATTAATGTGGTATGATAACCATGAACTATATAAAATGGTTCTCATGGTGGAAGTTGGTGGAGCCTTGATGCATTAGAGTTGTCTTCAAGATATTGTTGTGTTTGGCCATTCCACCTTGAGGAGAAAAGACTATAAAACTGTGGGCTTCAAAAATTCGCCACCTACCTCTCGCAATTGAAAAGAATATGGTTTTAAATGTCGGTGTAATTTTCAGAAGACAGATGGAATAGTAGATAAGACACTACCTAGAGATTTCGTTCACATTTTGTGACTTTAGATTTGGTTCCAGGTTTCTTATAGGTGCAAGCACCTATAGTTAATTACCCCTTCCAATGTTGAGAGAGAACTTTCAATTAATGTTAGTCATTAGGTCGCTGAATGCGTAACATATGATAGCAACTTATTGAATTTTGAAATTTAGAATTTATAGAATTCATCATTTTTAGCGTAAAGCGGATGATGGGGGAATGATAACGTGCCCAATCTAGATCTCATGGTTATCATCTCGCCACTATGTCTACTTAATCGGAGGTCAGGACGGATCCTTATCAGTAACATATGAGTTACGTCATCCAAGAAATCCTTATAGATCTGGGGTGGTGTTTGTCTAAGGAGACATGCTTAAGTCTACCTTAGCTGATAAAGGACTTTTTTCCCTATCAGGTGAACCCTATGATTCATAACTCAAAGGGCAGAGCCATTTGGGAGTATATGGGCTACGGTCGTGATCTTAATAGAATAGTTCCATTTGGCAGCAACCATCCGATCAGAGGACTCAGGTCGTAACTACATCATATGTGGAGTCTACTGACAAAGTCATGCAGTTAGAGGACACAGGCCATGTCCTTATTAGCGTGAGATTAATTAAGAGTGAATATAGTAGAACCACTTGATTTGACATTGGCTCCTTTGCGAGCTAAGTTTTCTTAATTTTACATTTAACAAATAATTGCGAAAGGTGGGTTGAATTTTTTTAGCTTTAAGTTTTTAGATTTAATTTCATTTAAGAATTTAACACTTAATGACATATTAGATTTTTCATTAGATTAACATTTAATTTAAGTTCATTTGATTTAGAATCACATTTTGATGGAAGTATCCCCTCCGGTTGAAATCTTCCTTCAACATAGCCATCATCAGGGTAGATGTATTATTTGATCATTAACTTATTTTTTCAGATACTCTCGACTCTAAGACCAAACCGCGAAGCAACCCGCGCAACATTCTCAGACACTTAAATCTAGACATTCAACATTATGTTGGGGCCCATGCGGGCATTTTTTACGAATGTGTGGTAAAATATTATATATCTTCCTGTGTTCATCTATCCCTCCCACACCCCACCCCTTCCCCTTTTGGAAAAGAAGGAATATAAAATATGCCTTATTAGGATGCAACGTAGATCCGCAGATGTTCTTATTAGGATAATCGGGTATGATATTGAGGAGAGGTGTACTTCTCAAAAGATAGAAGTCACCACCCTACAATGGACCTAATCACCTTAATAAGGACTCCTAAGGACTATGGGTCTTCGGAATGTACCAGAGATTCTTCCCCTACTTTACATAAAAAAGTAAAGCAAGGTTTATTTTAAATCGGGTTCGTTAAGTTCCCTATAGAGGCAAGCCCCCATAGTTAATTATATCTTAAGAAACATAATTCTTTAGGAATACTCTCGATTAAGGTAAATGATCGTTGTCTCCAAATATTTCGAAAAGCTAGGACTATCAATCGATTGGTTTACTTTTATAAAGCCAAGTGGGATCGATCAAGAGGAAGGAGTTCTTATCGAAGCCAAATGAAAATAAGTAGAGGGTGCTTAAGATACTAGGAAGCCTAGTAAGCATCCCAAATTACCCTATAGTTGGGTTTTACATTTTTAAGATTGAACTAATTTGTTTGAATTGATTTTTTATTAGAAATGTAGGGCTTACAATTCAATGATTCAAGGTCACAAAAATGCCTAATAAGTGAGGATTTATGCTCATAGCCCACAAAGGAAAATAGTAACCTCTGAACCTAAATCAAGGGAGCTTTGGCGAGGGTCAAAATGCACTACCTAAATCTAAGGAGAAAAATGGGTATTTGGTTTACCTCCACAAGAGAGGATAAACCACTCAATGGACTTTGGGGTGCGCCAACTAACTCCTCCTACAATTTTAAAATATGTAGGCAAGTCATATGTTTATGAAAGATAGCAAAGCTGTTATTTATTTAGAAAGAGACTAAGTTCTTAAACGCACTCCCTAAAGAGACTAGATCATGTATGGATATGCTTCAAATGACTTAAATCTAATGCAAAATTTTCACATGTTTTATTTTTATTTTGGACAATCATTTGACTCAGGCTATAGGATTCATATGCATCATGCATGAGAAATAAGATTATGGGCCAAAATCAGTGAGATAAGGAGGTGTGTTTTCACCATGGCTCTCACAGGTCAAGCCAAGTTCTCTGGCAAAGGTGGAAGCTCTCAAATCAAGAGTGAAATAATATGCTTTTATGCATGATGTTAAAAAAGAAAGTACACATCCAACTAAGGGGTTGCTAATTCTTATGTCTTATTTTTAACTTAGGCTTTAAGTAAGGTTATGAATTATTTATTTTTAATTTTGAGTTATTTTATTTGGTAGAAGATTTATTTTTTCCTAAGAGCCTAATCGTCATCCAGGCCATATATCAAGCAAGGAAGAAACTAGGAAAAAAGATGTCATTTCTAATGCACAAGCTAAATAAAACATCAAACATTTTATAAAGCTAACACAAAAGAATAAAATGACATTTGTGGTCGGGCACCACTGCACAAACTTGAAAATAAATTGAGTAGTCGAGCTCTACTCTTATACAACCTGGATTATAAATGAATTAATTACAATTAAGCAAGAAATTCATGTTATGGGTGTCTTCATTTCTTCTTTTCTTCCTTCTTCTTCTTCTTTCTTCTTTCTTCTTTTGATTCCTTCTTTTGGATGGTTGGAATGTGGATGCTCCAAAGGCTTCACATGATAGATGATATCTTATGACCAATATTCATCCTAATCCCCCATAACAATCATTCCAAAATATTAATTACAAAAGTACATGAAAAAGAAAAGTAAATCTAACTAACACCTACAAAATAGAGATTATCTAAATAAATCATACAATTCCCAAGAATGTATATTGGACTTAGCACCCCACACATGGGTAATCAAGTCCACCTGGCCTATTGGATTATTCTTAGGGGTATAAGTATCTGCACAGCAAAAGCATTTATATTTTTATTTATTACAGCGCCCCTTAAGCACAATCCCCTGTAGAAGATAATGATTAGACTAAATCATCCTACCATTCAGTCTACACACATACACCCTAACATTCAGACTAAAATAAAATACCATAAAATAAAAGCAAACATCAAAGTATGCATCACCCTAACCTAAAGCTTGAAGTGGTGACTAAGCCTAATGTGTCTGCCATTTAAGGTTTGTGTGGTATACTTAGCTATGGGTTTAAGGTTTAGATTTTCTAAGTATAAAAATGTACAACTTAGGGAATGGTTTAAATTTAAGTTGTTTAGTTATTTTGGGTTAATTTTATTTTGTATTTTGATTAGGTTTGAGTGAATCCTATAATTAATTACTAAGTTATAAAGAGAGGAAAAAGAGAAGAGAACTTCTCTTTTCTTCCCTACCTTAAGTAATTTTTAAAGTAAGTTCATGTTTGATTTTGTTTAATGAATATTTTATTATGTATTTTAATTAATCCTAAGTTTAGATTAACTCTAAACCTACCTATTAAAAAAGAAAGGTATTTTAAGATTAAGTAAAATGAATTAATATCACAAAACACACATCACTTTATTTCTTTCTGAACTTGTATAATATGCAAATGGATGAATCTTAAGCATATCTATACATACAAATGAAAATATTTAGCACGCCTTAATGATGAATGCTAAGAAATGTTACTTAAGAAATTTTGGATGCTTTATGATGCATAATTTTCATTAAGTAGAAAAGGGGGTATTCTTTTATCTTTTATTCATATGCACATGAGTATGTATGAAAGGCATAAATGAGTACGGCACCATTGTTAGCACCAGGGGTGTAAGGTACAAGACCTACTTAGGGCTACTTAAAGCCTCGCAACCCCGGGGTTGTCCAGACTAAGATACCACTTTCCTTAAATACATATGCATGTATAAAAGTGATAAATGAAAAAAAGAAAGATGCAAAGTTCATGTTTATTTAATTTTTGGTTTGTTTATGCAATTTACGTGTGTAAATGTAAAGATCCTTCTTAAGTTATAACATGTAAGAAGATAAGAGTAGATTTTAAGCAAGTGTTATATTCTTTTAAAAGAACTATACACTTTGCAAATCTTATCCACATCCATGTTAAGAGGAAAAAAAGGAAGCAAACATAACACATTTTTATATTCATATGCAAGTTGATAAATAAAATATAAGTAGCATACCTTTTAGTTTTGATATTTGATAAGTTTTGAAAATAATTTTAAATTTAATAGTGATAATAGTCATTCATATTTTTACTTTAGCCAAAACATGCAATTTGACATAAAGAAAATATTTCATTTTTTATTTTGATTTTTTTTAAAAGCGAGGGATGCATGATTTTCATATGACATACACATTTAGCATGCTAGGAAAGAAATAAAGTGGTGAAAGCAATATAAACTCATTCACCCTAGTTAATTCCTAAAAATAATCATATGAAATAAGAAAGTTCAAAGTTAATCAAAGTTTGTTTAATGTAATTTTTGTTTTGAATTTGCTTTATGTTTTATTTAGGAAATGTAAAGGAATATTTATTGGTCCTAACCCATTTCCCCCATATGTGAGTTGATTTAGTTTGTTGTTAGGATCATTAGGTGATTTTTATATTTTCTTTAGGTTAAGGTGTGAATTAAGTGTGTTAATTACCCCTTACCTATACCACCTTAGCATATTTAACCAAATAATTATGAGCCAATGGATGACATAAAATCATACAAGGAATTTAAATCAACAATGTACCTTAGAAAGAAAAGGGTCTAATGCAATTGGCTCATGATTAATGATTAATTAAACTAAAGAGTTTAATTTAAGTACTTTCATAACCCCTCTTATACATGTAAGTTGGATTTTGATTTCCTCAATGTACTTAGGTTATTGAACACCTAAGCACCTACCTAAGATGAATTAGTTAAGTTTGAGAAGGTTTTAGAATCTTATCAAATTAATTAATTAGTGGAGTAATCCTTAATTAAATTTGGATTAAGAAAGAAATAGGGGGTTTCAGGAATAACATTAAAAAAATTTCCCAAAATTATTTTCTAAATCTTCTGTTTATTTAAACAAACCTTAATTAACTCAATCAAGGGATTAAACCATTGATTGCACACTTAACTAGGCTTAATTATATTAAGAGAGTAATTAGGAATGAATCTAGCAATTACCCTAATTAAATCATTGATAAATCCCAAAGAAATTAGGGGAGGTAGAAGTCATCCCACTAAATACACATAAGAAGTTTGAGATTAATTAATGGAATAATCAGAGAGTAATTAGCTTAATTATATTTCCAATAAAACCCAAATTCAGAAAATAACACTGTTCAAAATCCATCAAATCAATTTTATAATATTCTACCTTCAATTATTTTTGATATATATAATCTATTTCATATTTTTTTGATTTTTCTAGATATGAATATTTAAAGATTTCATGATTAATTAGGTAATTAATCTCTTAATTAAATAGCTAATCCCATCGGCGCCATGTGGAGGCTGACGTGGCATGCTTTTTCCACTTAGTGTGATGATAGAGGCTATTAAAGTTATCACATCGCCTTACGCCGTGATGCTATCGCTTTTCTCCGTTAAAATGTTAAAATGATGGATCTACTAGTCTTGATCATGGACGTCCATCCAAAATGCACAGATGGACATCCCATGATCTATCTTTGATCTTCTCTATGGGAGATGGCAATCATCCATCTTCTAGGGAAGATTCGAGCTCGATTGAGCTCAGATTGAATCCAAATTCAACCCACACCATCACCATGCAAAGGAGATTACATCCAATGGCTAACTTCTCATGGGATGAGACTTTGAAAACACATTTGCTGATAGGCTGAAGCCTTGGAAGTTTGAGGCCGGGTAGAGTCTTTCAATAGGCCAAGTCACCCTTCAATTGAGCTTGATCTTGATCAAAAGCACTCTTCCCTTGCTTGGAGAACTTGTATGAAGCTTGGGTGAGTTCGATTTGATCCTCTAAAGGTGCTCGAAGGAGGAATTTGACTGGTTTTGAGTATTGGATGAGATGGAATTCAAGTGGAGATCCCCTATTTTTAGTCTAAGAAAAT
This sequence comes from Cymbidium sinense, assembly GCA_021442155.1. Taxonomy (NCBI): domain Eukaryota; kingdom Viridiplantae; phylum Streptophyta; class Magnoliopsida; order Asparagales; family Orchidaceae; genus Cymbidium; species Cymbidium sinense. Next base: position 110,657,338 of record CM038220.1, read on the forward strand.
CGAGAAATTGGAAATTCCAACTCACTCTAAGAAGCTTGGGGAGAGTTGGAAATGGTTCCTCTGGCTTCCCTAAGCTCAATCGAATTGGAGAGTGTTGAATTGAAATTAAATTAGGGGGAGTATATCTCCCCCTATAGCAATCGGAGGCCGTGAGTGATTGTGTCATTTTGATAAAAATTACCCCATTGAGTGGGTTATTTTGGCCATTTAGAAGGGCATGTCATTTGATTTTGGCCAGAGAAGGAGTGGAAGAGCTTGCCATGTACAAAACAAGGTGGAGGAAGGAATCCCATGTGCTCATTTCCATGGGGGTGGTTAGTTTTGACCTTGGGTTGGGTTTGGCTGACCCAAACCCATTGGGTCATGAGCATCATGTCCATTAGTAACCATTTAGTCCACTAAGAGGATGTCAAGTATCCATGAAATGGAATTGACTAAATTTTAAGTGGTTTTGATCTTAGGTTACCCTATGGCCTAGGGGTAAAATGGTCATTTGATCTTGATTGCAGTTTGAATATGTTTGATATGATTGAAAAATGGGTTAGACCAAGTTTCATTGGATTTGGAGTTAGTTTGATATGATTTGGCTCATGTTGACCCATTTAGGTCAAAATGGGTCAAGTTGACCAATTGGTCAAATTGGGTCAAACCAAGGGTTGGGTCAAGTTCATATGACCATTTGAAATGTTTTGGCATCTTTTGTTTGGTTCAATTTGGTTTAGATTTGAATTTGGTTCATTTGATTTCATTTAGGTCAAATGGGTCAAGTTGATCAATTTGACTCATTTGACCTATTTGGGTTAGGTCATGGGTTGTTTTAGGTTTAGTTGGTCATATGAAATGGATTGGTATCTTTGTTTCTAATCAATTTTGGTTTAATTTGATTTTGGCTCAATATGACCTTTTAGGTCAAGTTGGGTTCATGATCAATTGGGCTAGGTTGGGTCTAGTTGGCCAATTGAGGTTTTGGTCAAGTTCAACAATCATTTTGGAATGAACTTGACCCATTGGTTTCAATCAATTTGGCTTAGATCAAGTTTTGACACATTTTGACTTTTTAGGTCAAGTTGGGTCAACTTGGGTCAAGTGGCCAATTGGACTAGATTAGGCTCAAATGATGACTTAATCAAGTTCAAACATAGGTCATGAATGAGTTTTGATCAATGGTCTCAATCAATTTGGCCTATGGTAGATTTTGGCTATGTTGGGTTTCATTTTGACTAAGTTTTGACTTGGTCAACCCTTAGGTTTGACTTAATTTGACTCAATTTAAGTGATTGATCATCTCATGATGATTGTTGATCATGATGAGAGGCTTAGGTGGGCTTAGTTCAATCTAATTTGAGTAGGATTAGAATTTGGCTCATAAGGGGTACTTTAGGTCACTTTGGGTCAAGTGAGCCTAAGTGGGTCAAATGGCTTGGTCAAAGCTTGATTTGAGTTTGATTGAACTCACATATGGACTTATGATTGAAATATAAATCCATTTGCAAGTGGTTTGAAGTCAAATGGGTTTTTATTCATTTGATAATTTTAAGTTCAAAAGGGTGAATATGAGTTTGACTTGAGTTTGATTTTTGAATTGAGTTTTGGTTTGATGATTGAAGTTTGTATTTATATTTGGATTCATGATTGAAGGATTGATTGAATCATGAAGAAAAATCAAGGGTTTGGCTTGATTTGAATTTTATTTGGCTAAGTTCAAGATTTTGACTTGAAAGGCTTAGGTTGGATTTTGATTGAATTTGAGTTTAATTTTTGGAGTTGGTTTTGGTTGTCTGAATTTATATTTCATTTACATATGTGAATATAAATGAAAATATAAATGGGTTATGAGAAAATTTCATGAATTTTGAATTTGAATTTGGATTTGGATTTGGACTTGAAAGGCAAATTTTCTTAACATCTCTAAGTTATGACCTATTCCTATAGCTAACTCTTCTAAGTCTCTAGGGTTAGGTTGAGTGTCCACCTAATCACTAGATATGTCTTAAAATAAAGGAACTCTTAAAGTCTATGAGAAGTCCTATGTCTAAGATGGAGGTTGAGAGCTCATCCTAAAAATGAGGCCAATAAAGGGCACCCAATAGGTGTGATGTGACTAGCAAGAAACACCAGTTATTGTGTTCAAAACGATCACAAACACTAACAGAGATGATCTACCCCTAACCCAAGGTGTAGAAGGAATCTAGAGTTCTGTGCAATGTGACTCTACTTATGTCAAGGATATAAGAGAGGGAAGGAAGAATCCACTAGGGATAGAGTATATGAACCTTCAACTAAGGAAGCAGGTTCAAATCATCCATTAAGGAATGAAAGGTTTGATTTGATTCTCACTGGGAAGAGAAATTGATTTGATTTAATTTGTTATTTGTTTAATTATGTTTATTTTGACTCCACCGGGGATATAAAGTGAATTCTCCATTAGGGAGGCAAGTTCAAGTCATCCACAAGGGAGGGGTTGTGAAATCCGCTGAGGGATTAGAATTTGAGATCCATTGGGAGACTAGAAAGACTTGCATCTCACTGAGAAGAAGTAAAAGATTTTGATTTATATTAATTGATTATTTTATTTATTTCATTGGATTTGTTTCACTCCACTAAGGGAGGAAGGTTGAATTTGTTTAGATTTTTAATTTTGAATTTTGAAATGGACCTTGTTGGTTTGTGATGGATTGCACTGAGTAGGAATCATGGAGGCCTAGACTTAACTCAGATTTATCGATCCAAAGGGGTAGTCTACTAATCACATAGTATGACTAATCGACCAAAGGGATGCCTTTCAATATGCAGTAGCTGCACTAGGAAGAAAACATAGTAGACTAACATCCTCCAAAGTAAGGACCAGTTGCTGGGATGACCCATTGGCAAGGCAATGGATCGAACCCAACCTAGGGCTGATTATTGAGTGAATGTCGTTGGGGGACTTAGATCAACTCAAAGATAGTTAAGATTAATTTCATTTTTAGATTTGTTTTAATGGGTCTCATCAGTTTATGATGGACTACACTGAGTAGGGGCCATGGAGGCCTAGGCCTAACTCAGATTTATCAACCTAAATAGTCTACCACCCACAAGGTGGGACTATCCAACCAAAGGGATGCCTTTTGGTGTACAATGGTCAAGTTAAAAAGAAAGTGCGGGGACTCACATCTTCCAAACAAGGAACCACCGGGGTGATCAGTTTCTTTGGGCAACAAATCAAACCCGACCTAGGGTTGACCATTGAGTTAATGCCATTGGGGGACTTAAATTAGCTCAAAGATAATCAAAGATTAATTTCATTTTTTTTAATTTATTTTGATGGATTTTGTTGGTTTGTGATGGATCACATTAAGAAAGAGCTTATATTAGCCTAGACCTATCTCAGATTTACTGAACCAAAGGGAGTAGCTTCTCGGCCAATGGGAGAAATATCCGACCAAAGGAGTGCCTTTCGATTTACAATGATCAATTTAAGGGAAGAAAGCTCGGGGACTCACATCTTCCACTACAAAATGGGTGATTGGTTGCTTGGGACAATAAATCAAACCTGACTTAGGGCTGTTTGTCAGTTTGCGATAATCATGCTAGAAAGAATGCGTCATAGTATTACATCTTCCAAAGTGGAATGACTATCGAGATAACCTGCTTGTGGAAAAATAGATTGAACCTGACCTAAGAGCGACTACAGAGTGAGTATTGACCTGGGGATTTATCTCAACTTATGTAGTTAGGCAATAAAGATAGGATGTCTGCTTGGGAAAAAGAGACCTTTGAGGGATTAAATTCTTAATCCACAAGCAAAAATAATTTGTTTGTTTATTTAGTTTATTTATCGTGGATCATGTTAGTTCGCGAGAGATCAAACTGAGAAGGAGCTTATCTCAGCCTAGACCTATCTCAGATTTACTGAACCAAGGGAGAATCTACACATCTGTTGAACAAATTCTCTAACCACAGGGGTGGATACTAAGAAAGGGGACGTCCTCCAAGAGTAACGGGGTGTCTAAATGGGGTGCAAGGGTGATCCAAATAGAATGCTCAAGGAGAGAGCTAGGGCTTAATCCAAAACCATAGAGAAGATGACATGGCTAGTCATATATCAAATATGTATTTGGTGGCCAACTCAAGGAGAAATCTCGGGGACTCATATCAGCCAAGGGTGGTGTATTCACCGGGTGAGTTCTTTGTCACATAGAACATAAACCTAAGGTGCCCATCGATTTGCAATAGTCAGCCTAGAAGAAAGCTCGGGGACTCACATCCACCTATAGTGGAACTGATTATTGGGATAGTCTGTCTTCGGCTCGACAGGTGCTATCCAACCTAGGGCGACTACTAAGTGAATGCCACTGGGGGACTTACATCGACTCAAATGTACTCAAAAGAAAAGGAGCCTCTGGGAGACTTACCCTAAACCTCAGATATACTCGACCTAATTAGATCATGATGATTAGTTCAAGAAGAAAGCTCAAGGACTCACATCTTCTTAAACAAAATCAATATGATGTATCTTACTAGCTGGGCAGTGAATTACCATACTAATAAGGCGCTCATTGGTTTGCAATAGTCAAATTAAGAAGAAAGCTTGGGGACTCATATCTTCCAAACAAGTGACCACTAAGGTGACATACTAACGAGGTAGCATGTAGACCCGACCTAGAGTAGCTAATGAGTGAGTGCCACAGGGGCTTGCTCTCACATTAAAAATAGCCCGAGACAAAAGATATGTGTTTATTTTTTATGCTTATGTTAAAAGGAATAGGACGCCTCTCAGGTTTTCTTACACCTAACTTAAAACATGCTGAGGATTTTGATGAAATGGTGTCGTGGGTGGCAACCGAGAATTCCCACTAAGAAAGGATGTCGCTCAAGTTCTCTTATACCTAACTCAGTTATGCTAATCGAAATAGGATGCCTCTTGGGTTCTCTCACACCTATTCTAATAGCACCGAGAGATTGTGTTTGATTTTGTTTGTATTGTGAAAGAGGGATAGGATGCCGCTGGGGGACTCTTACACTTATCCTAGACATGTCATGGAGAATTCACAAGATAAGCAAACAACGGTTCAAAAGAAGAGAAGATTTTGATGAAATTGAATCAGATTTTTATTGATTGATAGAATTGTTTACAAAACATGATTTTTTTATGAGTAATATTTCTTCAAATGGAGCCCATTAATTAGAAGCACCGGGTGTTCCCCTTTACAATCAATAAGCTGATAAGATCCTCCTTGGTAGGCCTTCTCTATGACATAGGGGCCTTCCTAAGTGGGTTCAAACCTGCCTCCCATCTTTCAATGGGCAACAATTGGTCTCCTTAGGACTAGCACAAGTTCTCTTACTTGGAAAGACCTAGGGTGGACCAGCTTATTGTGAGCTTGAATTATTTTTGCCTTATACAACTCGAGGTTCTGGCAGGCCCGTAAATGACTCTCCTTCAAACCTTCAAGCTCTTCTATCCACAACTTTGCATTCTACTCTGTAGTGATCTTACTACCCAATGTTATCCTTAGTGATGGGAGTTGAACTTTGAAAGGTAGGACAGCTTCGGACCCATACACTAAGAAAAATGGGATAGACTGGGTTGGAGTTTAGTATGTGGTGCGGTAGGCTCACAAGGCTTCAACCAACTGCTCATTCCACTACTGCTTATTATCATCAAGAGTCTTCTTTAGCATTTGCATGAGAGTTTTGTTGAATGCTTCTGCTAAACTATTTGCTCTGGGTAATAGATGGTGAAGTATCTACAATTTATATCGTGTCTTCTGGTGAAGTTGTTAATCTTGGTGCTTTTGAATGCAGTACCATTATTGGATATAATTTTTCAAGGTAACCCGAACCTATATATGATATGATTTTTAAAAAACTGAAGCACATGATGAGCTATGACCTCTCTAAGTGGGATTGCCTCCACCCACTTGAAAAAGTAGTCGGTGGTAGCTAGAATGAAACGATGACCCTTGGAAGAGGGAGGATTGATCGGACCCACAATGTCGGTACCCCCAACACTCGAATGGCCATGAGGCTAGTGTAAAGTGTAGAATGTTGGGTGGTTGATGTAGGACCACACCATGTACTTGACACAGATGGCATCTCCTAGCTACATCCATGCAGTCTGTGATCATTGAAGGCCAATAGTATTCTAGTTTCTTGATCTTCATCTTCATCTTTAGTCCGGATTGATGCGCTCCGTATAGACTTGAATTTACCTCAGTTACAATGCCACGGGCTTCGTGTTTATCTAAATAATGTAACCATATCTAGTTAAGGACCTTCGATACAGGGTGCCATCAACGAGAGCATAGGAGAGAGCGCTCTATTTCACCTGATGTGCTTATGACTTTTCTTGAGGTAGTTTACTGATGTTCAAATAGTCTATGAACGGTTGCCTCCAATCCAGCTCCTTGTCCTTACAGGCAACGACAACCTCCCCTTCAAGAGAAAGTCTCTCGATGAGTTCAACATCAATAAGAGATATGACTTGTCTATTTTGGACTCTTATTAGAATGGACTCATCTTCCGAACATGTCAATTCTTTGGAAAGTTTGTCCAAAGCATCTGGTACTGCATTTTCTGCTCAGGGAACCTTGTAGATGGTGACTTTATGGATTTGGGCCAACAGCTTCATGGTATACTCATGGTAATGACGAAGCTTGGGTTTGAGAACCTTGTAGGACCCGACAATCTGATTGATGACCAACTGAGAATCCCAAAAGATGTTGATGCTCTTGACACTAACTATGATAGCTAACTCCAAAATGGCAATTAAAGCCTCATACTCAGCTTCGTTGTAGGTGCAGGGGTTTAAAAGATAGTATGAGAATCTCATCACATCGCGGTCTGGAGTTAAGAGAATTATTCCTACCCCTATTTTTTTTTGAAAGAGTATATCGTGGTGCTTCCCCATTATGAAAAGAAGTTGCACCATCAAAATACATCTCCCATCGGTGATTGTCAACCTCCCCTAAGTACATGATTTGTTCGACAGGGAGATTGTCACTAAGCGAGGAATCGGCAGGAAGTGGGTATGCTACTAAGAAATCTATTAGTGTTTGTCCTTTTACTACACGAAGGGGTACGAATGTGATATCAAACTATGAGAGAATCATAGACCATAGTGCCAAATGTTCGGATAGCATTGGTAGTGTCATGAGATACTGTAGTGGATTGGTTCTAGAAATTAAGTTCACCTTATAAGAAAGCATATAGTGTCGTAGCTTTTGAAATGTAAAGATCAAAGCTAAGCAATGTTTCTGATAGGTGGATAGTTCACTTTAGCAAGAATCAGATGACGGGTAAGGTAGTAGAGAGAACTCTCCTTCCCTTCGTCATTGGCTTGGGCTAACAAAGCACTGAGAGAGTCATCCAATGCAATAGTGTAGAGGATGAGTGGTCTGCCTAGGATAGGGGCTACTAGAACTAGTGGCTTCACCAAATACTGCTTGATATCTTCAAATACATGCTAACATTTGTCATCCCACTAAAACTTGGCATCCTTTTTGACAAGTGTTGAGAATGGATTGCATCTTCCTGATATGTTGAAAATAAAGCATCTTAGATACACCAACAATCCTTGAAAAGATTTGAGTTGAGTTAAACTTTTAGGAGGTAGCATTTTTAAGATAGCTTTGATCTTTTCTGGATCTATTTCTATTCCACGGTGTCAGACAACAAACCCAAGGAATTTCTCTGAAGCTACTTTGAATGCACACTTCAGGGGATTCATTTTGAGGTTATATTCTCTTAACTATTCAAAAAATACTCTCAAGTCAAAGAGATGGTCTTCCTTTTCTTTGCTCTTTACTACTAGATCATCAACATAGCACTCAACCTGATGATGGATGAGTTCATTGAAGATCTGACTCATGGCCCGTTGGTATGTAGCACCAGCATTTTTAAGGCTGAAGGCATGACCCTATAATAATAGATTCTGATCGTGGTTTAAAAGGCAGTGTTTCTTTCATCTTTGGGGGGCCATCTTGATTTGGTTATAATTAGATGACCCATCCATGAAGGAGAATACTACATGAGATGAGGTGATGTCCATTAATTAGTATAGGAAAACTCATCCTTAGGACATGCCTTGTTTAAGTCCTAAAATAAATGCAATTTGGCCATTCTTCTTCTTAATTGGGATGACACTGGCTAACCAGGTAGGATATTTTTCTTCCCTGATGAAACCAGCATCGATCAGTTTCTTGACTTCATAGTTGACCCGTTATTCAATTTCTAATCGCATGCGTCTAGGAGCTTGGTTGATAAGGTTAGCGCAAGGATCTATTGTTAGTTTATGGACTGCTATGTCAAGAGATAATTGGGGCATCTCTTCATAACTCCATGCAAAGCAGACCTTAAACTCAATCAATAGCCTAACTAAGTCATTAGTTTCTTATTCATTCATTGAAAAAACTGTATGTGAATTTTCTTCTCACGAGGTTGATTTCTTTAAGCTTGTCAATTGTTGAATGAATCTCTTCAAATTCTAGTGATGCATCTTTGATTTGGAGATCATCTGGATCATCTGAGATTTTTAAACACACATCCTCATAAGAGTTGGTTTGGTGTGAAAAGAACCTATCAGACTCCAAATGATTGGTGACAAGCAGTAATCATCATCATTTGGACCACATCAATCTAATCTTGATCTTGATCGTGCATCCCTGCCTATGTTGTTCCATAGCTTTTTGAAGTACTCTGACATGTGGTTAGACCATGAGTAAGAAATCAAACCCTTTTTTTGTAAAATTAAAAATACAAGGCGAGCACAAATCAAAAGGTAATTCCATTAATTCTTTGTATGAATTCTCTTAAGTTTTACATCAACTTCAGGACTTGAGGAGGATGATCCTAAAAAGAATCTCTTCAGCTTCATATCCTTGGAAGACTGAGGGGCTTCCTTAACTACTAAACCTTCAACTTTTTGGGGTGAAAGTGAGGTTAGAGCTAAGATTCACAACTACCGCCTGATAGTTTTATATACATCTGATTCAAATACTTTGCTTTGTTTGGAGGCCTGATCTTTATCATTGTCTAGCTCGAGTGTCACCTCCAATGAAACCCACTGAGAGGGGTTGGCTGGTATGCTAATCACATTAGACTCGTACCCCGAGATGGATTCCAAGTCTATGTGAATAGTAGGGGTACTCTATGACGGAACATCCCCTATTGGCAACAGGATCTTCCACCTGGAACTACCTCACTCACCCTCTGAGTATCAGTTGAGTCATCCTACCTATATGTCCATATGATGGAATAAACTGTGGGTGGAATATGATATGCGGCTCTATTTCTTCTTCAATTTCTCTTTCTTGTTCACTTAGATTTTCATTTTTCTTCATTTTCTTTTTATTTTAAATTTGAATTTTGTCCAAGTTCATGAGAAAGGGTGTTTTGAGGAAGATAGTAGGTCACATCCTCATATATCTCAACCTCTCTAACTGAAAATGGCTTTTCATCTCCTTTGACATAGTACTCAATTCCATCCTTCCTGAACTTGATGCACTGATGGAGGAAGGATGGAATCATCTTGTTTTGGTGTATCCAAGGCCTACCGAGCAAAGCGGTGAATGAAGTATTTGAATCAATGATATAAAACTTGGATTTGGTCTTCTAGTCACCTATCTCCAAAAGTAACACTATGGAACCTAAAGCCCTCTCACCTTGTTCACTGAATCCTCTCAACATCATTTGATCTCCTCAAAGTGTGGAGATGTTGATCCTCAAATAAAAAAGGGTCTTTAGACTCATAATATTCACCAATGCACCTGGATCGATGAGAACCCTGACAAGTCTGAATCTACCCATGTCAACTGTAATATAAATGGGACGGTTGTGCTCCATATCCCCCAGAAGAAGGTATTTATCTGTGAAAGTAATCCCCTGAGCTTCTCTGGAATAATGTGCCTCCTCACCAATAGTGGTCAGCTGAGCTAAGCATATCTCAGGATCAAGGAGAGCCTTGATTAATGATTCCCTCATCTCTTTGGATAAGATAAGGGAATCATATATGCTTAGCTTAGATGGCAACTTTCTTAGGTGAGAGAGGGCATTGTAGTCCACCTTGGGCTGATCCTCAACAAGCATAGGATGGAGCATCCTGTGGAGGGGCTTCTCGATCCTCTGAACTAATGACTTGTTTCCCTTTATCTTGAGGTGTTGTCCTAGGAGGTAGAACCTTGCCACTATGGAGGTTGACTTCGGTGATATCTTGTGGCAAGGTAATGAAAGGTTCTACCTACACATCAAGCTCACCTACATCTTCTCCTATGGGACCCTCAGAATCGGATGATTCTAAGTCTATCTCAAGAGGTGAACTCATAGTATTCAGAGTAGGAAAATCCAACTCTGAATCAGAAAGAGGAAGATCAGAATTATTATAGTTGTTATTTAGACTTGAAGAGTTATTAGGAATATATTCAAACAACACATCAGAAGTGACACAGATATAAATCAAGCTAACTTTATTCTTTAATTTCTTGGATTTGATAGGAGGTACAAAGCAGAAATCAAGTAAAGAAAGAGGGGTGAGGGATTTGATGCCCTCATCCGATTATACAAGATGTCTACTAGAAGAAGAAGAACTAGTTGAAAGCGAGGTATGTAGTAGTGAAAATGGTGGGTGGAGGTTGGACTCGATTAATTGTTGCTCTTGGGCTATCAGGCACATCCTTCTTACTGCGAGCTCCCCTTTCTTTGAGTTGGCTATGGTAACTTGCAAACCTTCTTTGATGTTGGAGGTTTGAGCTGACTCAGGCACCTGCAAGAAAATCTTTTTGATATTCAATACAATTTTCTTAGAGATTTTAGATAAGAAAATATCCCAACCTTCTTTAGTTTTGGAAGGATCGCAAGTATCCCCAAGGATTATTCTAATGGAACTGGATGGTTGATCCACAAGGTATTCCTTCGAGATAACTATAACATCGGTCTTGAATAGGTTCAAGCCAGTCCTTAAATGTAAAGCAATCTTCTAAAATATGACCTAGCATACGGTGGTAGGGGAAAAAGTTAGGATCATGGATTTTGCCCACTTCCTCCGGTCTCCTAGGTTAGAGAAGCTAAAAATTAGGCATCTTTAAGAGATTCTTATAGATCTTCTTGATTACATCCCTCTTAAATGAATAAGGCTTGTTAAGTTTATCCAAAAGAGTAGGTGGACCATAGTTACCTGGCGGTGGGTATATGTACCGTTGTTGCTGATGATGTAGATGAGGAGGAGGTGGTGTAAGCTATGGAGGCTGTAGTGGTGGTGGTGCTGTCGGTGGTGGTGAGAATGTGGAAGCGGCATTGTGGAGACGATGTCTCAAATTCTCTCTAGGCTTGTTTCCCCTTATCCACTATCTTGCCCGGATTTCTTCTCATATACCTTATGTGGCTTTGGCTTTGTTGGTAGATCTGGAGAAGGTAACTGATTGGTTTCTCCTTGTAAGCTAGCTGCCTTGTTGATTAATTTCTCAAAGGTTTTGATAGTGAAACCTTTGAGCATGAAGGAGAATGGGCCATGGATATTCTTAAGCAGAATCTCGATGGCATGTTGTTCAGATCACATTCCATACTCAAATTATGTCATCTAAGAATATAATCAATGAGGGACTCACCAGGATTTGTTGAGCCACAACGAGATCGCCAACAGTGACCCTTTATTGAGCTTCAGCAAACCTCTTGATAAAGAGTTGCTCCGACTCAGCAAAAATTTTCACTGAACTATTTGGAAGTTCAATGTACCAGTCAAATGCTATACCCTCTAAGCTATTGATGAAGAGATGGGAGTGTAAGCATCACTACCACTAGCGTTGCAACAACTGGCCCTGAAATGTGCAATGTGCTGCCTCGGGTTTCCATTATCATCAAAACTTTTGAAGAAGGTGGAATGAAATCTTTAGGATATTGGATTGCATCAAATTCCTTCAGGTAAAGTCTACCCTTTGGAACTGATGATCATCCTCAGGCTTGAGCCAACACTTCTTTCGCTTGCTGCTCAACCATGCTCTTGATATCTTTTTCTTGTATGGAGGTACTAACTACTACCTTCTTATACATGCTGGTGCTACCTTGCTATACTAGAGGTAAAGTCTTGGTTGGGTCCAATACATGCACCAACTCTGGCTAACTGGTCTCAACTATAGTAGGATGGACTTCCGGTGCTTGATTTTAAAGTGTTAAGACAACTGCTAGCAAATCTTTGAACCCGTTCTCCATTCTATCTATTTTTTCATCTTTATGCTTTATATGTGGTAGGAGGTGTTGGGTCGAGTAGGCTGTGTCTTCCTGCTCGGCCTCAACACCTTCCACAGTCTGCTACTCTCTAAAGAAAGATCCCCTTGTGTCTACCATGCAAACCCCTACTGAGTCTCCCAATAAATCATCTTCATTGGGATCAAAGCTGATATTCTCCTCATTATACCAATCATATCCTAGGATCTCTTTCTTCTCCATGAAATAATGGGCTACTATATCATCTAGAGAATGATATGTCAGAACTAGCACAAATGACTTTGGCTGACTAGTGGTGGGATCACTATCATGCACTGTGAGGCACCTGACCTCCCCTACTACTGGAGAGTCAACCCTGTGAGGGCTATACTCGCTAGAAGAAATGTGCTTTTGATTTTCATTGAATCTGCATGGGGTGACACTCCTAGGAGGCTCTATCATCATATGTACAACTGAGCTATCACCCTCTCCCTCGGCAACTGCTGCAATCATCTCTATGTCTTGCTATGGTGGTTATGGTGAAGAGATGACCACTATGCTTCGAGGTCACCATTCCTTCCTCACCACTACTGAGGTAGAAGGTTGAGCAGGAGATCCCGGCCTCACCACAGTAGGCGGTGTAGATAGGATGAGATCTCTCGACGTAGCCAGATCACCAACGTGATCCTCTTCTCCCCCGATGTGGCCTTCATTGCCTTTGGTGGAACTAGAGATCAGTGGATCAAGATGGAGGTGGGAGGTGGTGTGGTGGAGACACCACGACTCTCTGAGAGCTCTCCTCTATGATGGGTAGTCCCATGGCGAGAATCTATTATGGTATTATCAGAGCGTTGATCGGGAAAATCAATAAGTGCGAGGTTGCGACTCGGTAAACCTCAGCTCTCCCGATTAGTGATATGAACTGAGGTATGGGCCTCCCTAGCCCTCTCCTATCAAATATGCTTCCCCATGCTGTGGAGGATAACAAATCTCAAATAAAATTGAGCCCCATACTCAGATCGTTCATATGCTCCACCAACTTGGCATAGAACTGAACGGAGGCTGGCATATGACCTCCTACTCTGACTGACTAGTGGTTGAAACTGAACCACTGGTGGAGGTGAAGCAGAGATCCTTCTGGCATCCTATCTATCAGACCCAGAGAGAGGTTAGAATGGGTCCACTGTAACTAGCGGGGAAATCAAAGTGGGCAACTTCTTAACAATAGACTATGTAGTTGCCTCCATCTCCCTAGTAATGTGGGTGTGGTACCGCTTTATCATGCAGTTCTTGTTCCTCCTTTGGGTCTTGGTTGGGTGAGCAGAGTAAGAACTAGACCCAACCTTAAAAGTAGGAGAAACAATCATTGGGATCAGGGGAGCCTTCCTCTTAGAAGGTGCTAGTGAGTGGGTACTAGCCTTAATTGGGGCGCAGGGAACCACGGGGCACACAGGCATTGTCACTGACACTGCTGCAATGAAAACTACCATTGCCTTTCTCTTCAGTGAGGGAATCTCAAAATCTGATGGCATGTCAACCTGAATGACCTGCTCCTGCCCGGCCACTATGCTCCTGCTAACAGTCATGAAGGGAGTGCCCTCACATGTAATCCGAGCCCCCTCAAAATCTCATCCAAAGTGAATGAGGTAGGCATAATTAGAGCGGGGAAGGCTGGCCTAATCTAAGGCTAGATCCATCCCATGGGGAAAGGTAAATACATATCTCTGTGCAGCCATTGCTATCAACTGAAACTGAAACTGAACTATAACTGAAATTAATGTTGAACAAAAGTTTATCATGTTAAAAATAAACTTGAATCAAATTCTCTTGCTTTGTTGATTTTGAATTTTAATTTATAATTTGAACCCATACTCAACATCTTGAAAGTGTTAAGTCGGGCTCAAATGATTTAGAATAGATTTTAAGATTTGATTGGAAAGAGAAATTTTTTGGATGTAGAATCCACTTTCAACAAATTTAGATATGTTGAAAATGAGTTCAAATACTTTTGAAGAGATGCTTCCATAGGTTCATATTTGAATTTGATTTTGAGGACCCTTTATTTAACAAATTTGGTATGTTAAAGTAAAGGGTCAATTTGATTTTTGATTTGAGATTTTTTTTTTGGAATTTATTCACTTAGCAAATTTAAGTATGGTAGGTGAGGTGTTTGAAAATAATTTCTTCTTGTTCTTTGTTTATTTTTTGTTTTTTAATCATTTTGATGAAAAATGAAATTCTCATTTAATTTCAAATTTTTAGCAAATTTGAGTATGCTAAATCAAATCCATGTGTTTTTATTTTTTTTTTTTTGTTTTGAAAATGGACTCTTTTGCAAATGTGGTATGCTAAAATGAATTTCCAATGTGTTTTGAAAATTTTGTGGAATGGAGATTTCACTTAGCAAATTTGAGTGTACTAAATGAAATTCCAAAAATGTGTTTCAAATTTTTATATTTTGAAAAGGGAGACTTCAGTTTAGCAAATGGGGTATGCTAGAATAAAGTTCCAAATGTGCTTTGAAAAAATTTGTTTTTTTGTTGATTTTGAAAAGGGGGATTTTCATTTAACAAATTTGGGTATGTAAGATGGAAATCAATTATGTTTCATTTTCCAAAGGTGTATTTTTGTGTGTGATTATTGCTTTTTGAAAGAGGAAATTCCAACCTAATCATATATGAAATATGTTAAATGGTATTTTAAAATATTGTCATTTATTTGGAAATGAAATCTTCATTCAATAAATTTGGGTATATTGAATGGAGAAGCTCATATGTGCTTTTTAAAAATTTATTTTTTTTATTTTTGTTGGAAATGAAATGTCCATTTAATAAATGTGTGTATATTGAATGGGGAGGTTTCATATGTACTTTTTGAAAAGGTGAAAATTCCAACCTAACACATATGAAATATGTTTAGTGGAATTTTAAAGTTGTGGTTTTGGCTTGAAGATGTAACATCCATTCAACATATTTGGATATTGAAGGGAAAGGCCCAGCTTCAGATTTTGTGCTTTTTGAAAGTTTAGGAATGTTGACTTTTTTTTTTTTGAAGTGAAGTCTTCATCAAAATAAATTGAGTGAAGAAGTTCATTTGTGGTTTTAGAAGTTATGATTGTTGATTTTATTTTTGAAATATTTCTACATGTAACAATTGTGAAAATTGTTAGGTGTAGTGCAAATAGTTTATTAAGTGTATTTTGAAAAAAAGTATTTTTGAAAAGCAAGACTTCTATGAAATATTTATTTTATGTTTATTATTATTTTTTTAGAATGAACCTTTCCTTACCATAAAGATGGTCAGGAGGAAGTCTTTGATCATTTTCTTTTTATTCAATATTTATTTTCACTCATTGGAGAACCCAACGGTGGTTTTAAGACCATCACGGAGTGAGGTCCTAAAATCTAAAGATGTTGGCTAACTTAACTTAAGAATGAAATAAGCTAAGTACCAACGTAAAGAAAGATAGTCTTGGATTCACACAAAAGTATAAACCCACTATCAATACTTGGAGACAATGATCATTTACCAAAAACGAAGAGAGGAACCCTCCCCAGCAGAGTCGCAAGAAAAATCTGTGGTGAAAATTATTTTATATGCTTATCTCTGCTTTCATCTATCCCCTTCCTTTCAGAAAATAAAGACAAATGGAAACGGAGATATACATATAAAATACGTCTTGTTGGGATGCCACGCAGATCTATAGATGTTCTAATTAGGGTGATTGGGTATGACATTGAGGAGAGATGTACTATCTCAAAATACTGAACTCAACACCCTACAATGGACCTAATCATCTCAATAAGGACTCCTAAGGACTATGGGTCTTCAGAATATACCAGAGATTCTTCCCCTACTTCACATGAAAAAGTAAAGCAGAGTTTATTTTAAATCGGGCTTATTAAGTTCTCTATATGGGTTAATTACATCCTAAGGAATGAGATTCCTTAGGAATACTCTCGATTAAGGTAAATGATCATTGTCTCCAAAGATTTCGAAAAGGTAGGGCTATCAATCGATTAGTTTATTTTTAAAGAGTCAAGTGGGATCGATCAAGAGGAGGGAGTTCTTATCGAAGCCAAATGAAAAATAAGTAGGGGATGTTTAAGATACTAGGAAGCCTAGTAAGCATCCCAAACTACCTTATGGTCGGGCTTTACATTTTGAAATTGAATAAATTTATTTGAATTGAATTTTTATTAGAATGTTAGGGCTTATAATTCCATGATACAAGGTCATGGAAATACCTAAGAAGTGAGGATTTATGCTCGTAGCCCGCAAAGGGAAGTAGCAACCTCTGAACTTAAATCTAGGGAGCTTTAGTGAGGGCCAAAAAGCACTACCTAAATCTAAGGCAAAAAATGAGTATTTGGTTTACCTCCACAAGAAAGGATAAATCACCTGACTATTGGACTTACAACTGGCTAGGGGTGGCCGTCAACTAACTCCTCCTACTATTTTAAAATATATAGGTAAGTCATATATTTATGCAAGATAGCAAAGTTGTTGTTTATTTAAAAAGAGACTAAGTCCTTAAACACACTCCCTAAAGAGACTAGATTATGTAAGGACTATGGTGAAACATATTGCTACCTTCATCTATCCTTTTTGGAGAGGATAAATGAAAATAGAAATATACTCCTTGTTGGTTGGGACACTATGTAGATCTGCATATATTTTTATTAGGGTGATCGGGTATGACATTGAGGAGATGTGTACTATCTGAGGAGATAGAAGTCACTACCCTTTAATGGATCTAATCACCTCAATAAGGACTCCTAAGGATAATGGGTCTACATATGTACCATAAATTCTTCCCCTACTTTACATGGAAAAGTAAACCATGGTTTATTTTAAACTAGGTTCGTTAAGTTCCCTACAAGGACAAGCCCACATAGTTAATTACATCCTAAGGGACGGGATCTCTTAGGAATAATCTTGATTAAGGTAAATGATCATTGTCTTCAAAGATTTCAATAGGAAAGGACTATCAATCGATTAGTTTATTTTGGAAGATCAAATGGAATTGATCAAAGAGAGGGAGTTATTATCAAAGCCAAAAGAAAGATAAATAGGGGATGCCCGATGCTAGGAAACCTGTGAGCATCTCAAACTATCCTATGATTGGGATTTATATTTTTAAAAATTGATTTAGTTTGTTTGAGTTGAATTTTTTATTAAAAAATTAAGACTTATGGTTCCATAACACAAGATTATGGAAATGTGTAAGAGGTGAGGATTTATTCTTATGGCCCATAAAGGGGAGAAGTAATCTCTGAACCTAAATCTAAGGAGCTTTGGCAAGGGCCAAAAGCATAACCTAAATGTAAGGCAAAAATGGGTATTTGGTTTGCCTCCATAAGAGAGGACAAATCACCCGACTGCTTGGGCTTACAACTTCTTGGGGGTGACCGCCAACTAACTCCTCCTATGATTTTAAATACATGTAGGTAAGTCTTATGCTTTATGCAAGATAGTTAGGCTATTATTTATTTAGAAAGAGATTAAGTCCTTAAACTCACTCCCTAAAGAGACTAGATCATGTAAGGACATGCTTCAAATTACATAAATCTAATAAAATTTAGATTTCATTTTAATTTCATTTTTGGACAATTATTTTGACTTATGCCAATAGGATTCATATGCCTAATGCCTTAGAAATAAAGTTATTGGTCAAAATCAGTGAGAAGGGAGGAGGTGTGAATCCACCATGGCTCTCAAAGGTTAAGCCAAGTTTCTCAGGAAAAGGTGGAAGCCCTCCAATCAAGAGTGAAGCAAGATGCATTTGTGGATGATATTATAAAAGAAGTACTCATCCACCTAAGGGTTGCTGATTCTTTTATCTTGATTTTAAACTTAAGCTTTAGGTGAGGTTATGAATTCTTTATTTTTAGTTTTGAATTATTAAGTTTGGTAAAATATTTATTTTTTCCTAAGAGCCTAATCCACATCCAGGCCATACATAAAGCAAGAAAGAAACTAGGAAAAATATACCACTTAATGCTCAAGCTGAACAAATCATCAATCAATTTATAAAGCTAATCGCAAAAAGAATAAGAGGTCGTTGTGGTCGGGTACCACCGCATAAACCTAAAAACAAATTTGGTAACCTAGCTCTACCCTTATACAACTCAGATTACAAATGAATTTAATACAATTAAGTACAGAATTCATTATTATGGGGGTCTTCAAGCTTCATTTCTTCATTCTTCTTTTCTTCTTTCTTCTTCTTTCCTTCTTTCTTCTTTGGTTCCTTCTTTTGGATGGTTGGAAGGTGGATGTTCCAAAGGCTTTACATGGTACATAAGATAGGATCTTATGACCAATGTTCATCTAATCCCCATAATAATCATTCCAAAATTCTAATTACAAAATTTACTTGAAAAGAAAAAAATGGAAATCTAACTAACACCTGCAAAATAGAGATTAGCTAAAATAAACCACACAAATCCCAAGCATGTATATTGGACTTATCACCCCACACATGGGTGACTAAGTCCACCTGGCCTACTAGATTATGCTTAGGGGTATGAGCACCTGTACAGCAAAAGTATTTATATTTTTATTTATTACAGCGCCCCTTAAGCATAATCTCCTACAGAAAATAATGGTTAGACTAAGATCATCCTACCATTCATTCTACACACATACATCCTAACATCTAGTCTAAAATATATATCACAAAACAAAAGCAAGCATCAAACCATGAACCACCCTAACCTAAAGCTAGAAGTGGTGACTTAGCTGAATGTGTGTGCTTTGAAGGTTTGTGTGGCATACTTACCTATGGCTTTAAGTTAGAATTTTCTAAGTGTGAAACATGTTCAACTTAGAGGAGGGTTTCATATAAGTGATTTCATTATTTTGGGTTGATTTTTATTTCATGTTCTGATTATGTTCAAATGAATCTTACAATTAATTATTAAGTTATAAAGAGAGGGAAAGAGAAGAGAACTTCTCTATCCTTCCTTAACTTAAGTAACTTCTAAAGTAGATTCATATTTTAGTTTTGTTTAGTCAATGTGTTGATTAAGTGTTTTAATTAATCCTAAGTTTAGATGAACTCTAAACAAATCTATTCAAAAAGAAAGGCATTTTAAGATTAAATAAAATGAACCAAATTCACAAAACACACATACTTCATTTCTTTCCTAATATGTATAACATGCATATGAATGAGTCCTAAGCATATCTATACATACAAATGAGAATGTTTAACACACTTTATGATGCATTATAAGTAATTAATTTAAGGAAATTTAAAAGTTCATGATGCATGATTTTTATTAAGTAAAAAAGGGATTTCTTATTCAATTTTCACATGCACGCATGAAAGTAAGAAAGGCATAAGTAACAACGCCATTGCTAACCAGAGGTGTAAGGTAAAAGACCTATTTAGGGCTACTTAAAGTCTCGCAACCTTAGGAATGTCCAAACTAATATACCACTTTCCTAAAATACAAACATGTGTACAAAAGAAATGAATGGAAAAGAAAGAATGCAAAAATTTGTATTAGTTGATTTATTTTGTTTATGTAATTTATATGTGCAAGCATAGGTATCCTTCTTAAGTGATAGTATAAGAATGAATAGGACATGGAGTTAGGAAAGTGTTAGATTCTTTTCAAATGAACCATACATATTACCAAATCTTATTCAAAACTATACTAAAATAGAAGAAAGGAAAACCTATGCTAAGCACATCCTTATATTTTCTTCACATGCAAACTTATAATTAAAATATAAGTAACACACTTTCAGTTTTGATAATTGATTCATATATTTTGAAAATAATTTTAATTTAATAGTGATAATAGTCACCCATATTTTTACTTTAGCCAACACATGTAAATTTGACATAAAGTAAACATTTTTATTTTAAATTTGAATTTTGAAAAGTATGGATGCATGAAACCACATGACACATATTTAACATGTTGGGGAAGAATTAAATCAATGAAAGTATGTAAACACATTCACTTCAACTAATCCTAAAGATAATCTTATGAAATAAGAAAGCTTAAAGTAAACCGAAGTTCATTTAATATGATTTTTTGTTTGATCTTGATTTTGATTTGATTTTGAAAATATGGATTGAGTTTGCTGTTCCTAACTCATTCCAACATGTTTTTGACATTTTTATTTAATTTTTATATGATTAGATTCATTTTATATTTTGATTAAGTTAAGGTATGAATTAAGCATGTTAATTAACACTTATCTATACCACCTTAGCATAGTTAACATGTTGACCTCATTTTTAGCGTGAGCTCTCAATCCCTCCATCTTAGACATAGGACTTCACTTAGGCTTTAAGAGCTCCTTAATCTTAAAACACATCTAGTGATTAGGTGGACACTCAACCTAGATCTAGAGACTTAGAAGAGTTAGCCATAGGAATAGGTCATGCCTTAAGGGTGTTAGGAAAATTTTCCTTCCCTTAGCTTAAACAATTTCTCACTTTCCTTCTTTCGAGTCAAATTCCAAATCAATTTTAATTGATTTTATCCAAAACCAAATCAACTCTATTTGATTGAAATTCATGATTGAAATTCATGATTGAAATCTATGATTGAAACCCATGATCAAAATCCATCAAAATCCTAAGTCCAAATCTTTCTAAGTCCTTAATTTTCTCTTAATGGACTTAGCCAAAATATTAATCAAAACCAATCAACCTCATGAGATCCTCTCATAATTAATTTATATTTTCATTTATATTCACATGTATAAATCAAATATAAATCCATACCAATCAAACTAAACTCAAAATTCAAAATCAATTCATGAAATTTTCCTAAGTCCTTTAAAATTTCCCTTCATGGACTTAGCCTAAATCATGATCAAACCAATTCAAACTCATGAGATTTTCTCAAAACTCATTTATATTCTCATTTATATTCACATATATAAATGAAATATAGATACAAATCAATCAAATCAAACCCTCAAATCAAATTCCAAATCTAAAATTTTCCTAAGTCCTTTAAATTTCTCTTCATGGACTTAGCCTAAATCATGATCAAACCAATTCAAACTCATGGGATTTTCTCAAAACTCACTTATATTCTCATTTATATTCACATATATAAATGAAATATAAATATAAATCAATCAAATCAAACCCTCAAATTAAATTCCAATTTAAAATCTTTCTTGAGTCCTTAATTTTCCATTAATGGACTTAGCCTAAATCATGATCAAATCAATTCAAAGTCATGGGATTTTCTCATAACTCATTTATATTCTCATATATATTCATATATATAAATGAAATATAAATATAAATCAATCAAATCTAAATTAAAAATTCAAGCTCTAAACTCCAAAAATTTCCTAAGTCCTTTAAATTCCCACTTAAAAGACTTAGCTTAGATCATGATCAAATCACTTCAAATCCTTGAAATTTTCTCATGATCCATTTATATTCTTATTTATATTCACATATATAAATGAAATATAAATTCAAACAATCAAAACCACTTACAAAAAGCAAACTCAAATCCACTCAAAATCCAACCTAAGCCTTTCAAGTCAAAATCTTGAACTTAGCCAAATCAACTTCAAATTAAGCCAAACTCTTGATTTTCCTTCATGATTCAATCAACCCTACAATCATGAGCCCATATATAAATACAAACTTCAATCACTCAATCAAAACCCAAGTCAAAAATCAAAGCCAAAATCCCTTCATATTCTTCCTTTGAATATGAAATTATCAAATGAATCAAAACCCATTTGACTTCAAACCACTTGCAAATGGATTTATATTTCAGTCATAAGTCCATATGCAAGTTCAATCAAACTAAAATCAAGCTTTGACCAAGCCATTTGACCTACTTAGGCTCACTTGACCCAAAGTGACCTAGAGTACCCTTATGAGCCAAATTATAATCCTAACCAAATTGGATTGAACCAAACTCACCTATATCTCTCATCATGATAAACAATCATCATGGGATGATCAATCAATTAAATTAGCTCAAACCAAGTCAAACCTAAGGGTTGACCAAGTCAACACTTAGCCCAGAATGAAACCTAACATAGCCAAATTCCACCATAGGCCAAATTGATTGAAACCATTGACATAAGTTCACTCATGACCTATGTTTGAACTTGACCAAGCCAACATTTGAGCCTAACCTAGCCCAATTGGCCACTTGACCCAAGTTGACCCAACTTGACCTAAAAAGTCAAAATGTTTCAAAACTTGATCTAAGCCAAATTGATTGCCAATGAGTCAAGTTCATTCCAAATCACCTGTTGAACTTGACCAAGGTCTTGGCCAACTAGACCTAACCTAGCCCAGTTAGCCTTAGACCCAACTTGATCTAAAGGGGTCATGTTGAGCCAAATTTAAACATAACCAAAATTGATTGGAAACAAAGATACCAATTCACTCCATATGACTAACCTAACCTAAACCTACCCTTGACCTACCTCGTTTAGGTCAAATGGGCAAAATAGGTCAACTTGACCCATTTGACCTAAATAAAGTCATATGAGCCAAATTCAAAACTATACCAAATTGAATCAAACCAAAGCCACCAAAATATTTTAAATGGTCATATGAACTTGACCCAATCCTTGGTTTGACCTAATTTGACCAATTGGTCAACTTGACCCAAGTTGACCTAATTTGACCTAAATGATTCAACATGAGCCAAACCTTCTCAAATGAATTTCAAATCTCATGAAAATTGGCCAAACCTAGATTCTCCACATACCCAACATATCCAAATTTAAAGATCAGCAAAATGAATGTTCTACCCCTAGGCCATAGAACAAATTTTGGCCTAATTCATGGGTAATTTGGTCATACCCTTTGCATATCAACTTGAGGCTTTCCTAATAGCTCATGGGGACCTAATGAAGAGTGGTGCACCTAACCCAATCAGTTTGGGTCAGCCCATTTGGCCCCAAGACCAAACCCAACCCCATGAGTCAAATTGGCTCATTTCAAACCCCTCTTCCACTCAATTTCAAGCACATGGGAGGTTTGCAATCCAATCAAGGCCTCAAACTGAATATGTACAAACATCTAACTGATCAAACAAACTCTCCATTATGACCAATTGGATCAAAATGGTAAGATAGCTTGCGACCATCTGATCCTTCAAGGGGGACATATACTCCCTCTAATTCAATTCAAAACCATCATTCCACAATTCGATCAAGCCCTAGAGAGTGTTAAGAAAGATCAGAGAGCCTTCTTAAGCATTCTAAGAGGGACTTGAATTTGAAAATTCTCAATTTTCTCCATTGGAAAATAGGGGAGCTCACTTGAACTTCCAACTTTCTCCATACTAGAAATCACTCCAATTCCTCTTGCACACTTCCTCTAAGGACCAATCCAGCACACTCAAGCTTCCATTTGAGTTCCCACAGTAGGGAGAGAAGCAATTATATCAAAGCCGCAAGAGACTTGAGGTGGTGTTGGTCTATAGAACAATCCACTCAAACTCAAGCGCTAAGAATTTCAATAGGGCTTCATCTTCACTAGACGAAGCTACCTCATCGATCTCGAGCACCGGTGAGGTATGGAATTTTCCAACCACCTAGCATAGGATGTGTTGGTCTCTATTGATCTAAGAGAAGAATTGGGTAAAGTTTGGTTTCAATCCGAGCTCAATCGAGCTCAGATCTTCCCTTAGATCATGGATGGTCTCTGTTGATCTAAGGGGAAGAACTAGGGAGATTTTGCTATCCATCCGCACATTTTGGATGGACAGCTGAGATTATTCCCATGTTTCAAATTTCTTTTATCCCTTTTAAAACCATGGGAGATCCCTGACCATTCGATCTTTGATTGGATGGTAGAGATCAAAGCACGTCCCCCACTGCGCTGCCACTTGATGTGATGTTTAAGTAGCAGGCTCATAACACGATGTGTGTAAAGCACGCTAACCGCCACCACCATGCATTACGCTGTGAGCTGAGGGATTAGTTAGGATTCTTAATTAATGCTAATTAATCTATGGATCTTCTAAAATTCACATCTCTCTCAATAAAATTTAAAAAAATATGAAATAAATTTCCATGGAAAGATAATTCAACCTAGAATATTTTAAAAACTATTTCAATGGATTTTGAATTATTCTTTTCTCTAATTTTTAGCTTTGTTAGAAATTTTATTTTGCTATTTACCTTTTAATTAAGCTTTTGATTAATACCAAACTTCTTGGGTATGTTTTAGGGAATGACTTCTACCTCCCCTAATTTTCTTGGGATTTATTGAAGGTTTAATTAGGAGAATTATATGGGTTTTTTAATTACCCTCTTTATATAATTAAGGATAATTAAGGTATGATTAGTGATTCTAATCCATGATAGAGTTGATTATGGTTAGATCTAGTAGATATGAGATTTAGGGAATAATTTTGGGGAATTTTCCCTAAGTTATTCCCTAAACCCCCTTTTCTTTCCTTAATCCTCTCTTAATTAAGGGTTAGTTTATTAATTATCCCCTTAGTTAATTTCTAAAAATTCTAAAAAATTTTAGAACTTAATTAATCTACTTTGGGTAGATGCTTAGGTGTTTAATAGCCTAAGTTTAATTAAGGAAATCAAAACCCAATTCATATGTGTGAAGGGGTGTTTTGAAATTACTTAAGCTAAACCCCTTAGCTTAACTAACTATTAATTGTGAGCCAAATTGCATTAGGGCTTTTTATTATTAGGTGCATTGCAAGTTTAAATTCCTTATGAGTTTTTATGTCATCTCATTGGCTTATAATTATTTGGTTAACTATGTTAATGTGGTGTAGGTAAGGGTTAATTAAGTTACTTAATTCATACCTTAACCTAATTAATACATATAAATGAATCTAATCATCTAAACATTAAACAAAAATATCAAATACATGTGGGAATGGGTTAGAAATAGCAAATTCATCTCACCTTTTCAAAATTAGATCAAACTTAAAACTAAACAAAAATCACATTGAATACACTTTGATTTATTTTAAACTTTCTTATTCTATAATAATGTCTTTAGGATTTAATTAAAGGGAATTTGTTTACATGCTTTCATTACTTTGAGTCTTTCCCCAACATGTTAAACTTGTATGTCATGTGGTTTCATGCATTCATATTTTTCAAATTCAAATTTAAAAATGAAATTATTTACTTTATGTCAAATTTGCATGTGTTGGCTAAAGTAGAAATATGAGTGGACTAAATTCAAATTATTTTCAAAATATATAAATCAATTATCAAATCTGAAAGTGTGCTATTTATATCCTAATTATAAGCTTGCATGTGAAGTATGCTTTATGGTTTGAGAGTTGGTAAGATGTATGGTTCATTTCTAACACTTCTAATTCCATATTCGTCTAAATAAAATAGATATGCATAAACAAGAATCTTTTGCATTCTTCTTTTCCATTTCATTTCTTTTATACATATGATTGTATTCAAGAAAAGTGATATATTAGTCTGGACAATCCTAAGGTTGAAAGGCTTTAAGTAGCCCTAAATAGGTCTTGTACCTTACACTTCTAGTTAATAATGGTGCTGTACTCACTTATGCCTTTCTTACTTTTGTGTGTGTATGTGAAAAATTGGATAAAGAAACCCTTTTCTACTTAAAGAAAATCATGCATCTTAATCTTCTAAATTTCCTGAAATGGATTACTTAGCATGCATCATAAAGTGTGTTAAATATTCTCATTTGTATGTATAGATATGGTTATGACTCATTCATATGTATGCTATACATGTTGGGAAAGAAATGAAGTGGTGTGTGTTATGTGGATTTAATTCATTTTATTTAATATTAAGATGCCTTTCTCTTTGAATAGGTTTTTTTAGAGTTCATCTAAACTTAGGATTGTGAATCTACTTTAGAAATTACTTAGGTTAGGGAAGAAAAGAAAAGTTCTCTTCTCTTTCCCCCTCTTCATAACTTAGTAATTATTTGTAGAATTCATTTGAACTTAATCAAAATATGAAATAGAATCAACCCAAAACAATTAAACAACTTAAATAAAATCCTCCTCTAAGTTGAACATGTTTTCACACTTAGAAAATTTGAACATAAATCCATAGTTAAGCATGCCACATAAGCCTTCAAAGCACACACATTAGCCTAAAGTCACCACTTCTAACTTTAGGTTAAGGCAGTGCATGATTTGATATTTTATTTTATTTTGTGATATATGTTTTAACTGGATGTTAGGTTGTATGCTCATAGAATGAATGGTAGGACACTCTTAGTCTAACTATTCTTTTTTGCAGGGGATTGTGCTTAAGGGGCACTATCATAAATAAAAATATAAATGCTTTTGCTTGTAAGTGCTTTATACCCCTAAGCATAATCCAATAGGCTAGGTGGACTTAGTCACCCATGTGTGGGGTGATAAGTCCAATATATATGCTTGGATTTGGGTGGTTTGTTTTAGCTAACCTTTGTTTTGCAGGTGTTAGTTAGATTTCCATTCTTTTTATTTTCATGTAAATTTATGTAATTAGGATTTTGGAATGATTATTATGGGGTTAAGATGAGCATTGGTCATAAGATATATCTTATGTACCATGTGAAGCCTTGGAGCATCCATCTTCCAACCATCCAAAAGAAGGAAGCAAAGAAGGAACCAAAGAAGAAAGAAGAAATGAAGAAGAAAGGAGAAAAGAAGAAAGAAGAAATGAAGCATGAAGACCCCCCATAATAATGAATTCCTTGCTTAATTATAATTTAATTCATTTGTAATCTGGGTTGTATAAGGGTAGAGCTTGGCTACCCAATTTGATATTTTTGAGTTTGTGCGGTGGTGCTCGACCACAACGGCCTTTTATTTTTTTTGTGATTAGCTTTATAAATTAATTGATGATTTGTTTAGTTTTTACATTAAGTGGCATCTTTTTTTAGTTTCTTCCTTGCTTTATGTATGGTCTGGATGTGGATTAGGTTCTTTAGAAAAAATAAATCTTCTACCCAACTTAACAACTCAAAATAAAAATTAAACAACTCATAACCTCACCTAAAGCTTATGTTTAAAATCAAGATAAAAGAATTAGAAACCCCTTAGCTGGATGAGTATTTCTTTTGTAGTATCATGTACAACAGCATCTTATTTCACTCTTGATTGGAGGGCTTCCACCTTTACCAGAGAAACTTGGCTTGACCTTTGCGAGCCATGGTAGAAACTCACCTCCTCCCTTCTAAATAATTTTGGCCAATAACTTTATTTCTCATGCATTAAGCATATGAATCCTATTAGCCTGAGTCAAAATAATTATTCAAAAATTAAAACAAAATGAAATTTGAATTGCATTAGATTTAGGTCATTTGAAGCATGCCCTTACATGATCTAGTCTCTTTAGGGAGTGAGTTTAAGGACTTAATCTCTTTCTAAATAAATAATAGCCTAGCTATCTTGCATAAGCATAAAGGCTTGTCTATATGTACTTAAAATCATAGGATGAGTTAGTTAGTGGCCACCCGTAGGCGGTTGTAAGTCCAAGTTGTCGGGTGATTTGTCCTCTCTTGTGGAGGCAAACTAATTACCCATTTTTTGCCTTAAGTTTAGGTTATGCTTTCGGCCCTTGCCAAAGCTCTTTAGATTTAGGTTCTGAGATTGCTTCTCCCTTTGTGGGCCATAAGCTTAAATCCTCACCTCTTATGCATTTCCTTAATCTTTTATTAAGGAATCATAAGTCCTAAATTTCTAATGAAAAATTCAACTAAAATAAACTAAATCAATTTCAAAAATGTAAAGCCCAATAATAGGAAAGTTTGAGATGCTCGCTGGGTTTCTTAGCATCATGGGCATCTCATACTTATATTCTATTTTGGCTTTGATAATAACTCCCTCTCTTTTGATCAATCCTATTGATCTTCAAAAATAAACCAATTGATTAATAGTCCCTTCATATTGAAATCTTTGGAGATAATGATCATTTACCTTAATCGAGAGTTTTCCTAAGGAATCCCCATTCCTTAGGATGTAATTAACTATGGAGGCTTGCCCTTATAGGGAAATTAATGAAGCCAGTTTAAAATAAACCCTATTTTACTTTATCATGTAAAGTAAGGGAAGAATCTATAGTATATATGCAGACCCATCATCCTTAGGGGTCCTTATTGAGGTGATTATGTTCATTAAAGGGTAGTGACTTCTGCCTCTCAAGATAATACACTATTTCCTTGATGACGTACTCGATCACCTGAATAAGCACATCTACGGATCTACGTGGCATCCTAAAAAGATGAATTTCTATATACTTGCCTCTTTCATTTCTCACCCACAGATTTGAAAGGCGATTCCCTCGTATAAAAATTTTTCACCACATAAACAAGTAATTATGAGCCAATGAGATGACATAAAACCTCACAAGAACTAGGAAGAAAAGGGCCTAATGCAATTTGGCTCATGATTAATGATTAATTAAGCTAAGGGGTTTAACTTAAGTAATTTCAAAACACTCCTCACACATGTGAGTTGAGTTTGGATTTTCTTAATTGAACTTAGGCTCTTAAACACCTAAGCATCTACCCAAAGTAGATTAATTAAGTTCTGGAAAGTTTTAAAAATTTTAGAAATTAATTAAGAGGGTAATTAATGAATTAATCCTTAATTAAGAGAGGATTAAAAAAAGAAAAGGGGGTTTAGGAAATAGCTTAAGGAAAATGCCCCAAAATTATTTCCTAAACCTCCCATCCATTGGATCAAACCTTAATCAACTTCAATAAGGGATTAAAACACTAATCAAGTTCTTAATTATCCTTAATTACATTAAGAGGGTAATTAGAAAATGCATTTGCAATTCCCCTAATTAAGCCTTCAATAAATCTTAAGAAAATTAAGGGAGCCACAAGTCATCCCCCAAAATATACCCAAGAAGTTTAAGATTAATCAGAGGATTAATTAAAGAATAATTAGCAAAATAATATTTCCATTAAAAGGCAAAATTGAAAGATATAATTCAAAATCCATTAAATCAATTTTAGAATATTCTAGATTGAATTATCTTTCAATAGAAATTTACCTCATATTTTTTTAATTTTTATTTAGGGAGATATCAATTTTTAAAGCTTAGAGGTTAATTAGAATTAATTAAAACCTAATTGAATCCCTTTTATCTAGAGCCCAACACGTGGTGGCGGTGGTCAACACGCTTAACACCTGTCATGGGGAGAAGCCACTTAAACGTTGCATCACGATAGGCGTGTGTATTATGATGATTTCCGTTGATCAAGGATCATGGCGAGATTAAAGATGCAATTCTAAAAAAATTAAATCAGATCTAAGCGTGTGTTTAATCTTGGCCATTCATCCAAAATTCATGAATGGATGACCGAAATTATCCTTATTCTTCCTTGAGGATTAATGGAGACCATCCATGATCCAAGCCTTGATCCGAGCTCGATTGAGCTCGGATTAGGATAAAATTTTGCACACACCATCATACACTAATGGCAATCCTATCCAACGGTTGAATTTTCATGCCATGACACTTTCCTTCACAAAATACCAACACCCCTTAAATCTAGTGGTCGAAAAATGGCATACCTCACTGTAAGTGATCACCAACGCTCGATTCCCTTGGAGGAGTTTTGTCTAGTTGAGACAAAGCTGTGGTGAAATAATTAGCTCCTGAGGTTATGTAGATTGCTCTATGGACCAACACCTCCTCCTCTCCTTTGTGGCTTTGACCGAATTAGACTTCTCCTTGCCTTGGGAGCTTGAGGGAGAGCTTAGGCAAGCTCGATTTGGTCCCCTGAAGAAGTGTACAAATGTAATTGGATTGAATTATAGTGTGGAAGAGGTTGAGGATTCAATGGAGCTCCTCTATTTTCTCTTGAAGAAAATCGAGAATGTCTCATTTCAAATCCCTCTTAGAAAGCTTAGGAACACTCTCTGATGTCTCCTAACACTCTCTAGCACTCAATCGATTATGAGCCTCTAGAATTCAAGTGGAATTAGGGAGTATATCTCCTCATATGACAATCGGATGGCCGAAGCATGGTTTGTCATTTTGATCCAATTGTCCACATGGAAAGGGTTCTTTGGGCTATTTGAAGTTGGCACATGGTTGGTTTGAGCTTAAGATTGGATTAGTAACCTCCCATGTGCTTCAAATTGAGTGGAGGGAGATTTTCAAATTGGCCAATTTGATCTTTGGGGTCGATTTTGGCCTAGGGCCCTCCATAGGGTTCACTTGACTTATTAGGAAGGTATTAAGTTGATATGAAGAGGGCTTGACCAAATTCTCCATGGATTTGACAAAAATTTGTTCTATGGCCTAGGGGTAGAATGGTCATTTGGCTAATTTCTAATTTGAATATGTTGGGTATCTTGAGAAAATAGGTTAGGCAAAGTTTCATTGGATTTGGAATTCATTTGATATGGTTTGGCTCATGTTGACCCATTTAGGTCAAAATGGGTCAACTTGGGTCAAGTTGACCAATTCGTCAAATTGGGTCAAACCAAGGGTTGGGTCAAGTTCATATGACCATTTGAAATGTTTTGGTGGCTTTGGTTTGATTCAATTTGGTTTTATTTTGAGTTTGACTCATATGACTTCATTTAGGTCAAATGGGTCAAGTTGACCAATTTGACTCATTTTACCTATTTGAGCTAGGTCATGGGTAAGTTTAGGTTTGGTTAGTTATATGAAGTGGATTGGTATTTTCATTTTCAATCAATTTTGGTTAAGTTTGAATTTGGCTCAGCATGACCCCTTTAGGATAAGTTTGGTTCAAGATCAATTGGGCTAGGTTGGGTCTAGTTTGCCAATTGAAGCTTTGGACAAGTTCAACAAGTGATTTGGAATGAACTTGACTCATTGGTTTCAATCAATTTGGCTTAGATCAATTTTTGACACATTTTGACTTGTTAGGTCAAGTTGGGTCAACTTGGGTCAAGTGGCCAATTGGGTTAGGTTAGGCTCAAATGTTGACTTGGTCAAGTTCAAACATCGTTCATGAATGAACTTAGATCAATGGTTTTAATTAATTTGGCCTATGATCGATTTTGGCTATGTTAGATTTCATTTTGGCTAAGTGTTGGCTTGGTCAATCCTTAGGCTTGACTTAGTTTCACCCAATTTGATTGATTGGTCATCCCATGATGATTGTTGATCATGATGAGAGGCATATGTGAGTTTGATTCAATCCAATTTGGTTAGGATTAGAATTTGGCTCATATGGGTACTTTAGGTCACTTTGGGTCAAGTGAGTCTAACGGGGTCAAATGACTTGGTTAAAGCTTGATTTGAGTTTGATTTGACTTGTATATGGACTTATGATTGAAATATAAATCCATTTGCAAGTGATTTGAAGTCAAATGGGTTTTGATTCATTTGACAATTTCATATTCAAAGGAAAAATATGAATGGATTTGGGGTTTAATTTTTGAATTGAGTTTTGATTTAGTGATTGAAGTTTGTATTTATATTTGGATTCATGATTGTAGGGTTGATTGAATCATGAAGGAAAATCAAGAGTTTGGCTTGATTTGAAGTTGATTTGGCTAAGTTCAAGATTTTGACTTGAAAGGCTTACATTGGATTTTGAGTAGATTTGAGTTTGATTTTTGGAAGTGGTTTTGATTGTTTGAATTTATATTTCATTTATATATGTGAATATAAATGAGAATATAAATGGATCATTAGAAAATTTCAAGGATTTGAAGTGATTTGAAGTGATTTGATCATGATCTAAGCTAAGTCTTTTAAGTGGGAATTTAAAGGACTTAGGAAATTTTTGGAGTTTGGAGCTTGAATTTTTGACTTAGATTTGATTGATTTATATTTATATTTTATTTATATATATGAATATATATGAGAATATAAATGAGTTATGAGAAAATCCCATGAATTTGAATTGATTTGAATTTTATTTTGGCTAAGTCCATAAAGGAAAACATAAAGGACTTAGGAAATTCTTAGACTTAGAAATTTCATTCATAGGTTTCAATCATGGATTTTGATCATGGATTTCAATCACATGGAGTTGATTTGAGTTTGGAGAAAATCAAATAAGATTGATCTAGGGTTTGACTTGAAGGAAGAAAGGTTAGGAATGGTTCAAGCTAATGGTAGGCAAATTTTCTTAACACCCCTAAGGCATGACCTATTCCTATGGCTAACTCTTCTAAGTCTCTAGGGCTAGGTTGAGTGTCCACCTAATCACTAGATGTGTCTTAAGACTAAGAAACTCTTAAAGTCTAAGAGAAGACCTATGTCTAAGATGGAGGGGTTGAGAGCTCATTCTAAAAATGAGATCAACTAGGACATGCTTCAAATGACTAAAATCTAATGTAAAATTTTCACATATTTTATTTTTTTATTTTGGACAATCATTTGACTCAGGCTATAGGATTCATATGCCTAATGCATGAGAAATAAGATTATGGGCCAAAATCTACAATATAGGGAGGTGTGTTTCCACCATGGCTCTCATAGGTTAAGCCAAGTTTTCTGGCAAAGGTAGAAGCTCTCCAATCAAGAGTGAAACAATATGCTTTTATGCATGATGTTAGAAAAGAAAGTACACATCCAGCGAAGGGGTTGCTAATTCTTGTATCTTGATTTTAACTTAGGCTTTAGATGAGATTATGAGTTATTTATTTTTAATTTTGAGTTGATTAATTTGGTAGAAGATTTATTTTCTCCTAAGAGCCAAATCATCATTCAGGCCATACATCAAGCAAGGAATAAACTAGGAAAAGGATGTCATCTTAATGCAGAAGCTAAACAAAACATCAAATATTTTATAAAGCTAACGCAAAATAATAAAAGGCCATTTGTGGTCGGGCACCACCACACAAACTCGAAAATAAATTAGGTAGCCAGGCTCTACCCTTATACAACCTGGATTACAAATGAATTAATTACAATTAAGCAAGAAATTCATGTTATGGGGTCTTCTTTTCTTCTTTTCTTCTTTCTTCTTTCTTCTTTCCTCTTTTGATTCCTTCTTTTAAATGGTTGGAATATGGTTGCTCCAAAGGCTTCACATGGTACATAAGATGAAATCTTATGACCAATGCTCATCCTAATCCCCCATAACAAACATTCCAAAATACTAATTACAAAAGTACATGAAAAAAAAAAGTAAATCTAACTAACACCTACAAAATAGAGATTAGCTAAATAAACATGTAATTCTCAAGCTTATATATTGTACTTAGCACCCCATATATGGGTAACCAAGTCCACCTGGCCTATTGGATTATGCTTAGGGGTATAAGCACCTACACATCAAAAGCATTTATATTTTTATTACATTTCCTCTTAAGCACAATCCCCTACAAAAGATAATGATTAGACTAAATCATCCTACCATTCATTCTATGCACATATACCCTAACATCAAGACTAGAAATAATACATCACAAAATAAAAGTAAACATCAAACCATGCACTGCCCTAACCTAAAGT
The DNA here is from genome assembly GCA_021442155.1 of Cymbidium sinense. Classification (NCBI taxonomy): domain Eukaryota; kingdom Viridiplantae; phylum Streptophyta; class Magnoliopsida; order Asparagales; family Orchidaceae; genus Cymbidium; species Cymbidium sinense. Next base: position 110,690,902 of record CM038220.1, read on the forward strand.
TAGAAGTGGTGACTTAGCCTAGTGTTTGTGCTTTAAAAGGTTTGTGTGGTATGCTTAGTTATGGCTTTAAGGTTTAGATTTCCTAAGTATGAAAATGTTCAACTTAGAGGATGGTTTCAATTTAAGTTGTTTAGTTGTTTTGGGATTGATTTTTATTTGGAGATTTGTTTAAGTTTGAATGAACCTTCAATTAATTACTAAGTTGTAAAGAGAAGGTAAAGAGAAGAGAACTTCTCTTTCCTACCCTACCCTAAGTAATTTCTAAAGTATATTCATGTTTGTTTTTTGTTTAGTGAATATTTTATTATATTTTTTAATTAATCCTAAGTTTAGAATAACTCTAAACAAATATATTCATAAAGAAAGGCATTTTAAGATTACATGAATTAATATCACAAAATACATATCACTTCATTTATTTCCCAACATGTATAACGTTCATATTAATGAATCCTAAGCATATCTATACATACAAATGCAAATGTTTAGCACACCTTAATGATGAATGCTATGTAGTGTTGCTTAAGAAAATTTAGATGATTTATGATGCATGATTTTCATTAAGTAGAAAAGGAGTATTCTTTTATCCTTTATTCATATGCACATGAGTACGTATGAAAGGCATAAGTGAGTACGGTGCCATTGTTAGCACCAGGGGTGTAAGGTACAAGACCTATTTAGGGCTACTTAAATTCTCACAACCCCGGGGTAGTCCAGACTAATATCCACTTTCCTTAAAAACATATGCATGTAAAAAAGAGATAAATGGAAAAAGAAAGATGAAAGTTTATGTTTATTTAATTTTTGATTTGTTTATTCAATTTATGTGTGTAAATGTAAAGATTCTTCTTAAGTTATAACATGCAAGAGGATAAGAGTAGATTTTAAGCAAGTGTTATATTCTTTTAAAAGAACTATACACTTTACAAATCTTATTCAAATCCATGCTAAGAGGAAATAAACGAAGCAAACATAAGACACATTTTTATATTCACATGCAAGCTTATAAATAAAGTATAAGTAGCATACCTTTTAGTTTTGATATTTTATTTATAAGTTTTGAAAATAATTTTGAATTTAATAGTGATAATAATCATTCATATTTTTTACTTTAGCCAAAACATGCAATTTGACATAAAGAAAACATTTCATTTAATTTTGATTTTTAAAAGGAATGAATGCATGATTTTCATATGACATACACATTTAGCATGCTAGGAAAAAAATAAAGTGGTGAAAGCAATGTAAACTCATTCACCCTAATTAATTCTTAAAGATTATCCTATGAAATAAGAAAGTTCAAAGTGAATCAAAGTTTATTTAATGTGATTTTTTTTAATTTTCTTTATGTTTGATTTAGGAAATGTGAAGGAATGTTTGCTGGTCCTAACCCATTTCCCCCTATATATGAGTTAATTTAGTTTGTTCTTAAGATCATTAGGTGGTTTTTATATTTTGTTTAGGTTAAGGTGTGATTTAAGTATAATTTACACACCTTACCTACAACATACTTCAAATAATTATGAGCCAATGGATGATATAAAATCACACAAGGAATTTAAATCAGTAATGCACCTAAGAAATAAAAGGGCCTAATGCAATTGGCTCATGATTAATGATTAATTAAGCTAAAGGGTTTAATTTAATACTTTCATAACCCCTCTCACACATGAGAGTTGGATTTTGATTTACTCAATGTACTTAGGTTATTGAACACCTAAGAACCTACCCAAGATGAATTAGTTTAGTTTTGGAAGGTTTTAGAATTTTATCAAATTAATTAGGTAGGTAATTAGTAGATTAATCTTTAATTAAATTTGGATTATGGAAGAAAGAGGGGGTTTAAGGAATAGCTTAAAGAAAATATCCCAAAATTATTCCCTAAACCTTATGTTCATTTAAACAAACCTTAATTAATTCAATCAAGGGATTAAATCACTGATACACACTTAATTAGGCTTAATTACATTAGTAGAATAATTAGGAATGAATCCCGTAATTATCCTAATTAAACTATTAATAAATCCCAAGAAAATTAGGGGAGGTAGAAGTCATCCAACTAAATACTCATAAGAAGTTTGAGATTAATTAATGGAATAATCAAAGAGTAATCAGCTTAATTAAATTCACAATAAAATTTAAATTCATAAAATAACACTATTTAAAATTCGTCAAAATCAATTTTATAATATTATACATTCAATTATCTCTCATATGCAATTTATTTCATATTTTTTTATTTTTCTACACTTAGATATGAATATTTGAGGTTACCATGATTAATTAGGTAATTAATCCCCTAATTAAATAGCTAATCCTATCGGCGCCACATGGAGGCTGACGCGGCATCCGCTTTTCACATGGTGCGATGGGAGAGGCTATTAAAGTTATCACATCATAGCGTCGTGTCAGTGATGGTGTTACGTGCTTTCTTCCTGTCCATCCAATCAAGGATTAGACGGCTGAGATCAAGCCCACGATTCTTAAGGGTTAAAATGATGGATCTATGTGTCTTGATCATGGTCATCCATCCAAAATATGTGGATGGATGGCCCATGATATATCCCTGATCTTCCCTGCGAGAGATGGCCACCATGCCATCTTCTAGGGGAAGATTCAAGCTCAATTGAGCTCGGATTGAATCCAAATTCAACTCACACCATCACCATGCAAGGGAGCTCACATCTAATGGCTAACTTCTCATGGGATGAGACTTTACTCCACAAAGTCCCAAAGAAAATTGAAATTATGCTCAGTTTAATGGCATACCTCCGGAGGCTATCACTGCTGCTTAATTCCCTTGAAGTAGCTTTGTTTAGTGGAGATGAAGCCTTGTTGAAGTTTTGAGGCCTTGAGATTGAATGGATCTTCCTATAGGCCAAGTCACCCTTCAATTGAGGTTGATCTTGATTGAAGTAGCACCTCCCTTGCCTTTGGAGCTTCAAAGAAGGTTGGGGTGAGTTCAACTTGATCCTCTGAGAGTGCTCAAATGAGGAATTAGACTAGTTTTAAGTATTGGATGAGATGGAACTCAAGTAGAGATACCCTATTATAGTCTAAGAAAATCAAGAAATGGGAAATTCTAACTCACTATAGGAAGCTTGGGGAGAGTTGGAAATGGTTCCTCTGGCATCCCTTGGCTTAATCGAATTGGAGAGTGTTGTGTTGAAATGAAATTAGGGGGAGTATATCCCCCCTATAGCAATCCGATAGTCAAGAGTGCTTGTGTCATTTTGATCAACTTCACCTCATTGAGTGGGTTGTTCTGGCCGTTTAGAAGGGCATGGCATTCAGTTTTGGCCAGAGAAAGAGTGGAGGAGCTTGTCATGTGCAAAATAAGGTGGAGGAAGGAATCCCATGTCCTCATTTCCATGGGACTGGTCGGTTTTGACCTTGGGTTGGGTTTGGCTAACCCAAACCCATTGGGTCATGTGCACCATGTCCATTAGTGACCATTTGGTCCACTAAGAGAATGCTAAGTTTATATAAAAAGGAATTGATAAAATTCCAAGTAGTTTTGATTTTAGGTTACCCTATGACCTAGGGGTAAAATGGTCATTTGATCTTGATTTTAGTTTGAATATGTTTGGTATGATTGAGAAATGGGTTTGGTCAAGTTTCATTGAATTTGGAGTTGGTTTGATATGATTTGGCTCATGTTGACCCATTTAGGTCAAAATGGGTCAACTTGGGTCAAGTTGACCAATTGGTCAAATTGGGTCAAACCAAGGGTTGGGTCAAGTTCATATGACCATTTGAAATATTTTGGCATCTTTGGTTTGGTTCAATTTGGTTTAGATTTGAATTTGCTTCATTTGATTTCATTTAGGTCAAATGGATCAAGTTGACCAAGTTGACCCATTTGACCTATTTGGGTTAGGTCATGGGTTGGTTTAGGTTTTATTGGTCATATGAAATGGATTAATATCTTTATTTCCAATCAATTTGGTTTATATTTGAGTTTGGCTCAATTTGACCTTTTAGGTCAAGTTGGGTTCAAGGTCAATTGGGTTAGGTTGGGTCTAGATGGCCAATTGGGGCTTTGGTCAGGTTCAACAAGTGATTTGGAATGAACTTGATCCATTGGTTTCAATCAATTTGGCTTAGATCAAGTTTTGACACATTTTTACTTTTTTGGTCAAGTTAGGTCAACTTGGGTCAAGTGGCCAATTGGGCTAGGTTAGGCTCAAATGATGACTTGGTCAAGTTCAAACATTGGTCATGAATGAGTTTTGATCAATGGTTTCAATCAATTTGGCCTATGGTGGATTTTGGCTAGTTTAGATTTCATTTTGGCTAAGTGTTGACTTGGTCAACCCTTAGGTTTGACTTGGTTTGATTCAATTTGAGTGATTGATTATCTCATGATGATTGTTGCTCACAATGTGAGGCCTAGATGAGCTTAGTTCAATCCAATTTGGGTAGGATTAGAATTTGGCTCATAAGGAATACTTTAGGTCACTTTGGGTCAAGTGAGCCTAAGTGGGTCAACTGGCTTGGTCAAAGCTTGATTTGAGTTTGATTGAACTCACATATGGACTTATGATTAAAATATAAATCCATTTGCAAGTGGTTTGAAGTTAAATGGGTTTTTATTTATTTGATAATTTCATGTTCAAAAGGGTGAACATGAGTTTGACTTGGGTTTGATTTTTGAATTAAGTTTGGGTTTGGTGATTGAAGTTTATATTTATATTTGGATTCATAATTTAAGGATTGATTAGATCATGAAGAAAAATCAAGAGTTTGGCTTGCTTTGAAATTGATTTGGCTAAGTTCAAGATTTTGACAAGAAAGGCTTAGGTAGGATTTTGATTGAATTTGAGTTTGATTTTTGGAGTTGGTTTTGGTTGTTTGAATTTATATTTCATTTATATATGTGAATAGAAATGAAAATTTAAATGGGTTATGAGAAAATTTTATGAATTTGAAGTGATTTGAACTTGATTTGGCTAAGTCCATGAGGGAATCAAAACTTAGAAAGATTTTTGATTTGATTTGAATGAATTTGGTTTTGATTGGTTTGAATTTATATTTCATTTATATATGTAAATATAAATGAGAATAAATGAGTTATGATAAAATTTCATGAATTTGAATTGATTTGAACTTGATTTGAGCTAAGTCCATAAGAGAGGGAATCAAAGAACTTAAGAAATAATTTTGATTTGGATTTGAATTTTGAATTTGGTTTGATTAATTTGAATTTATATTTCATTTATATATGTGAATATATATGAGTTATGAGAAAAGTTCATGAATTTGAATTGATTTGAACTTGATTTGAGCTAAGTCCATAAGAGAGAGAATCAAAGAACTTAAGAAATAATTTTGATTTGGATTTGAATTTTGAATTTGGTTTGATTGATTTGAATTTATATTTCATTTACACATGTGAATATAAATGGGTTATGAGAAAATTTTATGAATTTGAATTTTTGAACTTGATTTGAGCTAAGTCCATAAGAAAGGGAATCAATAGACTTAACAAATAATTTTGATATGGATTTGAATTTTGAATTTGGTTTGATTGATTTGAATTTATATTTTATTTATATATGTGAATATAAATAAGAATATAAATGGGTTATGAGAAAATTTCTTGAATTTGAATTGATTTGAACTTGATTTGAGCTAAGTCCATAAGAGGGAATCAAAGGACTTAGAAAATATTTTGAACTTGGAATTTCAATCATGAGCTTCAATCATGGATTTCAATCATTTGGAATTGATTTGAGTTTGGAGGAAATCAATTAAGTTGGAATTGATTTAAGCTTTGATGTTGATTTGATTTGGAGTTTGACTTGAAAGAAGGAAGTGAAGAGTGTTTCAAGCTATAGGGTAGGCAAATTTTCCTAACACCCCTAAGGCATGATCTATTCCTATGGCTAACTCTTCTAAGTCTCTAGAGCTAGGTTGAGTGTCCACCTAATCACTAGATGTGTTTTAAGACTAAGGATCTCTTAAAGTCTAAGAGAAGTCCTATGTCTAAAACGGAGGGGTTGAGAGCTCATCCTAAAAATTAGGTCAATAATCACAAGAAAAATTATTCTACAAACAAAATTTTTAAACACATAATCACAACTTCTTCTTAGCAAACTCAAATTTACTAAGTAGAGGTCCTTTCAAATCACTAAAAATTCTCAAACAAGATACACAAAATGCAAAAATTTCCAAGAAAGGAAATCTTTCCTCAAAATTTTGAACCCCACCCAACTAACATAAATTGGTTGAGTATGGGTTCCAAAACTAAAATCAAATGGCAAAAGACTATCCTCTATTTTCAAAATCTCTCAATTGAACCGCACTTTATATATCTGAATTGTTGAGTGTGGGTTTAGGATTCCAAATCTATACAATTCTCTTATGATGAATATTAAAGTAGAGATCTAACTTAGATTACATTTCAACAATTACAGAGATACAGCTCAGATCAGTCAATACAGTCTTTACAGTCAGCATACATAACCTTGTAGAAGTTTATTTTCACTTCCCCTTCCAGATGGACTTTGCCTTGGATCAGGCCAGCCTTCCTAAAAAGCTTTCGCATGGTCTTTCTTCAGATTCGAGGGGCTCATGGTGAGGGGTAACCCTTTCTACCATTAGCAAGGATGAGGTGGCCGGGCAGAGGTCAATCATCTGCATCGACATGCCCTCCGGTTCAGAGTATCCTCCACTAAAGAGAAAAGCTGTAGTCATACCCGTACCCCATCCTAAGATAGTTTCAGCATCTCTCCATCCAACTGTCCATACCATTGCTCCAGTGAGAGCCACTACCTCCTCTTTGGTTACTCCAAAGGGAAAGGCTATCTTAGCTTCTGAGATAATCTCCTCCACTTATGAGGTAGGTACTAGCTCTTGCTCTGCCTTGTTCACTCGTACTCACAAAAAAAAAAGTTCCACATAGCACGAGCGAGCAGCCGAGCTCGAGGCTCCATCTCACATAGCCGAGGAGGGTTCTCCCTGAGAGGTTTCTCCACTTCCAACCAGCAACAAGTTCCACCCCCTCTCAGCATTAGATGGAGAGGAAGATTACAGGAGGATTGCTTCTTCTCCTCCACCAGCAGTATAGTATGAGACACCGAGTAGCGAGCACAAGAGGCCCTATGCCAAACTTAGGACCGTCTTACTCCAGGTTGGCAGAGCACGCAGACGCTCAGAGCCTGGTACCTTAGTTGATTTGTGATCATTGATCCCTAAGAGTGTTAGGGGTTAAATCCATAGGAAGAGAGCTGATGAAGCTCAAGCATCTACTCATGCAGATAGGAGAGAGTGGCAGAGATACGCTAGACAATTGACAGCTTTCGCTTTGATAGATTTTCCATATCATCCCTTTATTAGGGCAGATCATTCTGATAGTATTATTCTTATGCTACCCACCGTAGGTAGAGATCTCCCATCAAGGGATAGTTGTTGTTGCCTACGCACTCTCCCCTCATCGTCCACCCACACTCATGCAGCTCCCAACATCCACCACTCCCGCCAAGATCCAGAAGCCCCCATCTGAAGAAAGACTAGTCCCTTCGGTGATCCGGCTATGACCAAAGGATCCTGCTCCCTCCATTCCACCTATTGAGGTGGGTCCCTTGCTCAACCCTCTACCTCATATGTGGTTCAGCAGGAGTGGCGACCTTGTAGTGTCGTGGTCACACCACCACCACTACCATCAAAACCAATGGTAGTTGCAGAGGGTGAAGGTGACAGTGTTACAGTTTCCATGAAAGTAAATCTCCCCAAGGACACCACTCCACTAGCGAGTAGTCATGAACACATTCCTTCGAGTGAGCATGACTTTCCCAGGGATAACACTTCAGTGATAGGTAGTGTTAGATGTATTTCGGTCAGTGACCATAGTCCCTCCACCGGCCAGCCCCGAGTATTTGTGCTGGCATGTTTAGATCATTCTTTGGATGAGATCATGGCTGATTACTTTGCCGAGAAGAGAGAACTCTTAGGCAGTGATTGCATGAATTTTGAGGATGAGCGGGTAGCATTTAATCCTGATGAAGATGACCTACTTGAAGATTCAATCGGAGTTCATATGATCGATACTAGGAACTCCCTTCAGAGTGATCAGCACAGTCAAGAAGGTGTTGTGGTTGAGGAATATGATGCCATCCATTCAACCCAACACCTTCGTCAGTAGTTCAAATAAAAGAATGATCAGATCAATTGAATGGAGAAGAGGATGGAAGACTTGTTAGTAGCCCTCCATGAACTTTAAAATCAGACTTTAGTCCCACATCATATACCAATAGATGTAGATCATCCTGAGTTAGCACATGTTCTAGATCAGACCAAGAGTACTTCTCCAGTAGATCAGGACAGTGGTAGCTTTCATAGGAAGGTGGTGGACAATACCTTCATGCAAGAGAAGGATATCAATTAGTTGGGAGAACAACAAGTGAAGGATGCATTGGCACAAGCCCGAGGTGGCTCATCTGTTCTAAAAGGTAGACCTTACCCAGAGGAATCTGATGTTGTCCAATATCCCAAGGGCTTTGTTCCTCCTTCCTTCAAAATAATTGATGGCAGTGGGAACCCCTGATAGCACATAGCACATTTCAGGGTCATATGTTGCAATGTCGGTGGCAATGATGCACTCTTATTCTGCCTCTTCGTCAGTAGCTTGATAAGCATCGCATTTGATTGGTACGTTGAACTACCCAATGGTTCAGTGAAGACATTTGTTGAGTTCGAGCAACTCTTTATTAAGAGATTTTTTGGAGCTCAACAAAGGGTAACTATGGGCGATCTCGTTGTAAGACAACAACACCTCGGTGATTGCCTTATTGATTACATTCTTAGATGGCACAATATTAAGTATGAAATGTGAACCACAGCTGTCTGAACAGCGCGCCGTTGAAATTCTACTCAAGAATATTCATGTCTCGGTCACCTTCATGCTTAAAGGGGTTTACCATTAAGATATTTTAGAAATTAATCAACAAGGTAACTAGTATACAAGGAGAGGTCAAACAATTATCTTTCCAAGATCAGTTAGCCAAACCAAGACCATAGAAGGCATTTGAGAAGAAGCCATGGGCAGTTACAATAGTTGATAAGGGGAAACAACTAGCCAAGGTCTAGCCAGATAGGCCTCGAGCTCAATATTCTCCTATACCACCTCCTTTGCCACCACCTCGGCTGTCATACTGGCCACCTCAATTGCCACAGCGGCCTCCACCACCACCTCCTTAGTAGTATCCTTATCATCATCACCAACAGTAGTATAGTTACCCACCACTAGGTAACTATCATTTACATACTCATATTGACAAATTGAATAATCCATAATTATTCAAGAGGGAGGTAGTCAGAAAGATTTTTAAGAACCTCTTAAAGAAGCTTGATTTCTAGTTGTCAGAACTTAGGAGGCCGGAGAAAGTGGGCAAGAGTCACAATCCAAACTATTGCCCCTACCACCGCATACGAGGACATGTCTTAGAAGATCGCTTTACCTTTAAGGGCTAGCTTGAGCGTAGCTACAAGTCAGGTGTCATTATCATCCCTAAGGAATATCTACTAGAACAACCCTCTAGTTCTGTTAGGATAATTCTTGGGGATACAAGCAATCTTCTCAAGATAAAGGAAGGTTGGGATATCTCCCTATCCCAAACCTCTGAGAAAATTATTTCTAAGATCAAAAAATTACCTTTGTAGGTGCCTGAGGCAGCTCAAACCTCAAACTCCAATGAAGGTTTGCAAGTTGCTAAAATAACTCGAAGGAGGTGACAACCCAGCAACAGTAACATTTCACCTCACTTGTCTAGCATAGCACAGTAGCATAACCACCATCCGAGTCCAGCACTCCATCCATCGCTATAGCTACTACTTCTTCCTCCACTAGCTCCTCTTCTGCCAGCAGGAGTGTTGTATCAGTGGACAAGGGCACTAAACCCCTTACCCCACTTACTTCATTAAATTTCTATCATCAACCAATATCTAAGAAGAAATCAATGAAGAAAGCTTTTACGTACATCTTGTCCACTTCTGATACTTTAGACTTTATTCCTCTCAAAAACTCTCCAACTCTACAAAATAATAATAATAACTCTAGTTCTGATCATTCCTCTTCTAATTTAGAAATGGATTTTCCATTCCTAAATCATTCAGATTTGCCCATTAAGATTGATTTGGAGTCATCTGACTCTGATGATCCCATAGGAGAAGTTGTAGGTGAACCTGATGATCAGGTAGAACTTTCTACTAAACTATCTCACGAAGTCACTGAAGTCAACCTCTGTAGTGGAAAAGTTCTACCGCCTAGGGTAGCACCTCAGGATAAGGATAAACAAGTCATTGGTTCAAGCGATCCAGAAGCCCCTCCACAGGACACTCCACCTATTGTATTATCCAAAGAGATGAGGGGTCATTGATCAAAGCCCATCTTGATCCAAAAATATTCTTAGCTCAGTTGACCGCTATTGGAGAGGAGGCATGTTATTTAAGAGAAGCCCGTGGAGTTACATTCACCGATAAAGATCTTCTTTTGAGGACAACAGAGCACAACCGTCCCCTCTACATCACAGTGGGCATGGACGGATTCAGATTTGCCAGGGTGTTTAGGAAACGAGACTCTCACCTATCAAATTGAAATTGTTAAGTGAAAGTCAAATTTTATGTTTTGAAAATGAGATCCTCACTTAACAAGTTGGAATTGTTCACTAAAGATCAAATTCAAATTTAAAGATTGAGACCCTTAATAAATTGAGATTGTTAAGTGAAGATCAAATTTTATGTTTCAAAAGATGAGACCCCCACTTAACAAATTGAAATTATTAAGTGAAAGTCAAATTTCATGTTTTGAAAATGAGACCCCCACATAACAAATTGAAATTGCTAAGTGAAAGTAAAAAATTTTATGTTTTGAAAATAAGACCCCCACTTAACAAATTGAAATTGTTAAGTGAAAGTCAACTTTTATGTTTTAAAAATGAGACCCCCACTTAACAATATGAAATTGTTAAGTGAAAGTCAAATTTTATGTTTTGAAAATGATATCCCCACTTAATAAATTGAAATTGTTAAGTGAAAGTCAAATTTTATGTTTTATTCAAACAGGGATCCTCACTTAACAAATTGAAATTGTTAAGTGAAGGTTAAATTTATGTTTGGTTCAAATAGGGATTCTCACTTAACAAATTTGGATATGTTAAGTGGGAATTGACATGGCATGATTTGCTTTTAAAAAGGACCTCCATGTAGCAATCATGGAGGGGATTTGATTTTGCGATTTTGAGAGTTTCTTGAAAAGGTGCTTTTGGAAAGTGTCATTTTTATGAAAGAAATTTTCTTTAAATTTTATGATGAACCTTGTCTCACCAAGCTAGTGGTGAGGAGGTTCCAAATTTTTATTATCTACCCTTTCATTGATAAGTTATGTTTTCACCTATTGGGGAACCCAACAGAGGGTTTCAATACCTACACGAGTGAGGTCCTAAAACCTAAAGGATGTTGGCTAACTTTGATTAAGAATGAAATAAGCTAAGAATCAAAGGAAAGAAAGATAGTCTCAAACTCATATAAAATACAAGTCTACTATCGATGATTGAAGACAATAATTGTCTAGTAGAGATTGAGAGATGAACCATCCCCGGTGGAGTCACTAGAAAAATATGTTGTGTTTATTTTTTTTGTTTGGGTGTGTTTATGTGAGGGGACACCATGCAGATTTGTAGATGTACTCATTAGAGTGATTGGGTATGACATGAAGGAATAATGTACTATCTCGAGAGATAGAAGTCATTACCCTATAATGGACAAAATCACTAATAAGGACTCCTAAGGCATAATGGATCTTCGAATATACCAGCAATTTTTTCCCTACTTTATATGAAAAAGTAAAGCATGGTTTATTTAAATGGGGTTCATTAAGTTCCCTATGGAGGCAAGCCTCCATAGTTAATTATATCTTAAGTAAAAAAATGAATGCCTTAAGAATACTCTTGATTAAAGTAGGCAATTATTTTCCTCAAAGAATTCAAAGATAGGACTATCAAAAGATTAGTTGTATTTTTGAAAATCAAGTAGGAGAGATCAAAAGGGAAGAGTTCTTACTGAAACCAAGGGAGATGGGTAGAGAGTGCTCATGATACTAGGAAGCCTAGTGAGCACTCCAATCTATCCTATAGTTGGGCTTTCTATATTTGAATTTGAGAAGATTTATTTGTTTGAGTTAAATTTTTATTAAAAATCTAGGACTTATAATTCCACGATACAAGATTGTGAAAATGCCTAAGAGGTGAGGATTTATGCTTGTAGCCTGCAAAGGGAATCAACAACCTCAAATCCTAAATCTATAGAGCTTTGGCGAGGGCCAAAGCATAACCTAAATCTAAGGTGAAAGTGGGTATATGGTTTACCTCCATAAGAGAGAGTAAATCACCTAACTGTTGGGCTTATTATCACCTAGAGTGGTAGCTAACTAACTCCTCATATGCTTTAAATCCATGTAGGCAATTCATATGCTTTCCAAGATGGTTAGGCTATTATTTACTTAGAAAAGAAACTAAGTCCTTGAACTCACTCCCTAAGAGACTAGATCATGAAGGGCATGAGTAATGACTTAATTATAATGCAAATTTAGTCAAGTTTTATTTGATTTTTGGACTATTTATTTTGACACAGACTATAAGGTTCTGTATGCCTAAATGCATGATAAATTGATTATGGGCTAAATCAAAAGAAAAAAGAGGTGTCTTTCTATTAAAGGCTCTTACAGGTTAAGCCCTTATTCTCTGGCACAGATGGAAGCCCTCTCTTAGCAAGAGTGGAAGAATATAACATGCATGATATTGTACATTTAATCATCCATCTAAGGGATTACTAAAAATTTTATTATCTTGATTTAATTCCTAGGCTTTAATATGAGTTAATGAAATATTTTAAAATTTTAATTATGAGTTGTTAATGGGATAAAAAATTTGTTTTTTTATCTTAGGATCCTAATCACATCCAGGCCACACAACAATCACCAATCATAAAGAAACTATGAGAAGGCATGTTATTTCTAATGCATAAGCTAAATAAAATAGCAAACAATTTTATAAAGCTATCGCAAAAGAATAAAAGGTAAGTGCAATCGAGTACCGCAGTACAACCCGAAAAGAAATGTGGGTAGCAGAGCTCTACCCTTAACATCCCAGTACAATGAAAGAATAATTATAATTATAGAATGATAAGTGTTATGGGGGTATTCATTCTTCATCCTTCATTCTTCACTCTTCATCTTTCATTTCTTCATTTTATGGTTTACTCCATTTCTCTCTTTCTTTTGGTTTGATTAGGATGTAGCTTGCTCCAAAGGCATCACATGGTAGATAAAATATGGTCTTATAACCAACGCTCATCCTTAATACCCATAACACTTATCCTAATCCTGATGCAAAAATTATATTAAAAGGAAGGAAAGTTAATCTAGCTACACCTGCAAAATAAATGTTAGCTAGACACACCATATAACCCAAGCAGTTAGAGGAATAATTTGGACGTAGCACTTCACACATGGGTAACCATGTCCTCCTATCCTAACTTGGGCTATGCTTAGGGGCTAAGCAACCTGCACAGCAAAAAATATTTAAATTTTTATTATAGTAGCCCCTTAATCACAGGCCCCTACATAAAACATGATTAGACTAATATCAGCCTAACATTCAGGCTATGCACATACACCCTAACATCCAGTCTAAAATAATACATCACAAAACTAAATATTTATCAAATCATGCATTGTCCTAACATAATGCTAGAAATGTTGACTTAGCCTCATGTTCATGTGTTAGAGCTTGTGTGGTATGTCCTAACTAAGCTTTAAAGTTATGATTTGCTAAGTGTGGGAGATTTAATTTATGAAAGGTTGATTTCTCTTTAAGATGTTTAGTTGATTTGGGGATTTTACTTAATATTTTTCTTTTGTTTCATGTAGCCTACACTTAGCAACTAAGTGTTATAAAGAGAAGAAAGAGAGGGAGAGTCTCTCTTTTATTCCTTCCTTAAATAATTTCTAAGGTAATTTGATTAATGAATTTTCTTTAGTGAATAGTTTATTATGTATTTTAATTTACCCTAAGTTTAGATTCATTATAAATAGCCATATTCAATAAGAAAGGCATCTTAGTATTAATTAAGTTGGATTATTATTATATAACGCACACTCATCCATTTTTTTCCATCATGTATATCATGCATATAAATAATCTTAAGCATACCTATACATGCAATGTAAATCTTAACATACTTTGATGATGAATGCAAAAAAATGTATTTTGAAATTTAAATATTTCATTTATTATTTGAATTATGAATGCATGTCTTTGTTATGTAAAAAAGAGGGATTTTTCATTAATTAGCTAAATACATATTCACATGTATGTATGTTATAAGTGTGTATGACGCTATTATTTTCTACACCAGGGGCATAAGGTACAAGACCTACTTAGGGCTACTTAAAGCCTCGCAGCCCCGGGATGTCCAGACTAATATACCACTTTTCTTAGATACATGTAAATGTATAAATAATTATAAGGATAGGAAAATCCATGCAAAAGTTATGTTTTATTTATTTGATTTTTGATTCTTTATTCATTAGCCACATCACACATGCATATGTATAAGAGTTTTAAGTGAGTACGGTGCCATTATTTTCTACACAAGGGGCATAAGGTACAAGACCTACTTAGGGCTACTTAAAGTCTCGCAGCCCCGAGATGTCCAGACTAATATACCACTTTTCTCAAATACATATGAATGTACAAAAAGAACTAAATGGATAAGAATCATGCAAGAAATTATGTTTGATTTGGTTGTATGATTTACATGTGTAATATGAAAACCCTTCCTAAATCTTAACATAGAGATGCATATGAATAGATTTAGGCAAGTGTTGTGCTCTTTTGAAATGAACTATACACTTGCAAATCCTAAGTGAATCCATGTTAAGAGAAAGAAAGAGAACTTCATAGTACACATCTTATACTATCATCACATGCAAGCTTATAAGTATTTGTAATTAGCATTGCTTCATTTGTAATAATTGATTTATAGGTTTTGAAAATAGTTTTTTGTTTAATAGTGATAATAGCCACTCATATTCTTAATTTTAGCCAACACATGTAATTTGACATAAAAGAAAATATTTTTTAAATTAATTTTCAAAAGAAATGAATGCATGATTTTATATGGAAAATAATATTTAGCATGATTGGAAAGAAATAAAGGAATGTAAACACATAATTTCATTCACCCCAATTAATTCCTAAGGATAATCATATTAAATAAGGTTATTTAAAATGATTCAAAATTCTTTAAGGATATTTTTATCTTAGAATTTGATTTGATTTAAGAAATATGAGAAAGGTTTGCTAATCCTAACTCATTTTCCCATGTGTGAATTAATTTGGTTTAATGAAGAATATTTAATTTGATTTTATATTTTGATTAAGTTAAGGTATGAATTAATTATCCCTTACCTATATCACCTTAAGTTAATTAACTAATTAATAATAAGTCAATATGATGTACAATCATATGAAAAGTAAATTTATAATGCTCCTAAGAATTTAAAGGAGACTAATGCAATTGGTTTATAATTAATAGTTAATTAAGCTTAAGTGATCTCACTTAATTACTCTTATAATTTTCTCACACATGTGAGCTGATCATAATTTTATTACCTCTCACCTTGGGTTATTGAACACCCAAGGAGCTACCCAAGATCATTTAAAGGTTACTTAGGTGAGGATAAATTAATTTTTAATTTTAATTTTATTAAGCTTTTAATGAATTGATTAAATGTTTTGGTTATTTTTTAATCTGAATGATGAAATTAACTTAGAGGAAAGGATCACGGGCAAGGCCTCAATCCTAATCCCTAAATCATTTAAACATCCAATTAGGTTTTGATTTTCTTATTTTGAAAATTTAATCACTTAATTAATCAATTAATCATTCCATTAACCCATTAATTAATTTGATTTTTAAAGATAAAGAAGACTTAGAAAATGAATTAGGAAAAATATCCCCCGCTCACATTCCCTAAGTGATCTTACTGTTTAATAAGGATAACTATGTTCAAATGATTAATCAAGTTACTGTTCATCTTTACTTATAATTAATTGGATTAAGAGAGTGATTAGGGCTTACTCAAATGATTTCCCTAATTAAGCAATCAATAAAATCCCAAAAAATAGGAGAGGCAGAGGTCATCCCCCTAAACATTCTCAAGAAAATTGAGATTAATTGAGTGCTTAATTAAGGTGTAATTAAGCTAATTAAATTTTTGATAAAACACTAATTAAGCCAAAGTCACTGTTCAAAACCAATTAATTATAGTTTTTCTAGATTCTCCTCTGAAATATCTTCAAAATGAGCCTAAGTTTGTATTTTGGATTTTTCTACAATTAGTTCTGCTTTTAGGAAGTTTCAGGATTAAAAACTAAGTAATTAGCCTAATTAAGCCCTTAATCCCATCGGGCTACATGGCTGCTAATGCAGTGCCCCTTCCACATGGCGCGATGGGATTGACTATTTAAGTAGTTACATCCGCGCACTAACTCAGTGGTGGCGGATGCGCTTTCTCTGCGGGCCATCCGATCTAAGATCGGATGGCCATGATTTAATCCATGGGTTAATGGAGAAATCAAAGGATCTATCATGGGATTTGATCAGAATCTTTCATCTCGATAATGCGAGATAGATGACTTTTGATCTATCCCATTAGCGAGTGACGAAAGACGAGCACCATCTATCCTTCTCTGTTTGATCTGAACTCATATGAGCTCAGATTGGAATCAAATGGTTCCTACACCATCTAAAAAAGCATACAATCACATCCAACGATGGAAATCCCTCAACATGGAGATTTCTTTCATGAAAGACCAATGCATAGAGGCTTAAAGCTACACTTTTGAAGAATTACCTCACCGGAGCTAATGTTCGGTGGTGCAACACTGGAGGTATCTTCACCCAGTTGAGGCGATGCCCTGTTGAAGAAGTCCAAGCTCAATTTGGTCTAGGGTGCTCGGTCAACCAATCCACGCACCCACACACCTCAATTTTGATCGAAATCACCCCTCTGGCCACTTAGGAGCTTGGGAATTGGTTTGGTTGGCTTCGATTGATATGAGGATGGTGTGAGTATTGCTTGAGGTAAGGGTGTTCTATTTCAGTTTGTGCATTAGAATGGCAATGGTCGAATGAAGAGGGCTTGGGCATCCTTGGAATTGCTCTGAGGGAGTTAGGAATGAGCTTAGGGACTCACACGAATTGATTGTGTGTGAAATTGTGTTCGAATTGAGGGGGTATACCCCTCAATTTTTCATCATTGAAAGAAGGCTCATGCGCACATTTTGCAGCTCCTCGTCCAGCCGGTTGTCTCCAACATGCCACGGGATGGGAGGAGTGATGGGAAGCTGCCATGGATCCAATCTGCAAAGTTCCCATGGACTTGATCCAATGGGTGCTCGATTTAGGTTGGAGGTGAGTCAACTCACCTCCCAAGGGTCCTTGGCCGACCTAAGGTGAGTTAGGTTAGCTAGGTGGGTCAGGGGAAGGTTCCATGTAGTGTTAAAGAGCTGTCATGGGGATGGGAAAGTTGACTTTAACTTTGATCCATTGGGTTTAAGATTTAAATCCTATGGTTTGATGGCTAATTCCCTTAGTGTGGTCCACTTGGCATTTAGATTGATTTGGTATGAAGTAGGGCATGCTTGGGTTAGGTTTGACTAAGTCCTAGGGTCCCATAAGTTGGTTTGGAGGTATTTGGCTTCATTTGGTCAAAATGGATTCATTTAGGCTAGGTTGGGTTGGATTGACCAATTGGTCAAATTGGGTCAAACCAAGGCTTGGGTTAAGTTCATATGATGATTTGGGATATTTTGGTTCAATTAATTTAGATTGGTTTGGCCTATGTTTGAATTTGACTCATTTAGATTCAAAAGGGGCAACTTGAAAAATTTGACCAATTTGACCAAATTAGGTTAGGTTAGGTGTTGAGTCAAGTTCAATTGGTTGATTAAAATGATTGCAGGCTTTGGTTTGGTTTAATTTGAAATTAATTTGAATTTTGGTCAATTTGACCTTTTTGGTCAATTTGGGCTAAGTTGGGTCAAGTTGACCAAATTGGTCAACTTGGGCTCAATCATGGCTTTGGTCAAGTTCAACAAGTGATTTGGAATGAACTTGAGCCATTGATTGCAATCAATTTGGATTAAATCATGATTTGACTCATTTTGCCATTTTAGGCCAATTTGGGTCAACTTAGGTCAAGTGGCCAATTAGGCTTGGTTTGGTTCAATTGATGACTTGGTTATGTTCGATCATTGATTATGAATGGATTTGGGTCAATGGTTTCAATCAATTTGGCATATGATGGATTTTAGCTAGTTTTAGTTTCATTTGGGCTAAGTGTTGACTTGGTCAAAGGCTAGGTTTGACCTAGTTCAAGTTGGTTGATCACCCCATGATGATTGTTGATCATAACTAAGGTTTAGATGGGCTTAGTTCAATCCAATTTGGGTTGGATTAGAACTTGGCTTAAAAAGGGCCTTTAGGTCACTTTGGGTCAAGTGAGCATAAATGGGTCAATTGACTTGATCAAGGCTTGATTCAAGTTTGGTTGAACTCACATGAGTTTAGGATTGAAATATAAATACAATTGCAATTGGTTTGGAGCCAAATGGGTTTTGGTTCATATGGCAATCTCAAGTCATAAGGGTTAACTTGGGCTTGTTTTAGGTTGACTTGGTTTTGGTTAAATAATGGTGGTTTATGTTTATATTTGGATCCATGATTGAAGGAATGATTGAATCATGAAGAAATCCATGAGTTTTGAGTTGATTTGGGTTTCATTTAGCCAAGTTCAAAAGTTTGGCTAAAATGGCTAAAATTAAGAATTTGATTTGATTTGAGTTTAGTTTTGGTCATTCGAATTTATATTTTATTTATATTTGTAAATATAAATGAAGATGTAAATGGTTCATGAGAAAATCACTTGAGTTTGGAGTGATTTGGAAGCAAATTTGATTAAGCTTAGGGATGTAGGTTAAAAGGGATAACTTGGGTTTTAATTTGGCTTGATTTGTTTTGATTTGAATTGAAAGGTTTGAATTGGATTTCATTTATATTTGTGAACATAAATGAAGGAATGATTGATTTATAAAGAAATTAACTAAGTTTGAGTTGGTTTGAAGAAGTTTTGGTTAGGTTTATGGAGGTAGGTCCATATGGCTTAAGAAGGATCTTGATTTGGAATTAGGAGTTGATCATGGATTTCAATCATTTGGAATTTAGAATTGATTTATGATTTGGAATTTGATTTGAGATTGAATTTGATAATTGAGAAAATCAATTGGATTGGGGTTGATTTGGATTTAGTTAAGGCTAAGTCTATAAGATAAAATCAAAAGGCCTAGGAATAGATTTAGAGTTTGAATTTGGTGATGGATTTCAATCATTTGATAGTTAGATTTGATTTTGGAATTTGAATTTGAAGTTTGGTTTGAAAGAAGGAAGCAATGATTGGGTTTGGGCTATAGGGTAGGCAAGTCTCTCATAAATCCTTAAGGCACAACCTATCCTTATGGCTAACTCTTCTAAGTCTCTAGGGTTAAGTTAAGTGTTCACCTAAGCACTAGAAGTGTATTAAGACTAAGGAACTCTTAGTGTCTATAAGAGTCCTAGATCTATGATGAGGAAGTTAAGAGCCCACTCCAAAAGTGAAGCACCATCCACTTGATTTTCCAAAATTCAATCTATCCTTTGATAGTCCTATCTTTGAATTCTTTGGAGATAATGATTGCATACTTTAATCGAGAGTAATTTTTAAAGAATTTACTTTAATCAAGAGTATTTTTAAAGAATTTACTTTTCTTAAGATGTAATTAACTATGGAACTTTTTCATGTAAAGTAGGGAAAAAATCTCTGGTATATTTGAAGACTCATCATATCTTAGGGATCTTTATTAGGTGATTAGGTCCATCATAGAATAGTGACTTCTATCTCTCGAGATAGTACACTATTTCTTGATGTCATACTCGATTACCTCAAAAAGTACATCCTCAAATCTTCATGGTGTCCCCTCATATATACACACACAAATGCAATCCAAAAAATAAAAACCACAAGTATGCAGTTCAACATTTCTCTTTCTCCACTATCTCTAGGTTAGCTTGTTTCCAAATGAAGAAGCTTCTACATCACTACTTCTTCTTAAGCCTTTGGCCTTCATATTTCTTTTTCTATCTATCGGTATCTTTCAGCAGCAGATTCCTAGACATACGATCCAAGTGTCACGCCCCAATGCTCACCGTGCAAGGGTTGCTTAGAACAGTCTTGAGCATTACCCACTAAGAGTAGCATTTTTATTTAAGCTTTCTCATTTTCTCTAATAATCAAGCATTGATGATTTTTCTTCATAAGACCATTCTCCTTGATAAGTTTTAGCACCATGTGCACTCTAGAGGATAGAGTCTCAGGATGCCTCCTTTGGGGTTATAGCTTGGTGTCATTGCTCCCGGAATGATTGTTTGATATCACCAGCAGAGTTGTTCCTCTTCACCAACTTGAGATTTTTAAACTTGTTATGAGTGGGAGCACTCGCTTTTAGTATCAAATCTAGTCATATGGCTAGTGATTCAAGTAATAACTATCAAGCTTGCAGTTCACCATTTTTTCTCCTTGCCTTCTACTTTTTTCTCCAGAAGAGAAGGCTTCAACATTATGCCTTCCTAGTGTGAAAGGTTCAACTGACATAGTGGTCATATTCACAGGCATGATTGAAACTTTCTACTAGTGACAGTTCTTTTCATGACTGGCACCTCAGAATGACCCAATCTTTTGAATATAATGGCTCTCTTTTGAGGAACTTCAGTAGTAGTAGTGGCCATTCCAATTGTCCTCCTCCATTACATAGGTTGGTGTGTACAATATCCAGATGCTTCAAGTGGAGGATTATTTGCAGTAGTGATAGCTAGGAATTTTACACTATCAAATTGGATGGTAGCTTAAGCATCTCTAGTATTGATTACATCATTAGTCAGATGAATGTTGACTCCACAACCTAGCCGTATGATGAACGGTGTCCTCTAGAGATCCATCTTTGCAAATGAAAGATGGGGATTAGTCGATTGTTATCCCCCCCATACTTTCAAAATGAGATACTACAAAATAAAATAATAGTGTAATAAAAATATACTCTTCAGAATAATTCATTCAATATAGAGTCTTATACATTAGTAATTTGAATTTATTACACATTTAAATCATCATTTTTTTTATTTTGAGTTTTCAAATATTATGTTGCTACTATAGTATGTATATGACTAGCCAAAGATGAAAACAGAATCATGTCCCCAGCGGAGTCACTAGAAATCTATGGGCTTCAAAAAATCACCACCGACCTCTCGCAATTGAAAAGAGTATGATTTAAAATGTTTGTGTAATTTTCAGAATGCAAATGGAATAGTAGATAAGAAACTACCCAGAGATTTCATTCTCATTTTGTTAGGACTTTAGTTATGGTTCCATATTTCTTATTGGCGCAAGCACTTATAGTTAGTTACCCCTCCCAATGCTGAGAGAGAACTTTCGATTAAGGCTAGTCATTAGGTCACTGAATGTGTAGCATACAGTACCAGCTTGTGGAGTTTTGAAATGTAGAATTTATGAAATTCATCATTTTTAGCTTAAAGCAGATGGTTGAGGGAATGATGGCGTGCCCAGATCCCATGGTTTTGTCATCCCGGGCTGTCGCGGTCTCTAGTCTACTTAGTCAGAGAAGGTAGTTGACCCAACTTGACCGAAGGATCCTTATCAGTAACATATGGGTTACATCATCCAAGAAATCCTTGTAGACTTGGGGTGGTGTTTATCTAAGGAGACAGGTTTAAGTCTACCTTAGCTAACAGAGAGTTTTTTTGCCCTATTAGGTAATGATTCACAACTCAAAGGGTAGAGCCATTGGGGAGCATACGAGCTACGGTCGTGATCGTAATATAATGGTTCCATTTGGCAACAACCACTCGATTAGAGAACTGTAGTCGTAACTACATCATATGTGGAGCCTACTAGCCAAGCCATGCAGTTAGAGGATACGGGCCACATCCTTACTGGCATGAGATTGATTCAGAGTGAACATAATAGAACACTTGATTTAATATTGGCTTCTTCGTAAGCTAGAGTTTTCTTAATTTATTACTTTTAACGAACAATTGTGGAATGTGGGTTGGATTTTTTTAGCTTTAAGTTTTTAGATTTAATTTCATTTAAGCATTTAACACTTAATGACATGTTAGATTTTTCATTTAGATTGACATTTAATTTGAGTTAATATGATTTGAAATTAGAATCACATTTTGATAGAAGTATCCCCTCCGGTTGAAATCACCATTCAACACAGCCATCATCGGGATATGTGTACTATTTAAGATCCAATCGACTCTATTAATTTAATAATAGAGGATCAAATCTAATGTCATATGATAAAATTAGCTTCTCAGATGTTTCACTAAGTTAAATTTCTTATAATATTATTATTGGATTTTTAGGCTTTGTTAACCGGGACCCAGTTCTGATACCAAACCGGGAAGCAACCCGCGCAACATCCTCAGGCACTAAATTTAAACATTCAGCGTAGTGTCGAGGCCCATGCAGGTGTTTATAGCTTAGATAATTTCATCTAATTAATAAAATCATTGATTTTGAAAATCATAATTATAATGAAATTCCTTAACTTTTGGATTGAAAGTAATTCATAGAGAAATTGATTTAGCATCGCCTTCTGTCTACTTGTACAAAAAATTATAGATCCGGTGGCATAGAATTTATTCATATAAAAGCTTGCATAAGTTTCAAACCACTTGAATATGACATAAACTTGCTTCAAGAGATGTGTAATAGATTCTGTTGACCTCATTTTTAGAATGAGCTCTCAACCTTAGACATAGGACTTATCTTAGACTTTAAGAGTTCTTTAGTCTTAAGACACATCTAGTGATTAGATAGACACTCAACCTAATCCTAGAGACTTAGAAGAGTTAACCATAGGAATACGTCATTCCTTTGAGGTGTTAGTAAAATTTGTCTACCCTTAGCTTGAACCACTCCTCACCATCCTTCCTTCCAATCAAACTCCAAATAAATCTTATTTGATTTTCTCCAAACTCAAATAAATGTCACATGATTGAGACACATGATTGAAATCCATAATTGAAATCCATGAACGAAATCCATGATTGAATTCCAAGTTGAAATTCCAAATTCCTAATTCAAAATCTTTTTTATGTCCTTAATTTCCTCTCTTTAGGACTTAGCCTAAATCATGTTCAAATAAATTCAAATTCATCAGATTTTCTCATAACTCATTTATATTCTCATTTATATTCACATATATAAATAAGATATAAATTCAAACTAATCAAATTAAATTCAAAAATTCAAATTCCTAATTCAAAATCTTTTCTAAGTCCTTAATTTCCTGACTTAAAGACTTAGCCAAAATCATGCTCAAATCAATCCAAACTCATGAGATTTTCTCATAACTCATTTATATTCTCATTTATATTCATATATATAAATGAAATATAAATTCAAATCAATCAAATCAAATCCAAAATTCAAATTCCTAATTCAAAATCCTTCTTAAGTCCTTAATTCCCTCTTAAGGACTTAGCCTAAATCATCTTCAAATCAATTCAAACTCATGAGATTTTCTCATAATTCATTTATATTATCATTTATATTCACATATATAAATGAAAAATAAATTCAAATCTATCAAACTAAATCCAAAATTCAACTTCAAAATTCCAAATCTTTCCAAAATCCTTAACCTCCTTCTTAAGGACTTAGCCTAGATCATGATCAAATCACTTCAAACCCTTAAAATTTTCTAATGACTAATTTATATTCTCATTTATATTCACATATATAAATTAAATATAAATTGAAACAACCAAAACCAATTCCAAAATTCAAGATCAAATTCAATCAAAATCCAACCTAAGCCTTTCAAGTCAAAATCTTGACCTTAGCCAAATCAATTTTGAAATCAAGTCAAACTCTTGGTTTTCTTTCATGATTCAATCAATCCTTCAATCATGAATTCAAATATAAATTCAAACTTCAATCACTTATTCAAAACTCATTTAAAAAATTAAGCCAAAATCCATTTAATGTTCACCTTTTGAACTTAAAATTATCAAATGAATCAAAACCCATTAGACTTCAAACCACATGCAAATGGGTTTATATTTCAATTATAAGTCCATATACAAGATCAATCAAACTCAAATCAAGCTTTGACCAAGCCATTTGACCCACTTAGGCTCACTTGACCCAAAGTGACCTAAAGCACCCTTATGAGCCAAATTCTAATCCTAATCAAATTGGATTGAATCAAACTCACCTATGCCCCTCATCATGATCAACAATCATCATGAGATGATCAATCAATCAAATTGGGTCAAACCAAGTCAAACCTAAGGGTTGACCAAGTCAACACTTAGCCAAAATAAAATCCAACATAGCCAAAATCCACCATAGGCCAAATTGATTGAAACCATTGATCTAAATTCATTCATGATCAATGTTTGAATTTGACCAAGTCAACATTTGAGCCTAACCTAACCAATTAGCCACTTGACCGTTGACTTGACCTAAAAGTCAAAATGTGTCAAAACTTGATCTAAGCCAAATTGATTGAAACCAATGGTCAAGTTCATTCTAAGTCACTTGTTGAACTTGACCAAAGCCTTAATGGTAAACTAGACTAACCTAGCCAATTGACCCTTGACTTTAAAGGTCATATTGAGCCAAATTCAAACTTAACTAAAATTGATTGGAAACAAAGATACCAATCCACTTCATCATAAACATAAACCTACCCATGACCTAGCTCAAATAGGTCAAATAGGTCAAATTGGTCAACTTGACCCATTTGACCTAAGTGAAGTCATATGAATTAAATTCAAACCTAAACCAAATTGAATCAAACCAAAGCTACTAAAACATTTCAGATTGTCATATGAACTTGACCCAACCCTCAGTTTGACCCAATTTGACCAATTGGTCAACTTGAGCCAAGTTCACCCATTTTGATGTAAATGGGTCAACATGAGCCAAAACATACCAAATGAACTCTAAATCCAATAAAACTTGGTCAAACCTATTTTCTCAACATACCCAACATATCCAAATTTAAAAATAAGCAAAATAAGCATTTTACCCCTAGGCCATAGAACAAATCTTGGCTAATTCCACTTATAATTTGGTCAAACCCTCTTCATACCTACTTGATACTCTCCTAATAGGTCAAGTGAACTTTAGGGAGGGTGGTGCACCGAACCCAATGGGTTTGGGTCAGCCCAAGCTGACCCAAGGGCCAAACCAACCATGTGCATGGAAATGGGCACATGGAAATCATGTCTCCACTCAAATGGAGCACATGGGGACTTCACTAATCCACTCCCTGACCTAAAATGAATCACATGGCACCTCTAACAGCTCAAACAACCCTCTAAATCATGGCAATTGATCCAAAATTGCAAGTGAAGCTCGCCGTCCGATTGCCATTGGGGGAAATATACTCACCCTAATTAACTTCAATTCCAATAGAGCCATTATCGATTGAAACCTAGAGAGTCATAGGAGTCATTTGCAAGAGATCCTAAGCTTCCTAGAGAGAGATTGAAATTGGCATTTCTCTATTTTTATCCTTTGAAAATAAGGGAGCTCAATTAAACTTCTAACTTCCTCCGCACTCAAAAGCATTGCAATTCACTTTGCACACTCCATCGGAGAGCCTAATCAAGGTTGCCTAAGCTCTCTTCCATGTTCTTGAAGCAAGTAGAGATCCACTTCAATAAAAATTGAGCTCAAGCTAAGGAGGAGGTGACCCATAGGAAGATAGACTACCCTCAGCCTCTCAAACTTTCACCAAAGCTTCATCTCAACCAGACGAAGCTTCTCCAAGAGAATCGAGTGCCGGTGAGGTATGTCATTTTTTTATCATTAAACTTAATGTGGTGTGGAGCCTTGTGAAAGAAATTTTAATCCCATAGAATTTTGACTGTTAGATGTGCTTTCCATTAGGTTTAGATGGTGTGGGTTGATTTTTAATCCAATCCGAGCTCGATCAAGCTCGGATCTTCTCTTTGAAAGTGGATGGTCCCCATTTTTCATAGGGAAGAATAGGGAAGGATCCCTGGCCTTCCATCACCGCATTTTGGATGGAAGGCCGAGATTAAAACACGATTTATATTTAATTTTATCCCCTCTGATTTGCGACTTTAATCTTAGGCGTCTGATCCTTGATTAGACGACTGAGGGAAAAGCGTGTAGCGCCACTACCATGGGGTGCTACGATAGGATGTTTTAGTAACCAATCAGAGCGTGCCATGTGTAAAGGCATGTTCTGTCAACCACACGTGGCACGTCGTAGGGATTAAGGATTTAATTAGGATTTATCTAATTCTAATTAATTGCCTAAAATTCTAAAATTCATATCTCAACCTAAAAAAATCAAAAAAAATATGAAATAAATTGCATTAGAAAGATAATTAAACATAAAATATTATGCAATTAATTTTGATTAATTTTGAATATGACTTTTCTCTGAATTTGGATTTTATTAGAAATCTTAATCTGCTAATTACCCATTAATTAATTCACTAATTTATTCTCAAACTTCTTGAGTATATTTTGAGGGATGACTTCTACCTCCTAATTTTTTTGAGATTTATTAGTGGCTTAATTGGGGAAATTGCTAATTCATTTTCTAATTACCCCTAAATGTAATTAAGATTAATTGAGAATTTAATTAGTGGTTTAATCATTTATTGAAGTTAATTAAGATTTGTTTCAGTGAATAGAAGGTTTAAGAAATAATTTTGGGCATTTCTCCTAAGTTATTCCTTAAACCCCCTTTTCTTTCTTAATCTTCTCTTAATTAAGCGTTAATTCACTAATTACTCTCTTAATTAATTCTTAAAATTCTAAAATTGTCTAGAACTCATTTGATTCTTCCTGGGTAGATGCTTAGGGGTTCAAAAGCCTAAGTTCAATTAAGAAAATCAAAATTCAACTCATATGTGTGAGGGGTGTTTTGAAATTACTTAAGTTAAATCTCTTAGTTTAATTAATCATGAGCCAAATTACATTAGGCCCCTTTCCTCCTAGGTGCATTACAAATTTAAATACTTTATGAGTTTTATTTCATCTCATTGACTCATAATTATTTAACACTACCATTGCCGGTCCCAAGTCCGGATGCAAAAAGTGGAGGGTTGCTAGTAGTCAAATGTAAAATTTGTCGAAATAATCATGACATGAATCCTTTAAATCATTGTGTTAATGCTAGGGCATCCCTGGAAGCACGCTACATGGTTTGAATACGGAAAATATGCTAGAGCCGCATCGGGTGCAAGTGTTAAATAAGGGGTTCCCACATTATGGACGGAGGGCAAAGAAGTTAGTCCATGAAACTAGAATTAGGTTAGGATCTTGGAATATAGGTACTCTTGCAAAATTAATGGAATTAATAGATATTATGGTTCATAGAAAGATAAATATTTTATGTGTTCAAGAAACTAAATGGGTTGGGGAGAAGGCTAAGGAGATTGATAGTTTAGGTTTTAAACTTTGGTATTGGTAAAAGTCGAACTAGAAATAGGTGTGATTATAGATAAAAGTTTGAAGAATAATGTTATAAGTATTAATAGATGTGGATAGAATTATAGCTTTAAAGATTATTGTTGATACTAAGATTATCAATGTTATAAGTGTCTATGCTCCTCAAGTTTGGAGGTAAGCTCAAAAGAAAAATTTTGGAATGAATTAGAGAGATTAATACAAAAGATACCTCTTGAAGAAAAAGTATTTATTGGGGGAGATTTAAATGGACATGTTGGTAGAGTGATAGAAGATTTTAAAAGTATTCATGGTGGTTATGGATTTGGAGCGACTAATGAAGAAGGTAGAACTATATTAGATTTTGCCTTAGTGATTTTGTAATTGCTAATACTTTATTTAAGAAAAGAGATGAACATATTATTACTTATAAAATGGATCTAAGAAAACACGATTGATTTTTTTGATAAGAAAAATAGATCGTTTAGATTGTAAAGATTATAAGGTCATTCCAAGTGAAATTTTAAGTACCCAACATCACTATTAGTTTTAGATTTTAAGATGAAAGGTTGTAGAAAAAATAAACTTAATTATTATCCTAGGATTAGATGGGGACACTTAAAGAACACAAATAAAAATATTTTTAAGAGCAAGCTACAAGAAATTAAAGTTTGGGATGTTCATAAGGAAGCTAATGTTATGTGGGAAAAGTATCATGCTATTAAACAAGTTGCAAAAGATGTGCTTGGTGAATCAAAAGGAAAAGCTTCTTTTAATAAGAATAGTTGGTGGTGGAGTCAGAGTGTGCAAGAAAAGATAAGAAATAAGAAGCATTGTTATAAAACTTGGTTTAGATGTAAAAATTCGAAGAATTGGGAAAGATATAAAATGGCCTAGAGATTCTAAGAAAGCAATATATGATGCAAAAAATTTAGCTTTAGTGATTTATACAATAGATTAGATACCAAAGAAGGTGAAAGATGTATGTATAAGTTAGCCAACCAAAGAGATAGAGAAGTAAAGATAGTTCAAGTGAGGAGTAAGGATGAAAAATAAAGTGCTTTTCTTAGAAAAGATATTGAAAATAGGTGG
This sequence comes from Cymbidium sinense, assembly GCA_021442155.1. NCBI lineage: Eukaryota > Viridiplantae > Streptophyta > Magnoliopsida > Asparagales > Orchidaceae > Cymbidium > Cymbidium sinense. The sequence continues at coordinate 110,719,619 of CM038220.1, forward strand.
ATGAGGTATTTTAATAAACTTTTCAATGAAGGATCTGAAAGTACGATTGATTTTAGCAACCTTAATACCCTAAACAAAAATAGAGAATTTCATTTTATTGTATTAGTAACTGAAGTTAGTGAAGCTTTAAAGAAAATGAAATGTGGAAAAGCAAGAGGATGGATAATATTCCAATAGAAGTGTGGAAATGTTTAGGAGATCAAGGAATTTCTTACAAATCTTTTAATGTTATTTTAAAGATTAAAAAGATGTCAGATGAGTGGAGAAAGAGTTTGTTGGTTCCTATATTTAAGAATAAAGGTGATGCACAAGATTGTGCAAATTATAGAGGAATTAAGGTAATGTGCCATACATTAAAATTATGGGAGAGAGTAATGAGCATAGGTTAAAATGTAAGTTTCTCACAATCGCTTTGGCTTCATGCCGTAGATCTACTATGGATGCTATACATTTGTTAAGAGGTTTGATGGAGAAGCATAGAGAAAATAAAAGGATCTACATATGATATTTATTGATTTAGAGAAAGCTTATGATAAAGTCTCAAGATGTTCTTTGGAGAGTTCTAGAGCGAAAAGAAGTTAATATTGGTTATATTCAAGTCATTAAGGATGTGTATACTAGAGTCACTTGTGTCCAAATACAAGGAGGATTGACAAACTATTTTCCTATTTCGTTGGATTACATCAAGGATCAACATTAAGCCCTTATCTTTTACTTTAGTTATGGATGTTCTTACGAGGCATTTACAAGAAGATGTACCACGGTGTATGCTTTTCGCGATAACATTCTTCTTGTTGATAAGACTAGAGGAGTCCAACGAAACTTGAATTATGGAGGTCAACTTTAGAGTCTAAAGGTTTTCGTTTAAGCGAGATCTAAGCGAATATATGGAGTGTAATTTTAGTTGTAGAAGTTTTAGTGGTAGTGTTGTGACTTTAGGTGATCAAGTCATTAATAAGAGTGAGCGATTCAGATATTTAGGCTCTATTGTTCAAAATGATGGTGAAATATTTAGGCTTTACCCTTAGAGATAGAATGCAAAATGAGTATGTTCGGGAAAAAGTTGGAGTAGCTCCAATGGTAGATAAGATTAGGGAGAGTCACCTTAGATGGTTTGGCCACATAAAGCGTCGGCCGTCAGAATGAGGGAGTAGATGCATTAGATTTGCCTTATGTTAAGAAAGGTAGAGGTAGACCTAAAAAGACTTAGTTAAGATGTATAAAAAATGATCTTAGTATACTCGAATTAAATGAGAATTTGACACATAATAGGACACAATGGAGACGAAGGATTCATGTAGCCGACCCCACCTAGTGGGATTAAGGCTTGTTGTTGTTGTTGTTGTTGTTGTTGTTTATTCATAATTATTTGATTAACTATGCTAAGGTGGTGTAGGTAAGAGGTAATTAACATGATTAATTCATAACTTAACCTAATAAAAATATAAAAATAAATCTAACCATTTAAAAATTGAACAAAAATATCAAACACACATGAGAATGGGTTAGGAAAAGTAAACTTGCTTCATATTTTTAAAATTAAATCTAATTAAAAATCAAACAAAAATCATATTAAATAAACTTTGATTTGTTTTAAGCTTTCTTATTTTATAAGATTGTCTTTAGGAATTAATTAAGGTGAATGTGTTTACATGCTTTCATTACTTTAGTTCTTTTACAACATGCTAAATATGTGTGTCATATGATTTCATGCATTCATACTTTCAAAAATCAATTTTAAAAATAAAAATAAAATATATAGAATTATCACTAAAATTATTTTCAAAATATATGAATCAATTATCAAAGCTGAAATCATGTGTTACTTTACTTTTATAAGCATGTGTAAAATATATTTTACTTCTCTCTCTTTTGTATAGTTTTGAATTGTATAGTTCATTTAAAAGAACCTAACACTTGCCTAATTCCATATCCTATTCATTCATATGCTATTACTTAAGAAGGATACTATACTTATACATATAAGTTGTATAACAATGAATCAAACTTTTGCATTCTTTCTTTTACTACATGCTTGTATTTAAGAAAAGTGGTATATTAGTCTGGACAACTCAGGGTTGCGAGGCTTTAAGTAGCCCTAAGTGGGTCTTTGTACACCACAGTTTGCCTTTCCATTTCATACATGTGAAAATTGGATAAGAAACCCCTTTGCTACTTAATGAAAATCATGCATTATAAACATTCAATTTTTTCTTAAATAAACTACTTAGCATGCATCATAAAGTGTGCTAAACATTTTCATTTGTATGAATAGATATGTTTAGGACTCATTCATATGCATGTTATACATGTTGGGAAAGAAATGAAGTGATGTATGTTTTGTGAATTTAGTTCATTTTACTTAATCTTGAAATGTCTTTCTTTTTGAATAGATTTGTTTAGAGTTCATCTAAATCAAAGATTAATTAAAACATATAATAAAATATTCACTAAATAAAACTAAAACATGAATCAACTTTAGAAATTACTTAGGTTAGGGAAGAAAAGAGAAGTTCTCTTCTCTTTCCCTCTCTTAGGACTCACTTGAACCCAATCAAAACATAAAATAAAATCAACCCAAAATAATTAAATCACTTAAATAAAACCCTTCTCTAACATTCTTCACACTTAGAAAATTCTAACTTAAAGCCATAGCTAAGCATACCACACAAACCTTTAAAGCACACACATTAGGCTAAGTCACCACTTCTAGCTTTAGGTTAAAATGGTGCATGGCTTGATGATTGCTTTTATTTTGTGATATGTGTTTTAGTCTGGATGTTAGGATGCATGTGTGTAGAATGAATGATAGGACAGTTTAGTCTAATCATTATTTTTTGCACTATAATAAATAAAAATATAAATACTTTTGTTGTGCAGGTGCTTATACCCCTAAGCATAATCCAATAGGTCAGGTTAACTTAGTCACCCATGTGTGGGGTGATAAGTCCAATATACATGCTTGGGATTTTGTGTGATTTGTTTAGACTATTTTGTAGGTGTTAGGTAGATTTACTTTTCCTTTTCATGTAATTTTTGTAATTAGAATTTTTGAATGATTATTATGGGGATTAGAATGAGCATTGGTCATAAGATCTCATCTTATGTAGTATGTGAAGCCTTTGGAGCAACCACCTTCCAACCATCCAAATGAAAGAACCAAAGAAGAAAGAAGAAAAGAAGAAGAAAGCAAAAAAGAGGAATGAATAAATGAAGCTTGAAGACCCCCATAACAATGAGTTTTTTGCTTAATTGTATGTAATTCAATTTGTAGATTGTATAAGAAGTACTCTCAATTTAGTTTTGTAGGTACCCATATGGCCTCTTATTCTTTTACGATTAGCTTTATAAATTGATTGATGATTTATTTAGCTTGTGCATTAAGTCACATTATTTTCCTAATTTCTCCCTTGCTTTATGTATGGCCTAGATGTGGATTAGGCTCTAAGGAAAAAATAAATCTTCTACCAAATTTAATAATTCAAAACTAAAAATAAAGAACTCATAACCTCACCTAAATCTTAGGCTAAAATCAAGATAAAAGAATTAGTAATCACTTTGCTAGATGAGTACTTCTTTTATAACATCATGCACAAATGATTATTATTTTCACTCCTAATTGGAGGGCTTCCACCTTTGCCAGAGAAACTTGGTTTGACCAGAGAGAAATGGTGGAAACACACCTCCTCCCCTCTCGCTGATTTTAGCCAATAATCTCATTTCTCATGCATTAGGCATATGAATCCTATTAGCCTAAGTCAAAATAATTTTCCAAAAATAAAAATAAAATATAATATGATTTACATTATATTTAAGCCATTTGAAGCATACCCTTATATGATCTAGTCTCTTTAGGGAGTGAGTTTAAGGACTTAGTCTCTTTCTAAATAAATAACAGTCTAGCTATTTTGTATAAAGCATATGACTTGCCTATATGAATTTAAAATCGTAGGAGTTAGTTGGCAGCCACCCCAGGTAGTTGTAAGTCCAAGCAGTCGGGTATTTTGTTCTCTCTTGTGGAGACAAACTAAATACCCATTTTTTCCTTAGATTTAGGTTATACTTTTGGCCTTCACCAAAGCTCCCTATTTTAGTTCTGAGGTTGCTTCTCCCTTTCATGAGCCATAAGCATAAATCCTTACCTCTTAGGCATTTCCTTAATCTCATGTTATGGAATCATAAGTTCTAAACTTCTAACAAAAAGTTAACTCAAATGAATAATTTAATTTTAAAAATATAAAGCCCAATCATATGATAGTTTGAGATGCTCACTAGGTTTCTTAGCATCGTGGGCATCTCCTACTTATCTTATTTAGGCTTTGATAAAAACTCTCTCTCTTTGATCAATCACATTTGATCTTCTGGAATAAACTAATAGATAATAGTCCTACATATTGAAATATTTAGAGACAATGATCATTTACCTTAATTGAGAGTATTCCTAAGGAATCTCATTCCTTAAGATGTTATTAACTATAGGGGCTTGCCCCTATAGGGAACTTAACGAACCTAGTTTAAAATAAACCCTACTTTATTTTTCCATGTAAATTAGGAGAAGAATATTTCGTACACATGTAGACCCATTATCCTTAGGAGTCCTTGTTGAGGTGATTAGGTCCATTGTAAGGTGGTGTTCTATCTTTCGAGATAATACACCTCTCCTCACGGTTGTACCCGATCACCCTCAATAAGAATATATGTGGATCTACATGGTGTCAAAAATGCATAAAAAGATGAGATATATATTTCTATTTTCATTTTATCTCGCATAGAGTGAAGATGGGAATATCTATTTACTTCTTTAGAAAATCTCATATGAAAATTTTCACCAAAGATTTTTCAGGCGATTCCGCTCGGGATAGTTCCTCTCTCCATCTTTGGTAAATGATCGTTGTCTTCAAGTATCGATAGTGGGTTTGTACTTTGGCATGAATTTGAGACTATCTTTCGTTCCGTTGGCACTTAGCTTATTTCATTCTTAAGTTAAGCTAGCCAACATCTTTAGGTTTTAGGACCTCACCTTATGTTGGTCTTAAAACCCCCATTGGGTTCTCCAATGGGTAAAAATAAAGATATCTAAATAAAAAGAAAGCATTTAAAGACTTCCTCTTATCATTTTTATGATAAGGAAAGGTTCATTCTAAAATAATAAAGACAAAATAAATTTTTCATAAAAGTCTTGCTTTTCAAAAAGCACTCTATCAAAAATGCACATGATAAAATATTTTTTACAAAATTTTCTTAAATCACCCTCATTTAACAATTCTCATAATTATATGTAGGAATCTTCAAAAATAAAACTAATAATATTTTCCAAAAGCACAAATAAATATCTTCCCTCAATTCATTTTGATGAAGATTTCATTTTTCAAAAATAAAATGAACAATCATGTTTCCAAAAAATCAAAATTAAAATTAAAAAATAAAACTTTTAAAAAGCACACATGAACCTTTCCATTCAATGTACCCACACCCACTGAATGAAAATTTCATTTTCAAATGAAACTAAATTTTTCGAAAGCACATATGAACATCTCCATTCAATATACCCAAATTTATTGAATGTAGATTTCATTCCCAAAAAAAATAATATCATTTGGAAATCCCACTTAAACATATTTCATATATGATTAAGTTGGAATTTTCTCTTTCAAAAAGCAATAATCACACACAAAACAAATTTGTCACGCTTCAAAAATATGATTGACTTCCATTTTACATACCCAAATTTGTTAAATGAAAGTCTTCTTATCAAAAATCAAAACTTAACAATCATATTTTCAAAACTCAAAACACATTTGGAACTTCATTTAGCATACTCAAATTTGTTAAATAAAGTATCCAAATTCAAAACCAAAAATTCTCAAACGCATTTGGAATTTCATTTAGCATACTCAAATTTGCTAAGTGAAGTCTCCAAATTCAAAACCATAAATTTTCAAACACATTTGGAACTTCATTTAGCATACTCAAAGTGAAGTCTCCAAATTCAAAACTAAAAATTTTCAAAACACATTTGGAACTTCATTTAGCATACTCAAATTTGCTTTGTGAAGTCTTCAAATTCAAAACCAAAAAATTTTTCAAACACATTTGGAACTTCATTTAGCATACTCAAATTTTCTAAATAAAGTCTCCAAATTCAGAACCAAAAATTTTCAAACACTTTTGGAACTTCACTCTTTAGCATACCAAATTTTCCAAAGAGAAGTTTCCATTTTCAAAACAAAACCAAAACACAAAAATTTTAAACACATCTTTTGGAATTTCATTTAGCATACTCAAATTGCTAAGTAAAATTCCCATTTCACAAAATTAAGTGGAACTTCATCTTTAGCATATCATATTTGCTAAAGTGAAATCTCCACTTTCAATCAAAAATAAATCAAAACAAAAAGAAAACATATTAGGATTTCTTTAGCATACCCAAATTTGCTAAGGATCCTACTTTTACAAAAATCAAAAATACCAAAAACACATTAAACTCCTTGGGATTTTCTTAGCATGCTCAAATTTGCTAAAGATTCTATTTTCAAAAGTCTTTCAAAAATACACTTGGGTTCTTCACTTAGCATACCTAAATTTGCTAAGTGGGAATTCCAATTTTCAAAATCAATAATAATTCACAAAAAAGAAATAATTATTTTCAAACACTCCACTTAGCGTACCTAAATTTGCTAAGTGAGTAAAATTCCAAAATATCAAATCAAAAAATAAAACTAATTGACCCTTACTTTAACATACCCAAATTTGTTAAAGGAAAGGATCCTCAAATCAAAATCTAATTTCAAACATGAACCTATGGAAGCATCTTTCAAAAAATATTTGAATCCTTTTTTCAACATACCCAAATTTGTTGAAGTTAGATTCATATTCAAAAAATTTCTCTTTTCAATCAAATCTCTAAATCTTCTCTAATCCATTTGAACCCCACTTAACACTTCCAAGATGTTGAATCTGGGTTCAAATTTTAAACTCAAATTCAGAAATTAACAAAAAATAGAAATCCGATCCAAGCTCATTTCCTATATTGCAGATTCTCAGCTACAATTTAATCCTTCAGCTTTGCAGTTGATTAGAAATGGCAAGCTCACAGAAGTTTGTGTTCACTTTTTCTTATGGCATAGACTTGGCCTTGGATCAGGCCAATCTCCCCCGAGTTGATCATACCCACCTTATTTATTTTGGCAGGGGATTTGAGGGAGTGAAGATCATTGGGGAATCCCTCATACGTAGTAGTGCGATGGTGTAGTCGGTCATCCAAATCGATTTACCTTGGGTGGTGCATGGCCAGAGTTTCTGTCTGCTCATGAGCTAGCATGCACTTGGAACCCTCTAAGGGTAAGGCTCCTCTGATTCCAGAGATTGCCCCCCTAGCCTTTGAGGTTGGGTATAATTCTTACTCTACTCATCCTACCTAGACATAAAGGAGAAATAAAAACTGCATGATCAAGCGGTATCATACCAGGATTGCTAAGGAGATGGAGGCTGTTACACGGTCAGTTATAAAGGAGGCACCTACTTTGATCACCCCGTTGGTTATAGCGAACTGGTTTCATCCTCCCTCTAGGTCAGACAGAGAGGATGCTAGGAGGATTTGTACTTCACCTCCACCAGTGGTTCAGCACCAGCCCTCAGTTACTCGGAGCAGGAGGTCATATGCCAGCATCCGATCAATTTTACGCTTGGTTGGTGGAGCTTATGGACATTCTGAGTCTGAAACTCAGTTTGATTTGAGATCTATCATCCCCTGCAGGGTGGGGAAACATCTATGACAGGAGAGGGCCAGAGAGGCCCATACATCTATTCATATCACCAGTAGGGAGAGGCGGAAGTTCAATCGTTAGTCGGTAGCTTTTGCACTCGTCAATTTTTAGCTGTGCTACCCAGACCATGATATCTTGCTTACAAGGGGACCCATCATAAGAGGGTCTGTCACGAGAGTCGGTGGTGTCTCCACCACACCCCTCCCCCCCCCCTCATGTCACACATCTTTCCATGAGAGGCCACATCAGGGGCGTACCCCATTGGTGATCCAGGCTACAGTGAGGATCTACTCCATCTACACCTTTATGGCGAAGCTCTCTCACCTTACCCCAGTGGTGGTGTGGAGGGCGACCAGTGGTTGTCCCTTCACCAACACCACCAGTTCAACAAGATATGGAGATGGTAGCAACTATTGCAGAGGGAGCAAAGGATAGCCCAGTTGTACCAATGATAGTAGAACATCCTAGAGTGTCACCCCTTTCAGAGTTAGTGACAGTCAGGAGTGTGTCTCTTCTAGTGAGTACAACCCTCATAGGATTGACTCTCCAGCAGTAGGTGAGGTCTAGTGCCTCTCAGTACATGATAGTGATCGCACCGGTCAGTCAAAATCATTCATGCTTGTTCAGATTAATCACTCTCTAGAAGAAATAGTAGCACATTATCTTATGAAGAAGATAGGAGGTTAGATGAGGAGAAGATGAAGATCCCACGAAGATGATTTATTGGGAGACTCAGGCTGTATGGTAGATACTGGATCCCTCCTCGAGGCATGGAAGGTGATGAGGTTGATGAAGACACAACCCAACACCTCACATATCAATTAAAGCGAAGACAGCAAATAAATGGGATGGAGAGGCTTGAGGACTTGTTAGTACTTTTAAGAGCTCGTTGGTTCATCCTAATTGGTAGTTAGTGCATGTCTTGGACCCAACCAAGACCTTACCTCCCATTGAGCAAGGTAGCACTAGCATGTATAGAAAGGTAGTGGAAAGTACCTCCATACATGAGAAAGACACCAGATCTATGGTTGAGCAATAAGTGAAGGAAGCATTGGCTTGAGCCCTGGGAGGATCATCGATTCCAAAGGGTAGACCCTACTTGGAGGAATTTGATGAATTCTAATATCCCAAGGGTTTTATGCCACCTTCCTTCAAAAGCTTTGATGTGAAAACCTAAGCATATTGCACAGCCGGTTGTTGTTACTTGGGTGGCATGATGCTTTGCTATTCCACCTCTTCGTTAGTAGCATAGCGGAGATTGCTTTTGATTATTATTTTGAACTTTCCAACAGTTCAGTAAAGATATTTGCTGAGTTAGAGCAACTCTTTATCAAGAGGTTTGCTAAAGCTCAGCAAAGGGTTACTATAGATGATCTCAATATAACATAACAACACTTAGGTGAGTCCCTTATTGACTAGATTCTCCAATGGTGTAACCTAAGTGTGAAATGCGAGCCACAGCTGTCTGAGCAGCATGCCATTGAGATTCCTCTAAAGAATATCCATGGCCTAGCCGCCTTCATGCTTAAGGGCTTCACTATCAAAACATTTGAGAAGTTAATCAACAAGGCGGCTAGTCTACAAGGAGAGGCCAAACAATTACCTTTTCAAGACAAGTTGCCCAAAGCAAAGCCACAGAAGGTCTATGAGAAAAATCCGGGAATAATGACAGTGGTAGATAAGGGGAAGCAACTAGCTAGAGATCAGTCTGAGAGACCACTAGCACCTTTTTCCCACCTCCTTTACCACCTGGCTCCATGCAGCCTCCACGGCCCTCCACTGACACCTCACCATACCTGATGGCACATACCTTCCTCTAGGTAGCTATAGTCCACCTACTCTTTTAGATAAGCTTAATAAACCTTATTCATTCAAGAGAGAGGTAATCAAAAACATCTTTAAGAATTTCTTAAAAACGATTTTCAACTAGGGGAGGATTTTCAACTATTCTTAATGATAACTCTTAGAAATAATATCAATTGATATTCCTCTTCGATTGAGTTGGACTTTCAATATTATGGGTTTACCTCTTAAGATAAACTTAGAATCATCTGATTATGAGGGTCCCATTGGAGAAGCTATGGGTAAGCCTGATGTGCAAGTAGAACCTTCCATTACCCTACCACAATAGATCACCGAAGTCAACCTCCGTAGTGGCAAGGTTCCACCTCCTAGGGCAGCACCTCAAGATAGAGGGAAATAAGTCATTAGTATAAAGGATTGAGAAGCCCCTCCATAGGATGCTCCACCTTTGGATATGCTTGTGGAAGATCAACCCAAGGTGGACTACAATATCCTCTCTCATCTAAGAAATTTATCATCTAAGCTATCATGACTTATCTTATCCAAAGAGATGAGGGAATCATTAATCAAGGCTCTCCTTAATCCTGAAAATGTTTAGCCCAGCTGACTGCTATAAGTGATGAGGCGTATTACATAAAAGAAGCTCAGTGGGTCACCTTCATAGATGAAGACCTTCTTTCAAAGGACTTGGAGCACAACTATCCCCTCTACATCACAGTCGACATGGACAGGTTCAGGCTAGCCAGAGTTCTCGTGGATCTAGGTGCATCAGTGAACATTATGAGTCTAAAGACCCTTGCCGATTTGAGGATCGACATCTCCACACTTCGAGGAGATCGGATGATGTTGAGAGGATTCAATGAACAATGTGAGCGGGCTTTACGTTCCATAGTGTTACCTTTGGAGATAGGTCGAAACCAAGTTTTACATTTGATTTGAATATTTCATTCCTTTGCTTTAGGCCTTGGATACATGAACAAGATAATTACATCCTCCCTCCATCGGTATCAAGTTCGAGGATGAGATGAGAATATCGAATGAGGATGAAAAGTCATTTTTAGTTAGAGAGGTTGAGATTTAGGAGGATGCAACCTACTATCTTCCTCAAAATACTCTTTCTCATGAACTTGGACAAAACTCAAACACAAAAGAAAAAGAAAATAAAGAAAAAGAAGGATCAAAAGAAAAGAAAAAAATGAAAATCTAAGTGCACAAGAAAGGGGAATTGAAGAAGAAATAGAGCCGCATATCACATTTCACCACAGTTCATTCCATCATATGGACACGTGGGTAGGATGGCTCAACCTCACCAGTGAGGTAGAAATAGAGGCGTTCAGGTGGAAGACCCACGGTTGGCCATCATAGAGGTCATATTCTAGTTCATAGGAGTACCCCTACTATTCACATAAACTTGGAATCCAGCTCGAAGGATGAGTCTAATGTGATTAGTATACCAGCCAACCCCTCTCAGCGGGTTCCATTGGAGGTGACTTTCAATCCAGATGGTGATGAAGACCAGGCCTCTAGACAAAGAAAAGTATTTGAACTAGGTTTATGTAAGACTATTAGGCAGCAGCTGGGAACCTTAGCTCTAACCTCACTTACATCTTAGAAAGCTGAAGGTTTAGTAGTTAAGGAAGTCCCTAAGTCTTCCAATGACATGAAGCCAAAGAAAATTTTTTTGGGATCATCATCCTCAAGTCCTGAAGTTGATGTAGAACTTAAGGAGGACACATTTAAAGAATTAATGGAATTACCATTTGATTTTTATTCGCCTTATGTTCATAATCTTATACAAAAAGGTTTAATTCCTCATACATGGTCCAGGCACAGGTCAGAGTACTTTGGAAAGCTATGGAATAATACAAACAGGGAAGCATAATCTATAGTAGGACTAGGATTCGGTATAGTGGGTCCAGTCAATGATGACGATTATTGCTTAGTTGTTACCAATCATTTAGAGTCTGATAGGTTCTTTTCACACAACACCAACTCTTATGAGAATGTGTGTTTAGAAACCTCAAATGATCGAGATGATCTCTAAATCAAAAATGCACCGCTAAAATTTGAAGAGGAATCCATTTAACAATTGATAAGCTTAAAGAAATCAACCTCGGGATAGAAGAAAATCTACGCCCGACATACATCAGTTCATTGTTGAATGAAGAAGAAACCAATGACTTAGTTAGGCTATTGACTAAGTTTAAAGATTATTTTGCATGGAGTTATGAAGAAATGTCAGGATTATCTTCTGACGTAGCAGTCCACAAGCTAGCAATAGATCTTAACGCTACCCCTATTAAGCAAGATCCTAGATGCATGCGATTAGAAATTGAACAACAGGTCATTTCTGAAGTCAAGAAACTAATCAATGCTAGTTTCATCCGGGAAGGAAAATATCCTACCTAGTTAGCCAGTGTCATCCCAATTAAGAAAAAGAATGGACAAATTCACATATGCATCGACTTTAGGGACTTAAACAAAGCATGTCCTAAGGATGAGTTTCCTCTTCCTATACTAGAATTAATGGTGAACATTGCCTCATCTTATGCAGTTTTCTCTTTCATGGATGAGTGATCTGGCTACAACCAAATCAAGATGTCTTGAAGATGAAAGAAGCACTACTTTTCAAACCCTGATCAGAATCTTCAGTTATAGGGTCATGCCTTTCAGCCTTAAAAATGCTAGTGCTACATACCAATGGGTCATGACTCAGATCTTCAACGAGCTCATCCATCATTGGGTTGAGTGCTACGTTGATGATCTAGCAGTTAACAGCAGAGAAAAGGAAGACCACCTCTTTGACTTGAGAATAGTTTTTGAATGGTTAAGATAATATAACCTCAAGATGAATCCCAGTGCATTCGTGTAGCTTTGGTTAACCTGGGAATAGAAATAGATCACGAAAAGATCAAAGCTATCTTAGAAATGCCACCTCTAAGAGTTTAACTCAACTCAAATCCAAGGGGTGGTGTATCTAAGATGCTTTATTTCCAACTTATCTGGGAGATGCAGATCATTTTTAGCACATGTCAAAAAGGACACCAAGTTCAAGGGGATGATAAGTGTCAGCATGCCTTTGAAGACATCAAGCAATATTTGGTGAATCCATCAATTCTAGCAACCCTTATCCCGGGCAGGCCACTCATCCTCTATAATGCTGCATTAGACGACTTTCTCAGTGCTTTGTTGACCCAAACCAATGATGAAAGGAAAGAGAATGCACTCTACTATCTCAGTCATCGTCTTATTCCTACTGAAGCAAACTATCCACCTATTGAGAAACATTATCTAGCTTTAATCTTTGCTTCCCAAAATCTACAATATTATATGCTTTCTCAAAAAGAGAACTTGATCTCTAGAATAAATCTACTGCAGTATTTCATGACACAGCCAGTATTATCTGGACGTTTAGCATAATGGTTCATGACTCTTTTGATATCACATTCATCTCATGCAATAAAAGGACACTTGGATTTCTTAGCGACACACCCACTTCTACGATTCTAGTGATGATCTCCCTGATAAACAAATCATGAACTTAGGGGAGGCCAACAACCACCGATGGGAGATGTATTTTGATGGTACAACTTCTTTTCACAAAGGGGAAGCACCACGATCTACTCTTCCAGGAAAGGAAAGGGTAGGGATAGTTCTCTTAACTCCAGACCGCGATGTGATGAGATTCTCATACTATCTTTCCAACCCATGCACCAACAATAAAGCTGAGTATGAGGCTTTGATTGTCGGTCTAGAGTTAGCCATCACTATCAGTGTCAAGAGCATCAACATCTTTGGAGATTCTCAGTTGGTCATCAGCTAAATTTTCATGTCCTATAAGGTTCTCAAACCCAAGCTTCGTCATTACTACAAGTATGCCATGAAACTATTGGCCTAAATTCCCGAAGTCACCATCTACAAGCTTCCCCGAGAAGAGAATGCAGTAACAGATGCTTTGGCCAAACTTCCTAAAGAATTAGCATGTCTAGAAGATAAGTCCATTTCAATAAGAGTCCAAACAAAACAAGTCATATCCCTTATTGATGTTGAACTCATCAAGAGACTTTCTCTCTTAAAGGGAGGGTTAAGAACAAGGAGCTAAATTGGAGGCAATTACACGAACACCGACTCAAGAAAAGTCATAAGCCCATCAGGTGAAACAAAGAGCTCTCTCTTGCGCTATTGGTGATGGCACCCTATACCGATAATCCTTTGACCAAATATGGTTATGTTGTTTAGACAAAACAAAGCTCGTGGCATCATAATCGAGGTACATTTAGGTCTATGCAGAGCACATCAATCTATTCTGAAGATGAAGATGAAGTTCAAGAGACTAGGATACTACTGGTCTTTGATGATTACAGACTGCATGGATATAGCTAGGAGATGCTGTGTGCAGGCAGTGTGGTCCTCCACCCAACATTCTACACCTACATTGGCATTCATTGGCTATTCAAGATTCAGGAGCCCAATTGACCTTCCTTCTTCCAAGGGCATCGTTCATCTTAACTACCACTTTTTCAAGTGGGCAGCAATCCCACTCGAGAGGTTACTCGGCCAAAATCATATTGTATATAGATTTGGGGTGCCTCGACAAACTATATACGATAATGGTACTGCATTCAAAAGCACCAAGATCAACGGTTTTGCTAGAAGACATGGTATAGATTGGAGATACTCCACCATCTACTACCAAATGGCTTAGCGGAAGAATTCAACAAAACTCTCATCCAGATACTAAAGAAGACTCTTGACGATAACAAATGATAGTGGAACGAGCAGTTGGTTGAAGTCTTGTGGGCCACATCAGAACCAACTCAATCTGCATTTTTTCCTTAGTGTATGCAAGTCGTTCTACCTTTAGTTCTACTCCCATCACTAAGGATAGCATTGGGTAGCAAGATCACTACAAAGCAGAATAGAAAGTTGCAGTTAGAAGAGCTCGAAGGTTTGGAGGAGAGTCGCCTACGGGCATGCCAAAACCTTGAGTTATACAAGGCCAAAATGATTCAAGCAAACAACAAGCTGGTCCGCTCTAGGTCTTTTCGAATAGGAGAACTTGTGCTAGTCCGAAGAAGACCAATTTTTGCCCATCGAAAGATGGGAGGTAAGTTTGAACCCACTTGGGAAGGCCCCTATGTCATAGAGAAGGCCTACCAAGGACGATATTATCAACTTATTGATTATAAAGGGGAACACTCGATGCTTCCAATTAATGGGCTCCATCTAAAGAAGTATTACCCATGAAATAAATCATGTTTGAAAATAATTCTATCAAAGAATAAAAATTTGATTCTATTTCATCAAAATTCTCTCTTCTTTCGAAGTGTTGTTTGCTTGTCTTGTGAATCCGTCGTGAAGTGTTTAGGATTGGTGTAAGAGTCCCCCTGTGGCATCCTATCCCTCTTTCACAACACAAACACAATCTTCCGTTACTATTAGAATAGGTGTAAGAGAATATGAGAGGCATCCTATTTTGATTAGCACAACTAAGATAGGTGTGAGAGAACCTAAGCGACATCCTTTCTTAGTGGGAATTCCCGATTGCCATCCATGGCACCATTTCATCAAAATCCCCAGCGTGTTTAAGGTAGGTGTAAGAGTCCCCCAGAGGAGTCCTATTCTTTTTAACACAAGCACAACAATAAACATAAATCTTTTGTCTGAACTATTTGATGTGGGAGCAAGCCCCCTATGACACTCACCCATTAGCTGCTCTAGGTCGGGTCTACATGCTACCTCGCTAGTATGTTATCCCAGTGATCACTTGTTTAGAGGATGTGAGTCCACATGCTTTCTTCTTAACTTGACCATTGCAAACCAATGAGCACCTTGTTAGTATGGTAGTTTTCACTGCCTAGCCAGTAAGCTACCTCGTGTTGATTTTGTTTAAAAAGATGTGAATCCCCGCACTTTCTTCTTAAACTAATCATCATGATCTAACTAGGTCGAGCTTATTTGAGGTTTAGGATGAGTCCTTCAGAGGCTCCTTTCCTCTTATTTGAATTCGTCCCGTGGCATTCACTTAGTAGTAACCCCAGGTGGGATGGCACGGTGAAGATAGACTATCCCACAATGGTTCCTATAGAAGGATGTGAGTCCCCAAGCTTTCTTCTGGTGATTTTTATCGGCACACCTTAGGTTGGTTGATTTTGTGTATCTGACTCACCCGGTGGATACATCACTCTTGGAAGATGTGAGTGCAGCTTTCTCCTTGAGTTTGGCCGAATACCATATATGTAGCCATGTCATCTTCTCTAGGGTTTTGGATTAAGCCCTTAGCAGCCTCATCCCCTGCGGGCATTCTTTCTAGATCACGTCCTTTGCAATCCCATTTAGACACTACCTGAGTTACTCTAGGATCGGACAATCCCCCTTTCCTAGTAGCCACCCCTTTGGTTGGAGAATTTGTTCAGCGGATGCGCAGATTCTCCCTCAGTTCAGTAAATTTGAGATAGGTCTAGGCTGATATATGCTCCTTCTCAGTTTGATCTCTCGCAAACTAACAAGGTCCACTATAAATAAACTAAATAAAAAAAAAAATTTAATTTGCTTGTGGATTAGAAATTTAAGCCCCCAAAAGGGCCCCTTTTTCCAAGCAGGCATCCTATCTTTAGGGCGTGTCGTGAGAACACCTATAGGAATTGCCGAGTTGAGATAAGTCCCATGTACCACTCACTCGTGAGTCTTAGGTCGAGTTCAATCTATTTTGATCAAAAGCATGTTACCCATGCAATCATTCTGCTTTGGAAGATGTAAGACTATAACGAATTCTTTCTAGCATGATTGTTGCAAATCGACGAGCAACCCTAAGTCGGGTTTGATATGTTGCCGAAAGCAACCGATCACCCCAGTGGTCTTTTATAGTGGAAGATGTGAGTCTCCGAGCTTTCTTCCCTTCAATTGATCATTGCAAGAAGGCACTCCTTTGGTGGATAGTTCTCCCATCGGGAAGGAAACTACTTTGGATCGGTAAATCGAGATGATAGGTCGATATAAGCTCCTTTCGGTATGATCCATCCTGCAGAATCCATCAAAATAAATCTAAAAATAAAATTAAACTATCTTTGAGTTGATCTAAGTCCCCAGCGGCATTCACTCAATTACCACAGGTTGGATTCAATATGTTGCCTGCCAATAGATCACAACAAGTCTCACTTTGAAGATGTAAGTCACTTTCTTCCCTTTCTTTCATTGAAAGGCATCCTTTTGGCTAGTCCTACTATGTGTTTAGTAGACTACCCCTTTAGATTGGTAAATGAGTTAGGTCTAGGCCTCTGTGGACTCGGTCGATCCATCATGAAACCAGTCTATCTCAAAATCCAAATCTAAAATTGAAAAAATCCAAATCAAACCTCTCATCCCTTTGTGGATGACTTGAACACACTTCCTAGTGGAAGGTTCACATACTCACTTGGTGGATTCCTCCCTCTCTCTCATGTATTGGACATAAGTAAAGCCACATTGCACTAAGTTCTAGATTCTTTCTACACCTTGGGTTAGGGATAAATTATTTATGTTAGTGCTTGTGATATTTCGATGTTGTTGATCATTTCGGTCAACACTAATACGTGTGGTGTTCCTTGTCAGTCACACCACACCTATTGGGCCCTTTGTTGACCTCATTTTTAGAATGAGCTCTCAACCCCCTCTATCTTAGACATAGGACTTCTCTTAGACCTTAAGAGTTCCTTAGTCTTAAGATGCATCTAGTGATTAGGTGAACATTCAACCTAGCCATAGAGACTTAGAAGAGTTGCTTAGGGAAAAAATTTTCCAGGAAAACTCGGATCAATCTTGTTTGATTTTATCCAAACTCAAATCAATGTCACATGATTGGAATTCATAATTGAAATCCATGATTGAATTCCAAGTTGAAATTCCAAATACCTAATTCAAAATCTTTTCAAGTCCTTAATTTCTCTCTTAAGGACTTAGCCTAAATCATGTTCAAATCAATTCAAACTCATGAGATTTTCTCATAACTCATTTATATTCTCATTTATATTCACATATATAAATGAAATGTAAATTCAAACCAATTAAACTAAATTCAAAATTTCAAATTCTTAATTCAAAATCTTTTCTAAGTCCTTAATTTCCTCTCTTAAGGACTTAGCCTAAATCATGTTCAAATCAATTAAAACTCATGAGATTTTCTCATAACTCATTTATATTCACCTATATAAATGAAATATAAATTCAAATCAATCAAATGAAATCCAAATTCAAATTCCTAATTCAAAATACTGCTTAAGTCCTTAATTCCCTCTTAAGGACTTAGCTAAATCATCTTCAAATCAATTCAAACTCATGAGATTTTCTTATAATTCATTTATATTCTCATTTATATTCACATATATAAATGAAATATAAATTCAAATCAATCAAACTAAATCCAAAATTCAAATTCCAAATTCCAAATCTTTCCTAAATCCTTAACCTCCCTCTTAAGGACTTAGCCTAGATCATGATCAAATCTTCAAATCCTTGAAATTTTCTCATGACCCACTTATATTCTCATTTATATTCACATATATAAATGAAATATAAATTCAAACAACCAAAACCAATTCCAAAATTCAAGATAAAATTCAATTAAAATCTAACCTAAGCCTTCCAAGTCAAAATCTCGAACTTAGCCAAATCAACTTCATATCGAGCCAAACTCTTAATTTTCTTTCATGATTCAACAAATCTTTCAATCATGAATCCAAATATAAATACAAACTTCAATCACTTAATCAAAACCCAATTCAAAAATCAAGCCAAAATTCATTTCATGTTCACCTTTTGAACTTGAAAGTGTCAAATGAATCAAAACCCATTTGACTTCAAACCACTTTCAAATGGATTTATATTTCAATTACAAACATAAATCAATCGATTTGACCATTTGACCCAGGCTCACCCGGATCCAAAGTGACCTAAAGTACCTTTATGAGCCAAATTCTAATCCTAATCAAATTGGATTGAATCAAACTCACCTATCTCATCATGATCACATCATCATGATATGATCAATCAATCAAATTAGGTCAAACCAATCAAACCTAAGGGTTGACCAAGTCAACACTTAGCCAAAATGAAACCCAACATAGCCAAAATCCACCATAGGCCAAATTGATTGAAACCATTGATCTAAATTCATTCATGACCAATGTTTGAACTTGACCAAGTTAACATTTGAGCCTAACCTAGCCCAATTGGCTACTTGACCCAAGTTGACCCCACTTGACCTAAAAAGTCAAAAGTGTCAAAACTTGATCTAAGCCAAATTGATTGAAACCAATGGGCCAAGTTCATTCTAAATCACTTGTTAAACTTGACCAAAGCCTCAATTGGTAGACCTAACTCTGAATTGATCTTGAACCCAACTTGACTAAAGGGTCATATTGAGCCAAATTCAAACTTAACCAAAATTGATTGGAAAGATACCAATTCACTTCATATGACTAACCAAACCTAAACTATCCATGACCTAGCTCAAATAGGTCAAATGGGTCAATCAACTTGACCCATTTGACCTAAATGAAGTCATATGAACCAAATTCAAACCTAAACCAAATTGAATCAAACCAAAGCTAATAAAATATTTCAAATTGTCATATGAACTTGACCCAACCTTTGGTTTGACCCAATTTGACCAAGTGGTCAACTTGACCCAAGTTGACCCATTTTGACATAAATGGGTCAACATGAGCTAAACTATACCAAATGAACTCCAAATCCAATGAGACTTGGCCAAACCTATTTTCTCAACATACATAATATATATAAATTCAAATATCATCCAAATGACCATTTTACCCCTAGGACCTAGAACAAATCTTAGCCAATTTCACTTGGAATTTGGTCAAACCCTCTTCATACCTAGTTGATACTCTCCTAATACGTCAAGTGAACACTAGGGAGGGTGGTGCACCCAACCCAATGAGTTTGTCAGCAACTTGGCCAAGGCCCGACCATGTGCATCAAATGGGCACATGGGAATCATGTCTCCACTCAAATTGGAGCACATGAGACTTCTAATCCACTCCGACCTAAAAAATCACATGGCACCTCCAAGCCTCAAACAACCCGTAATCAAATTGATCCAAAATGGCAATGCCATTGGGGAGATATACTCCCCTAATTCACTTCAATTCCAACGTAGCCATTGTTGATTGAAGCCTAGAGAGTCATAGGAGTCATTTGTAAGAGATCCTAAGCTTCCTGAAGGGAGATTGAAATTAGCATTTCTCGGTTTTCATCCTTTGAAAACAAGGGAGCTCAATTAAACTTCTAACTTCCTCCACACTCAAAATCATTGCAATTCACTTTGCACACTCCATTAGAGAGCCTAATCGAGCTTGCCTAAGCTCTCTTCCAAGTTCTTGAAGCAAGGGGAGATCCACTTCAATCAAAATCGAGCTCAAGCTAAGAAGGAGGTGACCCATAGGAAGATCCACTCAGCCTCAGCCTCTCAAACTTTCACCAAAGCTTCGTCTCAACCAGACGAAGCTTCTCCAAGTGAATCGAGCGTCGGTGATCACCTCTGGCAAGGTATGCCATTTTTCGACCATTAAACTTAATGTGGTGTGGAGCTTTGTGAAAGAAATTTTAATCTCATGGAATTTTGACCGTTATATGTGCTTGCCATTAGGTTTAGATGGTGTGGGTTGACTTTCAATCCAATCTGAACTCGATCGAGCTCGGATCTTCTCTTTGAAAGTGGACGGTCCTTATTTTTCACAAGGAAGAACAGGGAAGGATCCCTGGTTGTCCATCCGTGCATTTTGCATGGACGGTCGAGATTAAAACACGCTTTATATTTAATTATATCCCCGATCCGGGCTTCACCGTCCGATCCGATGATACGGGAAAAGAGCGTAGCGTTGCCACCACGTGATGCTACGATGGGATATTTAAGTCACCAATCAGAGCGTGCCGCGTGTAAAGGAATGCTATGTCAGCTGCACGCGTGGCACGCCGTAGGGATTAAGGATTTAATTTGGATTTATATAATTTTAATTAATTACCTAAACTTCTAAAATTCATATCTAAGCCTAAAAAATTTATAAAAATATGAAATAAATTGCATTAGAAAGATATTGAACATAGAATATTCTAAAATTAATTTTGATTAATTTTGAATACTTCTTTTCTCTGAATTTGGGTTTTATTGAAAATTTTAATTTGTTGATTACCCTTTAATTAATCCACTAATTATTCCCAAATTTCTTTAGTATATTTTGGGGGATGACTTCTATCTCCCCTAATTTTCTTGGGATTTATTGGTGGCTTAATTGGGAAAATTGCTAATTCATTTCCTAATCACCCTTTAATGTAATTAAGATTAATTAAGGGTTTAATTAGTGATTTAATCCTTTGTTGAAGTTAATTAAGGTATGTTTCAGTGAATATGAGGTTTAAGGAATAATTTTGGGGCATTTCCCTTAAGCTATTCCTTAAACACCCTTTTCTTTTTTAATCCTCTCTTAATTAAAGGTTAATTCACTAATTATCCTCTAAATTGATTTCTTAAAATTCTAAAACTTTCAAGAACTCATTTGATTCTTCTTGGGTAGACGCTTAGGTGTTCAAGAGCCTATGTTCAATTAAAAATATCAAAATTCAACTCATATGTTTGAGAGGCATTTTGAAATTACTTAAGTTAAACCCCTTAGCTTAATTAATCATTAATCATGAGTCAAATTGCATTAGGCCCCTTTCTTCCTAGGTGCATTAAAAATTTAAATTCCTTGTGAGTTTTTATGTCATCTCATTGGCTCATAATTATTTGATTAACTATGCTAAAGTGGTGTAGGTAAGAGATAATTAGCATGCTTAATTCATACCTTAACATAATCAAAATATAAAAATGAATCTAATCATTTCAAAATTAAACAAAAATATCAAACACACATGGGAATAGGTTAGGAACAGGAAACTCACTTTATATTTTCAAAATTAAATCAAATTTAAAATCAAACAAAAATCATATTAAATAAACTTTGATTTGCTTTAAACTTTATTATTTCATAAGATTGTCTTTAAGAATTGATTAAGGTGAATGTGTTTACATGCTTTCATTACTTTAGTTCTTTCCCAACATGCTAAATATGTGTGTCATATAATTTCATACATTCATACTTTTCAAAAATCAAATTAAAAAAATGAAAATGTTTCTTTTATGTTAAATTGCATGTGTTGGCTAAAGTAAGAATATGAGTTCCTATTATCACTATTAAATCCAAATTATTTTCAAAATATATGAATCAATTATCAAAACTAAAAGTGTGTTAGTTATATCTTACTTATAAGTTTGCATGTGAGTAAAATATAAGGATGTGCTTAGTGTAGGTTTTCCTTCACCTCTCTTTTAGTATAGTTTTGAATAGGATTTGGCAAAGTGTATAATTCATTTGAAAAGAATCTAACACTTGCCTAATTCCATATCCTATTCATTCCTATGATATTACTTAAGAAGGATATCTATACTTGTGCATATAAGTTGTATAAATAAAAATGAATCAACCAACACAAACTTTTGCATTCTTTCTTTTCCATTTTTTTTTTTTTTGTACACATATTTGTATTTAAGAAAAGTGGTATATTAGTCTGGACAACTCCGAGATTGCGAGGCTTTAAGTAGCCTTAAGTAGGTCTTGTAACTTACACCACTAGTTAATAATAGCATCGTACTCACTTATGTCTTTCATACATTCATATGTGCGTATGAAAATTAGATAAGAAACCCCTTTGCTACTTAATAGAAATCATGCATTATAAACATTCAAATTTTTCTTAAATAAACTACTTAGCATGCATCATAAAGTGTGATAAACATTTCCATTTGTATGAATAGATATGTTTAGGACTCATTCATATGCATGTTATACATGTTGGGAAAGAAATGAAGTGATGTACGTTTTGTGAATTTAGTTCATTTTACTTATCTTGAAATGTCTTTCTTTTTGAATAGGTTTGTTTAAAGTTCATCTAATCAAAGATTAATTAAAACATATAATAAAACATTCACTAAACAAAACTAAAACATGAATCCATTTTAGAAATTACTTAGTTTAGGGAAGAAAAGAGAAGTTCTCTTCTCTTTTCCTCTCTTTATAACTTAGTAATTAATTGTAGGACTCACTTGAACGTAATCAAAATATAAAATAAAATCAACTCAAAATAATTAAATCACTTAAATGAAACCCTCTTCTAAGTTGAACATTCTTCACACTTAAAAAATTCTAACTTAAATCCATAGCTAAGCATACCATACAAACCTCTAAAACACGCACATTAGGCTAAGTCACCACTTCTAACTTTAGGTTAGGGCGATGCATGGCTTAATTCTTGCTTTTATTTTGTGATATATGTTTTAGTCTGGATATTAAATGTATGTGCATAGAATGAATAATAGGATGGTTTAGTCTAATCATTATTTTTTTGCAGGGGATTGTGCTTAAGGGGCGCTGTAATAAATAAAATATAAATGCTTTTGTTGTGCAGGTGCTTATACCCCTAAGCATAATCCAATATGCTAGGTGGACTTAGTCACCCATATATGGGGTGAAAAGTTCAAAATACATGTTTAAGATTTTGTGTAGTTTATTTAGCTAATCTATATTTTGTAGGTGTTAGATAGATTTACTTTTCCTTTTCATGTAATTTTTGCAATTATAATTTTGGAATGATTATTATGGGGATTAGAATGAGCATTGGTCATAAGATCTCATCTTTTGCACCATGTGAACCCTTTGGAGCAACCACCTTCCAACCATCCAAAAGAAGGAACCAAAAAAAAAAGAAGAAAAGAAGAAGAAAGAAGAAAAGATGAATGAAGAAATGAAGTTTGAAGACCCCCATAGCAATGAGTTTCTTGCTTAATTGTATGTAATTCATTTATAATCTAGGTTGTATAAGGGTAGAGCTCGGCTACCCAATTTATTTTCGAGTTTGTGCGGTGGTACTTGACCACAATGACCTCTTATTAATTTATGATTAGCTTTATAAATTGATTGATGATTTGTTTAGCTTGTGCATTAAGTGACATCTTTTTCCTAGTTTCTTCCTTGCTTTATGTATGGCCTGGGTGTGGATTAGGCTCTTAGAAAAAAATAAATCTTCTACCAAATTTAACAGTTCAAAACTAAAAATAAAGAACTCATAATCTCACCTAAAGCTTAGGCTAAAATCAAGATAAAAGAATTAGTAACCCCTTTGCTGGATGAATACTTCTTTTATAATATCATGCAAAAATATATATTATTTTCACACTTGATTGGAGGGCTTCCACCTTTTCCAGAGAAACTTGGCTTGACCTTTGAGAGACATGGTGGAAACACACCTCCTCCGCTCTCACTGATTTTGGCCAATAAATTCATTTCTCATGCATTAGGCATATGAATCCTATTAACCTGAGTCAAAATAATTTTCTAAAAATGAAAATAAAATGTAATATGATTTGCATTAGATTTCGGTCATTTGAAGCATACCCTTACATAATCTAGTCTCTTTAAGGAGTGAGTTTAAGGACTTAGTCTCTTTCTAAATAAATAACAGTCTAGCTATCTTGCATAAAACATATGATTTGCCTACATGAATTTAAAATCATAGGAGGTATTAGTTGGCAGCCATCCCAGGTGGTTGTAAGTCCAAGCAGTCGAGTAATTTATTCTTTCTTATGGAGACAAACCAAATACTCATTTTCACCTTAGATTTAGGTTGTGCTTTTGGCCTTCGTCAAAGCTCCCTAGATTTAGATTGTGAGATTGTTTCTCCCTTCTATGGGCCTTAAGCATAAATCCTCACCTCTTAGGCATTTTCTTAATATCGTGTTATGCAATCATAAGTCCTAAACTTCTAACAAAAAGTCAACTCAAATGAATAATTTAATTTCAAAAATGCAACCATATGATAGTTTGAGAAGCTCGGTATGTTTCCTAACATCATGGGCATCTCCTACTTTTCTTCCTTTGGCTTTGATAATAACTCCCTCTCTTTGATCAATCTCATTTGATCTTCCGAAATAAACTAATCGATTGATAGTCCTACATATTGAACTCTTTGGAGACAACGATCATTTACCTTAAATGAGAGTATTTTTAAAGAATCGCATTCCTTAAGATGTAATTAAATATATAGACTTGCTCCTGTAGGGAACTTAATGAACTTGATTTAAAATAAATCATATTTTATTTTTCCATGTAAAGTAGGGGATGAATCTTTGGTACACATGCAGACCCAATGTCCTTAGGAGTCCTTGTTGAGGTGATTAGGTCCATTGTAGGGTGGTGACTTCTATCTTTCGAGATACTACACCTCTCCTCAATGTCGTACCCGATCACCCTCAATAAGAACATCTGCGGATCTACGTTGTGTCAAAAATGCATAAAAAGATGAGATGTATATTTCTATCTTCATTTTATCTCGCATAGAGTGAAGATGGGAATATATATTTACTTCTTTAGAAAATCTCATATGAACATTTTCCCTATAGATTCGCACTCATTAATGTATTTACACATATCTTTCAACATTTAAGTTAAGCTATGGAAAATATCATGCTATTGTATTTGCAAGCCTACATAAATTGAAATACTTGAATATTGTATAAAATTGCTTGAAAATGAATATAAAGAGTTCACTTTATTCAAGTATTTATATGTATATTGAAGCTATAGATTCAAACAACAGTTTGATTTGTAATTTTGCATGAAAATTCAACTCCTCAAAAATACTTCAGTGAATCAATGGAGTGTAATATTCAAGTTGATTCCTCCTCTTTTTGAAGGTTCTTCATTTAGCTTGTTTCTTGTTTTCATAACTCGTTGATTAATAAAGCTATTTATTCTCATACCTTATCATATAATGGATTTCTACATTCTTATGAAACATCCTTAGATATTTTAAGCTTATGAATAGATCAACCCATGCTATGAATATAGGTACCTTCTCTCTTTTCAATTCAACATTCAACTCCATAAAATTTGCTCATACAAATATTTAGTTTAATTAGGCATTACTGCTAAAACTTCAAGTACTTGAATTGGAGTTAGTTATGTTATGATATGCATAGGAAGCTTATTTGAAACGTCCCGCATTCATGGCTCCCTTAACGAGTTCTATCGTCTTCATAATATATCATTAATGGGCTCTTGATTTCATAATTCACCAAATTTTTTGATTAAAATTATCATGAGTTATGGTGGAGTCCACATAAAAGTTGATTTCTGCCTATAAATAGAATGAATTCCCTTCTTTTAAATTCATTATTTTCATTTGTCTTGACTTTTCTATGGGGGTTCTGCAAGTTCAAGTTCTTAAAGTGTATATTAATTATATTTCAGGTAAGATTTTTATTTATCATTTATAGTCAATTTTCCTTTGAATTTTAATTTAAGCTTGTTTACATAAGTCATAGTCGTTTAAATGATTTTTATTTAGATTTGTTTAATTTATGAATTTTAATCCAAATTTTGGCAACATTTCAACAAGATTCGATCATCGACAGTGATCTAACTATTTACCACCCGTCATGCCCTAATAAGCAAGACGGTTGTTGTTTTGAATCACTTTGGCCGACTTTCAATCTCTTTACACCCTAATGAGAATAACGAGGTCCTCAATCACCTACATAAAAACAAATATATATACAAATATTATTCTCCCTTTTTTTTTAAAGTCTCAGATTTAGTCAAAATTTCGGCAGAATTTTGATATAGAGGTGTCGCATCTAACATTTTTTTTGCTACTCTCTAACGAAATGCGTAGAAGCTGTCATGATACACGTATTTCATCTCATCACGATGAGTGCATTCAAACCGTGATAAAGAAAGCATATATATATATATATATATATATATAATTTTCACATTTAGATCACACATCCACAACTAATTTACTATATCATTGACATTGGAAGAGCAATAGTTGAAGGAATTGATAATGTGAGCAAGGAAATCGATTGAGTATTGGAGTGTTGCAAGAAGAGAGGGAAAAAGGTAGCAGGAATAATTACAGACAATCCAGTAAAAGAACTTTTTAATGATTCCATAGTTTGTGAAAATATTGGAAGCATACGCTTAACCTCTTGCAGCCTGCTTCCAGGAAGTAGCGTGATGATCTTGTTTCCAGGAAGAATCCCATGTTGTTGTCGAAAAGCATCACCATTTCCTTGGAACCTCCAATTATAAGATGATGAATCAAGTTTCATGTTCAAGTGAAAAGCATCTTCCAACAAGGGGTGGCCAACATATGATGCAGCTAGCCCATTTAATCTGCAAACATCTACTTCAAATGGAAGAATGCATAACAAATAGTCAGCAAATTCAGATAATTTTCCTAGTCTATATTCACCTCCTTTCCATGCCCAAAATGAAGGTGCAACGTAATGGACACATATATGACAATGCTCTTCCCTAGTATATCTGACTTTAAGGTGCTTCAACGAAAAGAGAACCCCTTTGAATCAATTGTCACCACAACATGAGGCTAGAACAGTGTAGCTGCTTCAATGGTTTCTTTTAACTTTATCTACCACAACAAATTCAATTCCTTATTTTGTTTAAGTATGGCAGCAATTCGAAGATCCCCATCACTGAAATGTCTTCCATGGGAAAGAGAACAAAAGAAAAGGAACCTTCGTTTGCTGCGGTTTGAGGAAGAACCAGAGGTAGAAGAGGAGAATCGAAGCGAAGCAGACAGCCTCAACGGAATCCTTTCCCACGGAATGTGCGGCTGTGCGCTCGGTTGGAAGAGGGGTTGGAACGATAGGGAAGAAGGATTTCGTTTCCTTGCAGTTGAAGGAGTTGTCTCTGGCTTGCGGTTCCTCAACCGAACAAAAAGGAGAGGAAAGGCGGGATCGATTTCTTGAGGAGGATCGGCCGAGCGGAAGGGATCGGGTCGATCGGGAGGAACGAACGAAGAAGCGAACGAAACGAGAAGCTCGGGATCGGGTCGACCGAGGGGAAGAGGGGTAGCGTGTCTCTGTGAGAGATCGATCCGGGTTAGGGGAGAGGTCCGGTTAGGTTTATTACATGTAAATAGATTTTTTTAATTAATTTTCTAAGTATTTAATCCATTTTAATGTAAATTTTACACTGACCTCAATATAGGATTAATATTATTGCATACTAGAAAATCAATTACGGTAGAAAAAAAAGTTTTGAAGAAATCCAAGAGTATTTAAAGAAATGAACAATAAAACTTCAATTTTACGTAAAACCTCGAAAAGAGAAAAATCAATATAACCCAAAAAAGCACACTATGTATGTTTGAGTACAAGATCTTCCTCGGATTACTGAATCAGATTATGAGAGCAACAATGTATGTGACAATGATAAGTTGTAGAAGTAGTAATGCAATAATGAATGCAAATGGAACAATCGTGAAATGCAGGAACAATCACGTAGTAGTCTCATGAGACCGTGAGATCGACGACGGCAGGATCAATGGCCGACGGCAGTGTGGCACGACGATTGTGTTTGGAGGATCTTTAGAGCTCTCTCTCTCTCTTGGGGCCCCTCTCATATGTGGAATGAGGCTATTTATGTGGAGGGAGTGGCCTCTATAAATACATGCAAAATCTGAACCACTCCACTTCATCGGACGGCTTAGAATGATTCCTTTGCTCATTTGATGTATTTTAAGTATTTGAATGCTCAAATGAAATCGGAATTGTAAGATCTTGGGCTTGTTGGATTCGGATTGTTGAGACGCTCGATTTGACTATAAACACTTTATATTTGAGAGCTATTTAGGGATTTAACTGATATCCCAAAGTTTAATGATATTTTAAGAGCTTGATCTCACGTTTCAACTTGGACTTTTGCTTTTAACATCAAGATTCGTGCTTACTAGTAGTATTTTAAGTGTCATATTGTCCTATTTTTGGATGACATTATCTCAATCATCCAAAAATATATGTCAAATACTTGAAAATAGCAAATTCTTCAATGAAATTTGATGGTCCATTAACCACACATTTTGAGAGAACAGATCTTCATGGGAGCACAAGATTATGACTACTGGAAGATGCGTACGCAGGCGTGTATGCTGCAGATTGAGGTTACAAACCCATCCGGCAAACGGGTGTCATGGAACAGCGTAGCTTGATACGGCAGCCGGTCAGTACGGCTTGTCACGAAATGAGGGACCGCTGGCGCAGACCGTAGCAAAAAGACACCAGCGGCGGTCGGCGAACCTGACGCAGGGCCGATCAGATAGGGCATCGCGCGGTCTCGCAGATGGAGGGGCAGCCAAGGCTGGCGGCCAGAAGGGCGGAGGTCAGGCTGCATGGCCAGACTGCTGGCCCAAACAACGGTTTTGAGTTGGAGGTTTTGGTGATTTTAGCGGTTTTGATGATTTTGCCTAGAAGGGGTCAATAAAACCCCTCTAGGGAGAAGACACCTTCTTCTTCTTGAGAGAAGGTCAGGAGTCGATCCACGGTACTCGTCGTTGTTTTTTCCTCGAAGAGGCGCCAACCTCGATGGTTTAGAGATCAAGGCCACCAGCGGAAGAGGGTAGCGTGTCTCGAGAGATCGATCCGGGTTAGGGAGAGGTGGTTAGGTTTATTACATGTAAATAGGTTTTTTAATTAATTTTCTAAGTATTTAATCCATTTTAATGTAAATTTTACACCTAATCAATATAGGATTAATTGTCTTGAAAACCAATGCGGTAGAGTAAAAGTTTTCTCCTTAGCGTGAAATCCAACACATCGGTATTTAAAGAGTGAATAATAAAACTCTATAAATTTTACGTGGAAAATCTCAAAATGAGAGAAAAACCACGGGGTCTAGCCCAATAAAAAGTTTCCATTATGTATCTGTTTCAGAGTACAAGATATTCCCACGGATTACGAATATATGAGAAAGAAACAACAGCTATGTGACAATGATCAGGTTGTAACAGTTGCTAGTAGTAGCAGATGATGGTGAACTGTGCGGAGCAATCACCGGTGGAAATGCGAGGAATAATTATTGGCAGAAATGCAGGGAACAATCACTAGAATATCATGATGGAGACCGAGATCGACGGCGCAAGGATCAATCTACGGCGGCTGGTTGATGACCGCCGAATGGTGGCACGATTGTGTTTGGAGGATCTTTAGAGCTCCTCTCTCTTGCTTGCCCTCTCATATGAGGAATGAGGGGTTATTTATAGGAGTGAGTGCCTCTATAAATAAATGCAAAATCCAACCACTCCACTTCATCGACGCCGTAATGATTCTTTTGATCATTTGATGTATTTTAAGTATTTGAATGCTCAAATGAAGTCATAATTGTAAGATCTTAGGGTTCTTGGATTCGGCTCGTCAAGACACTCGATTTGACTATAAACACTTCATATTTGAGAGTTATTTAGGGATTTAACTGATATTCCAAAGTTTCCAATGATATTTTAAGAGCTTGATCTCGATTAGTTTCAACTTCGGATCAGCTTGCTTTTAACATCAAGATTTGTGCTTCGACTAGTAGTATTTTAAGTGTCATATCAGTTGCCCCCTATTTTTGGATGACATTATCTCAATCATCAAAAAATATATGCCAAATACTTGAAAATAACAAATTCTTCAATGAAATTTGAGGGTCCATTAACTACACATTTTGAGAGAACAGATCTTCATAGAAGCACAAGATTATGACTACTATGCGGATACGCGGTAGTATGCTGGTGAGATTGAGATTACTGACCCATCCCGTACGAAGCGCCATGGCGCCATGGGCGCCATGCGCGTAATATGGCGCGCTATGCGGTAATGGGTCAGTTCATGGTCGTGGCTACCGGCGTAAATGCACGTAAGAGGTCACTGCGCTCAGGTAACGACGCCGGCCGGTCGGCGTACGGATCATGCGCGTTCAGGCGTAACACTACGGCGGCGATGAGCGATGGTGGCGCAGACGCACGTGCCGGTCCAAAATGGCCATTTTAGGTTCGGCAATTTTGGCTTTGACGCTTTTGATGATTTTACCCTTTGCCCTTAAGGGTCTATAAAATCCTAAAGGAGAAGACATTCTCTTCTTGTTGAGAGAAGATCATTCTGAGTTGATCATGCCCGCAGATTACGCCGTTGTTTCTTCGAAGAGGCCAACCGCCCACCATCCGGAGGCATGCGACATACCGTTGTTCGGTTTTCCTCGAAGAGGTATCAACCGCCTCGTCGGACCCGAAGTTTGAGGCGATCAAGGCGCAGATACGCTGTTGTTCGGTTTCCTCGTGGAGTCAACCGTCGTGACCGTCCGGATTGAGGCGACCGCGTTTGCGGCATATCCGAGTCCGAAGAACCGCCTCGGTTTGACGTCTGTGTTTGAGGCGATCCGCTACAGATACGCCGTTGTTCGATTTTCTCGCGCAACCGCTCGGACCGTCCGGTTTGAAGGCGATCAAGGCCCGCGTACATACGCCGTTGTTTTGGTTTTCTTTGAAAGAGGCGCCAACCGCCTCGCTGGACCCGCTCGCAGGCATCGCGCCATGGTACATACCGCCGTTGTTTCCTCGGGTGTTAACCGCCTCCGGACCGTCTGAGTTTGAAGGCGATCGCGCCCGCTGTACATACGCCCGCCTCGAAGAGGTGTCAACCGCCCGACCGTCGAAGTTTGAGCGATGACGACGATAACCGGAGACAGTGATGATGGTGATGACGGCAGTGGCGGCCGGCATCGGTAGTTGGCAGGGATGATCGGTGACGATGGTGGTGACCGGCAGAGATGGATGGCGATGACCATGGAGATTGCCGGGCGATAATCGAGGTGACCGGTGATCGTGATTCGGCCGACGGCGTGGCAGAACCGGCGAGCAAATATGGTGGCGATTGACGCGATGATGGCAATGCCCGGTGATGGTGACCGATGAAAGTGGTCGGCGGTGCTGACCGGTGACGGTGGTGATTTTTGACCTATCCGAGGTTGTTTGTCAGAGTGTGTTCTGTCATGTACCGCAAAGGTGTTCATGACGGGTGATTTTGACCTGACGCGGATATGCATGATGGTCCATAATGGTCGATGTGTTCATATGTTGCCCCATCATAGAATCAATGCCGAAGCTTGAAATCTACGAATAGGATGTTGAAGAATAGCTAAAGGTGAGACTCTCATAGTTGTGAGATGGATAATGATTGCTTTGAAGGTGAAATTCTCGCATTAAGCGCCATAATGCATGTATAACATACGAGGGTCAATGACGAGAATGTGTCAAGTTACTAACAATAATTGGTGGATTAGCTGAGCCGCATGATGATGGATGAGTAGAATTAGCGGTGTCAAGGAGATCAGCATCACGGTCTCTACGCGGAGGAACTTCAATGTCAAGGAGATTAGCATTTTGACCTCCCATGGCTAACGATTGATCTTGGGGGAGATGTGTTTGTGTGGGTGTTGCTCTCGTCGATCATCTCATTTTGAGACTCTTCCATTAGGTGGACACGATCTTCTAAAGAGATTCTTGTCGCTCCTTCATCGATAGGTCACGTCATCGTGGGAGTGAGGCGTAGCCCTTCAAGATTGGTTTTGAGAGTGACGGAGTTGGAGGGAGGCTCCGTGACAGTATTGCACCTATTGGCCATAATGCAGATGTTCACAGAAATTGTGGTTGAGGGAATCTTTTCCCACGACGGCCAAACTAAGTTATGCTAGAAAACCAAATTGCAGAGTAAAAGTTTAGCTTCATTGTGAAATCCAACACACACACAGGTATTTAAAGAGTGAATAATAAAACTCCATAATTTTTACATGGAAAATCTCAAAAAGAGAAAAAACCACGGGGTCTAGCCCAATAAAAAGCTTCCACTATGTATCTATTTGAGTACAAGATCTTCCCGATTGATTACGTAATGAGAAAGAAACAATAGCTATGTGACAATGAAGTTATAATAGTTGCTAGTAGCAGATGATGAACCGGGAGCAATCACTGGTGAAAATGCGAACAATTATCGCGAAATGCGTGAAATAATCACCAAGAATAACATGATGGAGACGCAGATTGACACCAAAGGATCAATCTGGCTACGGTGGTTGACCATCATCGTGGTGCGATTTTGGAGGATCTTTGAGCTCTCTCCTCTCTCTTCGAGCCCTCTCATATGAGGAAGGGACTATTTATAGGGAGTGCCTCTCAGAAATACATGCAAAATCCGAATCACTCCACTTCATCGGACGACTCAGAACGATTCCTTTGATCATTTGATGTATTTTAAGTATTTGAATGCCCAAATGAAATCGGAATTGTAAGACCTTGGGCTTGTTGGATTCGGCTCATCGAGACGCTCGATTTGACTATAAACACTTCATATTTGAGAGCTATTTAGGGATTTACCTGATATCCCAAAGTTTCCAAGGATATTTTAAGAGCTTGATCTCACCGCCAACTTGGATCGCCTTGCTTTTAACATCAAAATTCTAACAGTAGTATTTTAAGTAAATATCAAATATATATATATATATATATATATATATATATATATATATATATATATATATATATATATATATATATATATATTGATGCAAGGTTATTTTGTTGTTCCAATGCAACTAAATTCATTTCATGATGCCATTTGATTCAAGCTGGCATCAAATCAGGTATATTTCAGCTTAAAAATGTGTGTTGCCGCTTCCAATCATTCGACATTCATGCAAATCTGTCCGAATTGAGTGAGAATAGTCTCATTTGATAGATTTTGACATTTTAAAACTAACGACGTAATCAATTTTATAAATGAAGGTCGTTTGGATATCATTGTAGTTTCTGAACTTCGATATGCTCGTATGCACATTGACAACTCAATCGCTTGATTGGTTGATTGTTAGATTATGCAATATTTATATTCTAATAAATTTTGATGTTTTGAATGTGATGACAAAGTTCGTTCATCGATCGGAGGGCATCATTGCAGCCTCCCGACTCTGATATACGTGTTAGCACATCGACAGCTCGATCGCTATATTGTGCAATATTTATATTCTGACCAATTTTGATGTTCTGAACGCGTTGGCCAAGTTCGTTCATCAATCGGAGGTCATTTGAGCATCGTTACAGCCTTTTGACTCTGATATGCGCATCAACACATTAACAGCTTGATCGCTTGATCGTTAGATTGTGCAATATTTATATTCAAACTAGTGTTGATGTTTTGAATGCAATGGCGAAATCCGTTTATCGATCGGAGGTCGTTTCGATTGATTTCGATAATGTTTGGTGCATCTCAGCTCCGATTTGCGAGCTATTATATCAAAAGTCTGTCAAATTTGAATTTTGAGCTCGACTTGACTAATGTATCACACATGGAGGTCAACAAGAACCAAGAAGATGTAAATAAGGTATGAGTCAACATTAGTGTTAATAGTGTGCATCAGCTTCATTGATGATAGTTTGCATCAATGTTAGTGTTAATCGAGCACATCAATGTTAGGGTTAAAAACTTACTTCAGCTTTATTAATAATAGAAGGTGTTGATATTATTCATGATAGTTGGCATCAATTTTATTGATAATGGCATGCGTCGATGTTTGTGTTAACAATGTACATTGATCATCTTGACAATGACGTGTATTGATGTTGTTGTTGATAGTGTGCATCAGCCTTATTAATGACAATGAGAATCGATGATATAGCATGTATTGACACCTCCATAAGCTACCCTGAAGCCTTCTCTCATTGTAATTTCTACAGCATGCATCATACTAGTTGATAATGGTGGGTACATTGATATTAATGATGTGCATAAACATTATTGGTGATGTTGAAAGCTATCATTATGGTGACACAAATGAGAAGTTAATGAGTATATATGTTTTAGTGTTGATTGAATGCATCAATTTTCTTGGTTATGGCAGGAATCAATGCTAGGTGAGACAACAACAATATTTATGTTGATGTTGATAGGGCATAAATATTAATATTGACGATATGTATTAATCTTATTGATGATGATGAGCATCAATATTAACAGTGACAATGTCAAACAATTTTAACACTAATAACAAGAGTCCATGTTGTTGATGAAGTTAAGCTATGAAGTTAATGACCTAATGATCATCGCATTACTATCAATGACAAGTATCTATCTTATTTGCGATATAAAATTGTAAATTGGGCCCCAAAAAGTCTCCAGTGATGCTTGTTAACATCAATTGATAGTTGGAGGTATCTTCATTCTCTAAGGTTTATCCCATTCCAACACCCTTAACGTGTATAATAAGAGCTATTTATAGATTTTAAAAGTAATATTATGACTATTTTAGCCAAAACCACTTCACACTTCTTCAGACAATTTGCGTTGATCCCATTGACTGTATAATATTTTTTGGACATTTAAGGACCTTTATGATATTAAAATGAATAGGTCTTCGACTCATTTAATAATAATAATAAAAATAAAAATAATAATAATAATAATAATAATAATAATAATAATAATAATAATAATAATAATAATAATAATAATAATATAATATATTTTTTTATTTTAAATTAAATTGAGTCAAATATAATTAAATAAATAATTATTTATATTCAATTTGTTTATATACCGAACTTTAAATATCTGTTCATTCGCTCAAACTCAAGGAGAGCTGTATACGAACAATTAGCTCTTTTTTTTTTTTCTGACAGCCCTAGCTCAGACGATGGAGAAATTCGAAGCAGAAGAAGAAGGCGTGGAGACATTCCTCGGCGCGATCCGGCCACCGAAGCTGGAGGACGCAGGCCTCGAGGAGTGCGCCCTCCCGACAGAATCGATCATGGAAGCTTTCTCCCGAGCTGCCGCCTCCCTCAAATCGCATTGTCTTCCCCTTTTCTGGCTCTACAGACGAGTCCTTTGAAGGGGAAGGCGGCGGATGCGTTCAGGATCCAGGACCAAGCAACGGCCAGATCCCAGACAAGCTTCTTGGCGTCGGCGAGATATTCCCGCCGGTGGGGCCGTTATGTGGTGGTGAGGGACAGGAGGTGGAGTGCGATGGCACGAAGGATGACGTGGTCGTCGTCGGTGCCGGAGGTGGGAAGCTAGACGCTGATAGGGTTGTGATTGCGGGCGGAGTTGGGGAGGAGGGAGAAGGGAGGGAATTGGGTTTTGGAGGTAAGAGGGGCTGCACCGTAGATGGAGACGTGTTTCCTGGAGTGAATGATGGTCATGCCCATGATGGCGATTTGGACGAAGATGAAGAAAGTATGGAGAGACCTATACTGATTGAAGGACAAATTTCATTGTGAGTTCATTGTAGGGTTCACTACCTCTTATTAGTATGATACTTTCCTTTCTATTGTTTTCTGTCTCCATTTGTAACTTGTTGGAGTGGAATTAGCATGTGGTTGTTTTTGTATGCTATTTGCATTCTGGATATGTGTTTGGTTACCGATCTTGGATGTTATTAAAATTTGTAGATTCACGATACCACAAAGTGTGATTAATAACAATTGGTAGTTTGGTGAGAAACCTGAAATGGAAAGTATTTTTTAATTTCTGTAGGAAAGTGTAGTTGCATCTTTAAACTTTTTTTTTTCTATGTGAAGTTCGGCAGTTTTTGCGGTCGCTAACTGTGGCATGGCTGGGAAATGATTCTATTGATGCAATGAAGCACCTGAGTTTGGCCTAACAAACTGTTAAAGGCGATCCCAAGAAATGCTGTTAAATAAGCTAGACTTGGAAAGGGGCAGATCAAGTTAATGTTCATTTCTCATTCTAGCTTCGTTGTACCACATATCTATGCGCATATATTTAAATTTTGAGTCTCATTGTCTGTTCAAGATGGTTTTGATTCTGTTGTAGATACAATTTTTTTATCAATTTTCATTTTGATCTGTATCATAAACCATTCAAAAAAGCTTTCAAGATGAATGGAGCTCTGGAAATGATTTTCACTTTGACTTCCTATAACTAATTATTTTAATTTTCTCATTATATTTCTGTTGTGTAATTTTTTTGCTTTATCTATGCGATTGCCTTTTTGGGGTTGATGCATGTACTCTTCTTTATCTGGCTTTCAAAGTGGCCAACTTTTCCATCATTTTCACATTCTTAGTGTTGTTATATATCAATTCCATATGGTCATTTTATTTCTGTCACAAGTTGAACTGTTTGTGCAGTCATGTCAATTTCACGAGGTTGCTAGCCATTGTGATAATGTTGATCACCTTGTTCCTTAGAAGCTTGCTCGTAATTTTGAGAACTCTCTCTTGGGATAGTGGTGGAACTAGAATTTAAAGAGAGAGGTGGCGGCTGCCCACCTAGTTAGGGGTGGTGAAATCTAGGGAAATAATTAATGTATTTTATAGTATTAAGACAACAACAACAACAAGCCTTAATCCCACTAGGTGGGGTCGGCTACATGAATCCTTCGTCTCCATTGTGTCCTATTGTGAGTCAAATTCTCATTTAATTCAAGTATACTAAGATCATTTTTTATACATCTTAACCAAGTCTTTTTTTCTACCTCTACCTTTCTTAACATAAGGAAAATCTAATGCATCTACTCTCCTAAGTCATGATCTCGACGCTTTATGTAAACCATCTAAGCGACTCTCCTAATCTTATCTACCACCTGAGCTACTCCAACTTTTTCCGAACTTACTCATTTTGCATTCTATCTCTAAGAGTAAAGCCACTCATCCACTGAGCATCCTCATCTCTGTAATACTTAACTTAGTCTTATGCTTCTTTTATTGCCAACATTCGCACTATAAGTCATCAGTCTTACCACCATCTTATAAAATTTTCCTTAAGTTTAAGTGGAACTTTTCTATCACATAATAAAGCCGATGCATTCCTCCACTTCAACCATCCAACTTGAATTCTACTAATAACATCTCTATCTATTTCACCATCATTTTGAACAATAGAGCCTAAATATCAATCGCTCACTCTTATTAATGACTTGATCACCTAAAGTCAACACTATCACTAAAATTTCTACAACTAAAATTACACTCCATATATTCGCTTTAGATCTACTTAAACTAAAAAACCTTTAGACTAAAGTTGATCTCCATAATTCAAGTTTTTGTTGGACTCCTCTAGTCTTATCAACAAGAAGAATGTCATCAAGAAAGCATACACCAAAGTACATCTTCTTGTAAATGCCTCGTAAGAACATCCATAACTAAAGTAAAAAAGATGAGGGCTTAATGTTGATCCTGTAATCCAACCAAATAGGAAAATATTTTGTCAATCCTCCTTGTGTTTGGACACAAGTAATGCCTCTAGTATACATATCCTTAATGACTTGAATATAACCAATATTAACTTCTTTCTATTCTAGAACTCTCCAAAGAACATCTTGAGACTTTATCATAAGCTTTCTCTAAATCAATAAATATCATATGTAGATCCTTCTTACTTTCTATGCTTCTCCATCAAACCTCTTAACAAATGTATAGCATCTATAGTAGATCTACCGCATGAAACCAAATGACAGGAGAAACTTCAGATCACATCGTAACCTATGCTCAATTACTTTCTCCCATAATTTTAATGTATGACACATTAACTTAATTCCTCTATAATTTGCACACTCTTGTGCATCACCTTTATTCTTAAATATAGAACCAACAAACTCTTTCTCCACTCATCCGATCTTTTCTTTAAAATAACATTAAAAGATTTATAAGTGAAATTCCTTGATCTCCTAAACATTTTCACACATCTATTGGAATATTATCCTCGGCTTTTCACATTTCATTTTCTTTAAAGCTTCACTAACTTCGTGATTAAATGAATAAAAAAATAAAATTCTCTATTTTGTTTAGTAAGGTGTTAAAATCAATCGATTTCGATCCTTGAAAAGTTTATCAAAATACCCCATCCACCTATTTTCAATATCTTTTCTAAGAAAAGCACTTTATTATTTTCATCCTTAATACCCCTCACTTGAACTATGTCTTTACTTCTCCTATCTCTTTGGTTTTTAACTTATACATACATCTTTCACCTTCTATCTAATCTATCAGATAAATCACTAAAAGTTTAAATTTTCAGATCATATATTACTTTCTTAGAATCTCTACGCCACTTTATATCTTTCCCAATTCTCGAAGTTTTACATATAAATCAAGTTTTATAATAATCTTCTTATTTCTTATCTTTTCTGACACTCGACTCCACCACCAACTATTCTTATTAAAAGAGTTTTTTCCTTTTGATTTTCCAAGACATCTTTAAGAACTGCTTTCACTGATATTTTTTCCCACATAACGCTTTTCCTTATGAACATCCCAAATTCCAATTTAGCTTTAAAATATTTTATTTGTGTTTTAAGTCATTCCCATCTAATCCTGATAATTTATTTATTTTTCTCTTACAACCTTTCATCTTAAAATCTAAAACTAATACCGATGCGTATTTAAACTTTCACTTGGAATGATCTTACAATCTTTACAATCTAAACGATCTATTTTTCTTATCAGAAAATAATCAATCAGTGTTTTACTAGATCCATTTTTATAAGTAATAATACGTTTCATCTTTTTAAATAAAGTAAGAACTACAAAATCATGTGAAGAAAATCTAATATACCCTACCTTCTTCATTATTACCCAAATCCATAACCACCATGAATACTTTTAAAATCTTCTACCGCTCTACCAACATGTCCATTTAAATCTCCCCAATAAATATTTTTTCTTCAAGTAGTATTAATCTCTAATTCATTCCAAAATGTTTCAGCTTACCTCCAAACCTAGGGAGTATATAGACACTTATAACATTGATAATCTTAAGATCAACAATAATCTTTAGTTTATAATTCTATCTCCACATCTATTAATACTTATAATATTATCCTTCAAACTTTTATCTATAATCACACCTACACCATTTCTAGCCGATTTTACTCAATACCAAAGTTTAAAACCTAAACTATCAATCTCTCGCCTTTCACCAACCCATTTAGTTTCGAACACATAAAATATTTATCTTTCTATGAACCATAATATCTATTAATTCCATTAATTTACCTGTAAGAGTACCTATATTCCAAGATCCTAACCTAATTCTAGTTTACTGGACTAACTTCTTTGCCCGCATCCGTCCATAATGTGGAACCCTTGCTTATTTAACATCGCACCGCGCCATGCGGCTAGCACATTTTCTTTGTATTCAAACCGCAGCGTGTCGCTTGGGGGGCCTCTAGTATTAACACAATGATTTAAAGGTTATTCATTATTACGACAAATTTTACGGCTATCGACTACCTAACGCAACCCTCCACTTTTTGCATCCGGACTTGGGACCGGCAATGGTAGTGTTAAAAATCTAGGGGTGGTGCCCACCTAGTTAGGGGTGGCGAAATATAGGGTAATAATTAATATGTTATATAATATTAAGAGTTTAGTAAAAATCTAGAGGTGACGACTACCTCTCCCAGGTTCTACCACTACTTGGGATTATGAGTTGTCACAAAAAGTCATGTTTTCATGATGTCACCAGGCATGTGATGAGTTAAAGTGAAACCAACATTATTATTGGTATGATAGAAAGTGGAGGACATAAGTCTTATGTTGTATAACTTTTTTGTGCTAATAGTCCAGATGGAAAACAAAAGTTATACATCCCTTCCTGCTTAACTTATCTGTTTGTTTTTTCCATGTAATGTGCAACTATATTTTTGTGTTTTCCTTGACAAGAATGAATATTTTCATTATTTTATGATAATAGGTTATTTTTCTTAGGTCTTATTTGGCTTCTTGCAAGGTTCCTAAGAGTGTATTTTTCCTTGAAGATGCGGTCTTATTCTTCTAATGTGCATTTGTGTATTTGTGTTATCTTTTATAAATGATAGTTTTATATTGTTAAAACAAATGGGGTATTGGTTGAAACAATTCTGAATATGTAGCTAGCACCTTTTCATTTACAATAAATCAACAATTTCTGGATAAAAAATTTTCATCTGCAATAATCCAATAATTTGTGGTCAACTACTTTTTCTCTATAGCAATCCCCAATTAGTGAATGTTTGCTTTCCATCTACAATAATTTAATAATCCATGGACATCAACATTCCATTTTTATGGTGTAATTAATTTTGGGTTTCAGAATTTAACATTGATGTTCAAATTTGTTTCTTTCCTTGATAGTTATTTCTCTACCAATATATTTATATCTTTTCATTCGATTTTTTATAAAAACAAGTGAATATAACTCAATCATACAATCTTTTATTTTCTACGCTTCTCCCTTTTTATTTTAATTAAGATGGTATTAAAGCCATAAGGTTTTACTTCCTGCAAGGGTCTTTCAAGTCTATCCTTCATGCTGATAGGTGCTTCACCAACACTGAAAGATAGTCTTTGTTCAACAAAAGTGATAAAAACATATGTGAAGGATCTCTAAAGAAAGAAGATGGTGGTTGTTGATCTCCATATATGTGTCATAAGTCGAAGCTTCAAGTTTCACTTCAAATGTAATAACATAAACGGCTCAAAATGCCTGACGCACCAAAATAGTAAACGACCCGATCGACCATGCGCTCGAACGCCAAAATTGATCGATTATAAATATTACATAATATCGATCGAGCCGTCGATGTCTACGCATATCGAGTCGAAGGCTGACGATGTCCGACCTCCATTCGCAAAATTGATCGTGTTGTTCAAACGCCGTCAAAAAATACCGCGAGGCGTCAATTGATTCGGACGTAAATGTTGAATGATCGGAAGTGATAACGCGCGCAGAAAGTCGCCAAAATCGTCGAAATGACCTCCGATCACGAATGGACTCGTGTGTTGATGTCGAAATTGATTAGAATATAAATATTGCACGATGATCAATCGATCGGCGATCAAGTCGTGCCAAGCCGCGCGCTATCGGTCGAGGCACGTAACCAAACGATCTGCACGAAATTGATTGCGGCTAATTTCAAAATGTTGAAATTTATTAAGTAAAATTGTTCGCACTCAATTCGGACAAGTCTGCTAAATTGATTAAAATGATAACGCAGCGTTTTATTTTGAAATTGACTGGCCTTGAACAAAACCTCCGATTAACAAGCATTGCATTAATATCGAAATAATCTTGAATCAACATATATATCAACCCTATATTGAGATCGACGTAAAATTCACATTTAAACTAATTAAACATTTAGAAAAATCAATTTAAAAATTAATTTAATCCTAACCTAAATCCCTAAATTATCCTAATCCATGCTTGATCTCCCCAATTGCGATCGGATCTCTCTCTCTCTTTGTGCGGGGCTTCTGAGCTTCCCTCTTCCGATCTTGATCGAACTCCTTCCGCACTCCTCTTCATGCGGGATCTCAGTGACGCGCTCTGTCCCTCCTTGCGTTCGCTTCTCTCCAACTGATTCCCCCTTTTTTCTTCTTCCCTTCAAACCGAACGGCAAGATCTCCTCCCACTTCCCTCATCCAAACCCAAAACGCAAGACCTCTCTCTCTTGATTTTCTCTCCTCTCCAACCACAAGCAAGGTAGGTTTCCTCCTCCTTCTTCCATTGTTCTTCCTCTTCCCTTTCTTCTTCTTCCTTCCCCTTTTTCTCCTCACAAAATCAAAATTGAAATCCTCTTTCAAATTCCCTCATTGCCTCAATCCAAAAATCCTCTGATTTTCCCTCATTTCTTCCTTCCTCTTTCCCTGATTTTCCCTCATTTCCTCAATTCGAAAATTCCCTCATCTCTTCACCAAACCGAAAATACTCCTTACATTTCTCTTATTTTCTCCCAATCCAATTTCATTCCTTTTTTGCTGAGAGGAACAGTCATTAGGGTTCTTCTCTCGGTTCCATCTCCTCTCCCACCTTTCTGTTGTTGCGTAGGAGAAACATCGGCATTAGACGGGTTCTTCTTTCGGTTTCCGACATCTCCATCTCCATCTCCTTGCCGATCATTGCAACACGCAGAAAAATAAGTATGAACTTGTGTGATGTGATTGTGTATATGCATATGTTTGTCTTTTTGCAAGTTTGAAGGCCTCGTTGCGTCTATTAGGCCGACGAGATGAATCTACGCGGTCGCACACCGCCGCCACGCTTTATTGTAATCGAGTAAGACAACATCTGTTAGATGTCGCTCCCCCTAGTTGAAATGTTGCTGAAATTTCGTTAAATTTTAGGACTAAGAAAAAAAAATAGCTTAAGAGCGCTAAACGAAGAAACCTAAAGCTAAATTCAAATTAAAAGAATCAAACAACAACAACAAGCCTTAATCCCACTAGGTGGGGTCGGCTACATGAATCCTTCGTCTCCATTGTGTCCTATTATGTGTCAAATTCTCATTTAATTCGAGTATACTAAGATCATTTTTTATACATCTTAACCAAGTCTTTTAGGTCTACCTCTACCTTTTAACATAAGCAAATCTAATGCATCTACTCTCCTAATCTGTCATCTGACTACCGACGCTTTATGTGGCCAAACCATCTAAGGCGACTCTCCCTAATCTTATCTACCACTGGAGCTACTCCAACTTTTTCCCGAACAAATTAAAAGAATCAAACAAGAAGAAAAAAATGGGGAAGAATCTTATAAAAGAAATTGAGCAAATAGGAAGCTTACTCAAATTTTGAGCCCTCCTCCTCTTTAAAGCCCTTCAAAATTAAGCATATGAAAGGAAATCTCTAAGCACTTCAATAAGCATCATGTGATGACCTACTCATAAAATATAAGAATGATTCCTAATTGAATAATCAAATCTTATTACAACTTGTATTGGGGATTGAATTAAGTAACTGATCATTAATATTGATATTGAAAATTTACTCTTAAACAAGAGGAATATAAATAGGATATTGTAAACTTTCAAAGTATTACAATTATAATGAGAGGGTCAAAGTGGTTTGGATAGAATTTGCAATGGGATTAAATGTCTTCCAAAACACATAAATAGTTATGACGCATATTGAATGAATAAAAAAAATATGAAGAAAGTTTCAAAATAAAATCTATATCATATTTGAAAGTTCTTTAGGGAGTAAATTCAATTAGGCAACTCATGAGCAACCATGAATGTAGCTTTTAAAAGAGCATTTGGAGCTTGCATTTAAAGTTGAATTTGAAGCACTTGTGATATATCTATTGCTTGTCTTTAAAATTAATGAAGTCCAAATGAAATTCTCAAAATGACTTATAAAGTGGCTTTCCAATTAACAAGTGAATTATGTTCTAATTCATATTGAATAAATTTGAAATCAAATTGGAGAAATATAAATAAGACTCACAACAAATTAGAAGCGCCAATGTCGCTTATTGAATGCATATATTGTAGTATCTCGATTCAAATGAATTGAAGAAGACTTCAATTGAATTTAAGGTTGTAGCATATGGGATCTACAATATATCTGAATGTCTACTTTCAAGTAAGAGTAGAACTCAAATGCAACCTTCGCAACACCTAGTTACAAAATTAGGACATGAATATAGTGGTGGATCTAGCCGTTTACACCTCACTTCGCCTTAACGTTTGACTCGCCGCTTTCGCCTTCTACCACC
This sequence comes from Cymbidium sinense, assembly GCA_021442155.1. Classification (NCBI taxonomy): domain Eukaryota; kingdom Viridiplantae; phylum Streptophyta; class Magnoliopsida; order Asparagales; family Orchidaceae; genus Cymbidium; species Cymbidium sinense. The sequence goes on from CM038220.1 coordinate 110,763,611, forward strand.
TGACAAGAACACATCGCATCAACGTAAGACGCTAATTAAGTATTCTTAAATACACCGCATGGGCCCACACTTTGAATGCTTAAATTTAAGTGCCGAGGATGCGGTGTTCGCTTTAGTCTGTGACGGCCCCAAGTTAACAAAACCTAAAATCTATTATAAGAATTGCAACTTAATAAAATATCCGGTAAGTTAATTTGTGGACAAGTAGATGATCTTCTTCGTTGTGAGCTAAATGAGTGAAGATCTAAAGTTCTCAAATATATTCGATTCAATCAATTAACTATCTCGATGATGGTTGAATAGTGATTTTAATCGGAGGGGATACTTCCATCGAAATATTATTTTTTTCTAATTTCAAATCAAATTAACTCATATTAAGTAGCAATCTAAGACTGCTTAAATGAAATTCAATCATTAAAAGCTTAAAGCAAAATTCAATCTATCCACCTTCCGCATGCATTTGATGCGACATATTAAGAAAACTCTAGCTCACAAAGGAGCCAATGTCAAATCGCTCACATGTTCACTCTCAATCAATCTCATGCCGAAGGATGTACTGGATCCTCCGATGACACTAGGCTTTGACGACGCGCAATTACGACTAGAGTCCACGACGGTGGGCCAATAATAAGACTCCATTATATCACGATCAATGATCAGTATTGTGATGCTTCCCTCAATGACTCGCCTTTGAGTTGTGAATCATAGAGTACCGATAGGCAAAAAAACTTTTGTCGTGGGTAGATTTAAACATGTCTCCTGACAAACACCACCCTGCGGTTATAAGGATTGACGACGAACCCATGTGTTGCTGATAAGAATTTTTCAGTCAGGTTGGGTCAATTACCTCATCTGACTAAGTAAACTAGGGACTGTGACAACCCGGGATGACGAAATCATGGGTTCTAGATCGGGCATGTCATAATTCTCCCAACCATTCGCTTTAAGCTAAAAATTATGAATTTCTTAATATTAAATTTTAAACTCCACATGCTGCTACTATACACTCATTATTTACCTTAACGACAAATTTTTAATCGAAAGTTTTCTCTCACTTATTGAGATAATTAACTATAGGCTTACTATGGAAACTTTGAACCAGATCTAAAGTCCTCACCAAATGAGGAAAATCTGGTAGTGCCTTATCTACTATTCCATCTCGAAAATTACATCGACACCAAATCACACCTCTTCAATTTGTCATGTCGGAATTTTTTCACAGCAATTATCACAAAGAAGATGGTGGCAACATAAAGAAGCTGGCAATTCAATGCCATAAATGAACTTCAAAATGGAAAAAAATCATATTCAAAAACATGAAAAATTTATGATAAAAAATGGATTGAAAAGTTATAAAGAGAACACGCAATAATGACAAATCACAGTAGTTTTTTTCTTTCTATTTCATCCATCTATACATTAAATTGAAAACAATCATTTATTCTCTTCGTAAAAGCTTATTCCAGAACATCACTAGAATATGCCTGGTTGCTTAAAAAGAGAATTTCTTATATGTTCTCATTATAACAAGTGGGAGCTTTAGATCATATGATGGTAGACAAAAACATCTTCTACAATTATGAGCCTTGCCATCAAAAATATAACATCTAGTTTGTAGATAGGTTACATAATAGGTTTTATCTTTCTTTTAAGAAAAAATTGATACCTGAATATGTATTTCTAGTGTTTAATCTAGATTATAATTTATTATCAATTAAGTCACTAGAGACAAAATTTGTGTGATGAATTTCTCATCTATTTTTCTCATTTTTAGGACTTAAATGTGAGGTGGATGATTGATAGTGTAGAGATGTGTTCAAGATTTTACTTCCTAAAGAATATTCTTATGAGCTCCAATTCTTTTGTTCAAATTCTAAATACACTTTAAATACTGATAGTGATATTTGACTTTTGCATTATCTCTTAGAACATCCAAATTTTATTTTTCTTGAAAATTTTAATTTTTTATTTAGTAACAAAAATTTAAAGAACTTTCAACATGGATTTTTTTTATCCGGTAAATATGCTCATAGTTTCTATTATAATCAAACCTGTAAACTTTCCTAATCTTTAACTTTAGTCTATAGTGATATGTGAGGACTATCTTGCATCAAAAATATCTTTGGAGCTAGATGATTAGTTTCTTTTGTTGATGATCATATTTGTTTTACCTCGGTTTTCTTAATGAAAGGAAAGCTTAAATTGGAATTAATTTTAAAACATTTCAGCACCATGATTCACACTCAATTCCACTCCAAAATTTAGGTCCTAAAAGCTGAAATGTCAATTATTATTTTAAACTAGTCTTAAGAAATTCTCTCTTACATCAAAAGATTATTTACCAAACTTCCTATGTCAACACCCCTCGATAAAATGTGCATGGTTAAAGAAAAATAATAATAAACTCCTCTTTTAGATGGCTAGATTACTAATGTTCTTCACAAGTATTCCTGGATGTCTTTGGGAAAAAGCTGTTCTAATAGCTACATATCTCATTAGTAGAATATTCTCAAGAATACTTTAATCTAAACGCTTATTCAAATGCTTTATTCATTTTTCAAGACCAAAATTATTTCTTTCCCACGAAAAATTTTTAGGTATTCAATCTTCATTTTCATTCCTATCATTAAAGCAAATTAGGTCTTAAGTCTAGCAAGAGTATCTTATTGGATTCTACAGATAAAAAAGGATATAAATGCTATTCCATGTTCACTAGAAAAATTTACGATTTCATGTATGCAACCTTCCTTAACACCAATCTTATTATTCCAAACTTGAGATTCAAGAGAAAACTCAATAACAAGAAGTTCAAGTTTAAAACTTATCTGATAATCGATAATCATCTCTCATCAAACCCAAATATAATGAATATTTCTCATTGACTCTCAAACAATTTAACCAAAATCATAAACCTACTTATCACGTTATCAATACACCTAACTTATATGTGAAAAATGAGCTTCATGTCTATGCTAGAAGGGAAAATAAAGGTAAGAAAGAGAGCAATCAACGTATCTTTTGCACACCCAAGAATTTGAACCTAGTTCAAGGACTAATGAAGTAAATACTAGTGAGCATAAGTTCATAGATGACTATACTGATGTCCATTGTATTATTGCTTTGAGGAAAAGAGTGAGGTTATGCACAAGACATGCAATCTATGATTTCATGACCTATGAGAGGCATTAATTTGAATTTTGTGCTTTTGTCACTTCTATTGATAATGTATATATTTCAAACAATATTCATGAAACTCTCAAAATTCCTAAGTGGAAGAAAGCTGTAATACAAGAATTCTAATCTTTAGAAAAGAACGATACATGGGACATTTTTGAACTTTCATCGGGAAAATAATTAGATAGATGCAAATGAATCTTTACAGTCAAATACAAAGTAGAAGGGTGGAGTGGATAAGTTTAATGTCTGACTTCTTACAAAAATGCACACCTAATCATATGATATTAACAGTAAAAAAAAATTTCTGTAGTTTTCAATATGTATATATTCAACAGTAAAAAAAATGTTCTTAGAATAAGGTTTGCTGATTGCAAAAAGCTTTAAAATCCTCAAACAATTTCTTTATGCCTAGTTTGATAGATTCTCCTAATATGTTGAAAAGTAAGGGCACACTTATTAGTGTCAAATTGATTAAACTCTATTTATCAAACACTCGCCTATAAAGGAAAAACATGATTTTGATTATGCATGCAGATAACATCATATTGATTGGTGATTTTGAGAAGGGGCTAATCAGATTGAAAGAGTTTTTGATAAGAGAATTTGAGATCAAATGGCTTGAATAATATAAAATAATTTATTGGTATGAATGTGCACGATTAAAATAATGTATTGTTATTTCTCAAAGGAAGTATATTCTTGATCTACTTTAAGAAATGTGAATGCTTGGATGTAAACTTGCAGAAACTCCAATGGATTGAGCAAAGAAACTCTGGATCCACACTACACACTAATAGCACATTTGTTCATTAATGTAGGCATCAATGCCTTATGGGCAAATTCATCTCTCTCTCTCTCTCTCTCTCTCTATATATATATATATACATATATACACACATAAACAATTATGTTGAAGATCACGTGGAAGTTGTTGATCGTATTTTAAGCTACACCAAAATAATACTAGAAAAAGTCATGTTATATAAACAGTCATCCAACAGGGAAATTGAAATTTTCACATATACTGATTGAGTTGAAGATGCGTTGGACTGAAGATCCACCTTTTATCATTGTGTTTATGTATTGAAAAATCTGGCAATATGGAGAAGTAAGAAACAATTTGTGGTCTCAAGAAATAGTACTGAGGTTAAATATAGGGTAGTGTCATTTGATATTTGCATAGGAATGTTGCTAAAAATACTAAACTAAGTTGAAAAATACCTAAAAGTGTATTGCCAATGCTGTTGCGATGTGATTTGTGTTAGTTTTCTATATCCTTATATATTCTTGCGATCATCGATTGTTCTTCTGTGTGGGTTTGAGTTTGCTAATTTATTTTGATATTTTCCATTGTTTAGATGAGGGATTTTATGATTATGAAGAATGGGTCCATGTGACATAAACATCAATTCCAATAATAATTTTTTTTTAATATTGTTTAATCTCTTAGCCATTCCGCCAAAGAAAACTCACAACCAAAACCGAATGCACGAGCTAACTCCTTCTCAACCAATCCCGCCTCTTCGATCCGTCTCCCAAAACCGTTTCCTCTAGTTTTCTCAACCGCAAGCTAAAAAACTGCTCCCGCTCACGATCCCCTCTTTTCTCCCTAAAACTGCAAGGAACTGAAAAAAGAACTCCCTCTTTCTCTCGGCCTCACAGCGTTCGCCCTCGCTCTCTCCTCTCTTTGCTTTTCCTTACGATTCACTTCTCCATTCTTGTTCGTTCCCTCAAACCCGAACACAAAATCCAGAAAACCTCTCTCGTGCTCTCTCTGCACAAAGTCAAAAGATTCTCCCCCACACATGCATACATGATTGGTTGCAGAGAGAGAGAGAGGAGGTTGAATCATCTTGTTGTCGCATGAAGTTGAGTCGCCGACTTCCTCGTGACCGCTATGCCGTCGACCTCCCTTACTCGATTGAAGCCCTAGCTATTGTACCTCTCTTCTCTTGTGTGAAACCGCCTATTGGATCAAAGTCTTAGCTGCTACTCTTGTCATCAGAGAGGCCGAACCAAGACCCCTTCGCTCGACTCTTTACTTGGCCGAATAGGTGAAGTGGGCAGCTTGTCCACCGCCTAGTTAAAGCTTTTTAAGAGAAATTGAAGCAGTATTTCTCATATTGCCCTCTCTTCTAAAGTCCTAAGAAGAGTTAATCAAGGGCGCTTTCTTTTGAATCAAAGAAAAAGACTTTTGGAATTCTAATTTCAGGTGATCAAAGATGCTACTAAGCTCAATAGGGTATGGTAATCGAAGACCCCACTAATGCTCAATAGAGCTTAGTGGGTATGAAGGCATTGTGGTATAGGCAGGTCATTACAATGAAGCGCGTTCAAAATAGTTAAATGTAAACACGCGGGGATGAAGTCAATGTCGGACTTAAAAAAAGGAGGGGATTTGTGAAAATTATATGATTCTACATGCGGTGATCAAGATCCACAATGCTCAATGGGCTTAGTGGGCATGAAAACTTCACTGTACGTAAGTTAAAACAGTTCATGTAGCTCTGGGATGATGCGAATAATGTCGAAAAGTTCGAAGTTTAGAATTTTTATTAAACTTAAAATTTGGATATCAAATTAATTATGAAACCTAAAGTCCTAAAACAAAATAAATTCAAACAAAAAAATATTTAAGCTTAAAATTGAAAATTGAAATGATATCAATTAAATTTGAAACCGTCAACTTTTGAGATAGATAGTTAGCAAAAATTGAATTTAATTGAGATTAAAATAAGCTGAAAGCTTACAAGTGAATATGGGTAAAATCGTTTACTAAATTTTTGGATCATTTTTGTAATTCACTTTGAAATAATTGAAGTAATTTCAATTGATTATATTATTGAACACAATCAAGCTTGGAGAATGAATATGAAGCTTGATAACTCATCTACGAACAAATGTGGATTTTGATATTTCATAAGCTAATATGAACAAGATTTATCATTGATTATTCCAAATATCAAGTTCTTGAACAATAACAAGCATTACAAAGTTGCTTGATTAACAAATAAATTATGGTTTAATTTACACTCAGCAAGCTGAGGAGTGTCGAGAAAATACCTGTATGGGACCTGACACTATGTTGAATGCTTAAACTTAGTGTCTGAGGATGCTGTGCGGGTTGCTTCTTGGTTTGATCTTAGGGTCGGGTCCGGATTAACAAAACCTAAAAATCAATTATTATAAGAATTTCAACTTATTAAGATGTCTGAGAAGCTAATTTTGTCATATAACGATATCTCGATCATTATTTATTAATATCGACGTGATCAATTAATAAATTAAATGATCAAGCAAACTCATAAACCTCTATGATGGATTTGTTGAATGGTGATTTAACTGGAGAGGATACTTTTATCAAAAATGTGATTTTAATTTCAAATTAAAATAACTCAAATTAAGTAATATATCATATATTAAATGCTTTAAAACTTAAAATAAAATTTAACTCCATCCACCTTCTGCAACTGTTTAATAAAGGTAACAAACTAAAAAAATTCTAGCTCACAAAGGAGTCAATGTCAAAACAAGTGTTCTATTATGTTCACTCTCAATCAATCTCATACCAACACGTTATTGTCTTGCGCCAGCTCACGTATATGATGATTCTAAGTCGCTTTCGCTGCCAAATGATATCATTATGTTATGATCACGACTATAGCCTGTATGCTCCTCAATGATTTTGCCCTTTTAGTTGTGAATCATAGGATATACCGATGGATAGCGCATGTCATTGGTAGACTTAAGATTATCTCCCTTAAAACCTGCGTGAAGGATTCGACCCCACCATGGTACGATAAGGATTCTTCGTTATTTAGATCATTATCTCCTCGACTAAGTAGGAAATGCGGCGGCGGATGACGGAACCATGGGATCTAGATCGGGCATGTCATTATTCCCCCAACCATCCGCTTTAAGTTAAAATGACGAATTTCATAATCTTAAATTTTAAACTCATCGCTACTATATCGTTCGTTGTTCAACGTCCTTGTCATTCTCTCAGTGTTGGGAGGGGTAATTAATTATAGGTGCTTATGCTTATAGGAAACTTGGAATCATATCTAAAGTCCTCACCAAATGAGGGCGAAATCTCTGGGTAGTGTTTTATGTACTATTCCATCTGCCTTCTGAAAATTAGACCGACACTAAAATCATACTCTTCAATATGAGAGGTTGGTGGCGAATTTTCGAAACCCACAAATATTTTATTTTATTTATATGCTTGAGTGCATGTTGGATGTGAATCTATCTAACATGATGTGAGTTATGACTTCAACTTTTGAGATTAGACATCTCCATATGCCTGTGAGATATGGATTATTATTTTTGACAATTTTTATCTTTGTTCTATTTCTATTTTATATTTCTAATTATTTGCCTACCTGCATGATTGGATGTGGCATGCTAAATAAAAGATTGCAGCTATTATATTTTTAAAAATTGATTTGAGGATGGCTACATCTTCAACCCTCTAGTGCATGTGCCCATATTTGCATGTTTGTAGGCCACTGGAACTTAGCTTCCAAAACTGTAAGGATGATGTCCATATCCATGGCTTGTTAATTATTACACCGCTTCTAGTGTCGTTGATCAGTCCTTAGTCGGCATGTCCTTCAGCTTTCTCAGCTCCTACATTTACCACCACCTCATAATGCTCTTATATATCTCATTTTGCAACTGGGGGAATGATGTCATTGCCCTGCATTCGCATCACTTATGTCGTCCCTCTTTCCTCCACTGCAAGAGTTGACATCAATTGATTCATGGTATCAATTTTTGCATCGCCTTCTTGATGTCTTTAGATGATTTGGTCAACTTCCATTAGCTCTTCTCTCACCGGCAGCTTTGGCTTCCGCTTTTGGTTACTTTTTTTGGTCTCCATTCTCTAACTTTTTCCTCATTAATGAGAACAATACAATGCCATATTCTTCTCTTTTGATACCTTCGAAGAAGCTGATGGGCCATTGTTTTGTTCAAGTGAATTTGGGGAGGGGTGCTATAATCTTGAAGTGATAATCATTTTGGATTCTTTACTTTTAGAAAGACCTAGAGCCTAATTTTTCACATAAAACTAGGAGCATATAGATTAACAACTCTGAATATTAGAGCTCCCACCAATTCAACTGGTCAACATCAGTGACTCAGCTTGAAACCAACTCTCGATGAACAATCGCCCAAATCTCTTGACTTTAAACCAAAAAGGCTTAGAGATTGCCATTTATTAAGTTGTCGCCTATCACTCCTTAAGGCGACAGCCTCAACCCTCGGTGTCTGTAAGTTGTCTCTAGATATAATTTTACACTTTATGGATCACAACACAATTTGGTTGGACCCGCCGGTTCTTCTAACTTGTGTCTTCTCCTTCATTTTACTCCTCACTAATTGAAGCCTTCTCCAGTTGTTCAGATTTGAAGAATGCCTAATGATGGCTTAGTCCGAGTGTGTTCTAAGCAAGTTTCACTTATAGTTAACAGCTCTCTCAGGCAACTATAATGGCTCCTTAGGCAACTAATCAGAGACTGATCTCCTCCTCATAGAAGCTCTTCACCTTGCATGATATTGGGCATCCTCCTCTGCATTAAAAAGGTTATATGACACTATTGAGGGTGAACTTATTATGTTTAGAAATGAGTCTTCTTTCTTCCTCTATCTCACCCATGTGATTTGCCTTGCTTGACAAGGTGGACATCCCAACGTTATAGCTTTATAATAGGCTCCTCCCCATTATTACTTCGCGGGCATGGCTATAAAGTCAAATCATGTATGCAATGTCGCCTTCCCATGTCTTCCTCGACTCGACTCGACTCGACTCTCTCTCTTATATAGGGACACTTGAATGAAAAGATTAACCCTCTTTCTTCTTTTCTTGCCTTCATTGCTCTCTCATGTTGGTCACATGGTGCCAGCTTAGTGATGAATTAGTTTTGTTGTTTACAAAAATCAGCCACCACTGCCATCTATTCTATTTCTATCTATCTTCTTGTTGGGAATTCACTTCTAAGATGTGAAGATTATGCTCATTGTTGATGGTAGGTATCAAGATTGGTAGACTTGTAAATGATGATTCATGGATTATTTTTTGCCCAAATTCCACATGATGAACAATTAAGGGTCAATTTATCATATTTGAATTTGTTCAAGTTGGTTCTATTTAATTCATAAATTACTCTAAGAAACACATATAATATCTAAATTTGCATGATGATTGAATGCTCGATTCATCAAAACCATTTTTTTTTTTCAAACAAGCTGTATGTGATGCAAATCTCAAAATTTAGACTGAAAATGCAAATCATGTGCATTGAGGTGAGCAAATTAATGATTTGAGTGATGATTGACTTTTATTGACTTTAATTAATTTGATTCTATGGTATTCAAATATTTCTCTCAGTCTTTTTAAGATATTGAGCAAATATAATCATAAATTAGCGAACATATTAAGATGCATTAGGTCATGAACCAAAGACCTTATGATTGAACTCAAATTATTCAAATCACTAAATCAAGATGGGTTCATTATTTTGCATTTGATTTTTGATTTACTTTTTTTTTTTAGAACAATGAGCGTGTTTAATGATATCTATAGTGCTTAAACAAATCGAGTAGCAGCTCGAAGTGCCAAATATCTTTCTCGGAGTTTTGGTTAAGGGTTGTTTGGTTGGATACACTTTGAGTGTAAAGTAAATAAAATGCAAGGATTTTAATTTTTTGAGTGTTTGATATAGTGTAAAGTAAATTTCATGGTATTTCTAGTATATTTGAAATGCATTGAAAATGTGATTTATGGTGTGTTTGGAATTCTCCCAACTTAGGTGAATTTCAAATATACCGCTTAGTGTAAAGTGAGAACGATCGCTCCGTTCATCATTTGCCACCATCGGCTGCCAGCAGTTGTTGCCCACCTCATTTGTCATTGCCTGCGTCACTCATTATCATCACTAGCCATTATTCCGCCCGTCATCGCTGACCATCGCCACCGCTTATTCATTCTAAAAAAAAAAACTTTTATATTTATAAAATTTTAAATTAAATAATTTAATTAATTTAAGCATATTATATTTATTTTATTTTATATTTCTTTATATAATTAACTTATTTGACTTATTCAATGACCTCATTGCTACGTGTGGCGGCGGCTCACGGAGGCTCACGGATTTAGTCTTCTGATATCATAAATGGTTCCGTTACACAAACATGCATCAATTCTACTAATGACCTCATTTTTTATTTTATTTATTGGAGTTTTTATCTATTGGTTGATGTGAAATTCTTTTTTATATTGATCCTGTCACTTAATCTGACATCCTCATATCATTTTGCATTAGATTAAAATTTTGTCGAATTCTTATAAAATTACTTTAAAAGCCATAGTTTGCTTTTCCACCAAGAAATCATACAAAGCAGACGGGAGGGTAAACCAGTAAATTCATCACTTTCGGCTTCATCATCATCTGTATGACAGAGTTTAAAAACTTGTTTAAAGTTTTCAATTTTTGTTTTCCATTTAATTTCTCTTATTATTATTATTATTATAAATATTTGCCAATAAAATATATTGATTATGCAGTGTAATGTTGTGTTGTTCAATCAAATAAAATGGATGATTATTTGATAAAAATTATTTTTAATTTTCATGTTTGAATTACTATGAGGGGGAAATTTATTTTATAAAATTTAACTTTGAAGCATTTTAATTACTTAAATGATAAAAGTGGATTTGATTAGTTATTAATAAATAATAAGAATTATGTTTATATTATAAAAAATAATGAAATTTATAGTTAAATTAATTTATGAATACAATTTAAATTTGAATTATAGAATACAAGACAATCAATTAATGAAAACGATTGTCAAAGGGCCAAAGTACTTTAACTGATAAAAAATAGCTAAGGGGAAATTAAATATTGTTCGCTTGTGTGAGGGGTGGATCATAGGCCTCCCACCATTAATGATTTTGCTTTCTATTTATATTATCTCATATGATATAATACAAGGCATGACATCCAAATATCCTATCAGTGCTAAACCAAGTGAAAATACAATATTAGATAGATATTATCATATAAATATGCGGAGATAGACAAAGAAAAATATATAAAATATATATATGGATAAAAAATAAATGAACATGGCACTATTATTATTATTATTATTATTATTATTATTGTATGTCTCAACAGGTCACATATAGGGGTGTAAAAGAGTCAAATATTAGCGAGTTGAGCTCATATTTATATTCGGTTCATTTATATTAATATGTATTTGTTTTCGGCTCGTGTTTGAATTAGGCTCGTAAAAAATATTTGTGTTTGACTTGATCGCTCATGTTTGAATAAATCAAATAAATTTGAAAAATGTAAAGGTTATAGGATTTGAAAATGTGCCTTAGTTTTTGAATGAGAAAAACTCTAATATATATATATATATATATATATATATAAAGTTATTCAAAAATTATAAATTTTTATGATAATCCTAATCAGAGATGCGCGCGCATACAGAATGCTTATCTCTTATCCTCTCTCTCTCATTCTCGGTTATCAAAACTTCTCTCCTTTTTTTGTTTTATTTATTTATTTATTTTTTTTGCAAGCTAAAAGTTTTTGATTACCCACCTTCTTTTAGCTCGATTGGTGCGAGCAGTGAGAACCTCTCGACATGTTTCTCTCCGACGGTCTGCTCTTAATAAATGGAGAAGTTAAATGGGGACCCGACATATGTGATTTATGAATATGACATTAGGTCTCTGTGGAATTAGTCATAATGATATCCTCACCTATAAAATGGGTGAAGTGTTGAGTGGATAATCATTCCAAAAAAAAAAAAACTTTTGATGATTTGATCTTAAGTATATCTTATCCTTTTTAAATTGACTAAAAAACATTGAATTATATCTCAAATAGAGCCAATTTAGCATTAATATATATATAGAAAAATTTTATTGCTCTCTTATATTAATTGTCTGAATATTATTATAAAACATATTATTAAGTAAAAGTAATTAATTTTTTTTAAATTTCACAACTATTTCTTAATGAAGATATTATAAAAATAATAATTTTTTTAAAATAAATAGAAAAATATAACTAATAAAAATTCTTTTAATATATTTATTTAAGACAAATTAAAGAATTTTAAATGCATATTCTCATCTTATAGCTAATAGCTATAATGGTGAGAGGGTTCATATTCCCAAAACGATGGCCAGTTCATGATAAGGGTGACTATGTCGCATCTGTGCTATCGTGGAGGACCAAATAAATATGCTCTCCATACAGCCAGCACAGCACATGTGCCTCTTTATTTCTTTATTAAGGGATTTATATATATATCACATCAAATTTTTATATTTACATATCTAATACTTAAAGTTAAATATTTAACTATCTAACATTTTTCTATACTTAAAAAGATGCATTTCACTTTTAAAAAATGAATAAATTGATATTTTTGATATGATATTGAAGATTAGAGTATTATATATATGTAAAAATTGAAGTTTAGGTGTTAGATATATAAATATAGAAGTTTAACGTGGTATGTATGTAACCCTTCTTTATTTTATATTATTATATTATTTTAGTAGACCGGCCAACTAAATTGATTAATTGAATGCATATAAATTTAATGAAAAGTATATTCAATTTATAATAATGCATATAAATTTTATTTAAATATTTATTATTAAATTATAAAAATATTTTCATTACAACTTAAAAGTTTTAGCTAAAAAATAATTGAGTATCATTAGTGTTGCGTGCTAAAAAACCAATTGTAATAGAGTAAAAGTTTACGCCTTAACCTTATTGTAAAATCCAGCACACATACAGATATTTAAAGAGTGAACAAAAAAACTCTATAAATTTTCACGTGGAAAACCTCGAAAAGAGGGAAAAAAAAAAGTAAAAACTTCCACTATGCATCTGTTTCAGAGTATAAAATCTTCCCGATAATGGGATTACATAATTGTATATGAGAAAAGAACAACGACTATGTAGTCACGTTCAGGTGATAACAATTGCTAGTGGTAGCAGATGATGGCAACAACGAAAAAGCCAGGATGAAGTCGTCATGATGGTGACCCGGTGATCATGGCGGACCAACGGCGGCAGTGGTTGATGGCCGTCAGTGGTAGCCACGATTGCTTGGAGGATCTTCAACTTTAGGGCTCTCTCTTCTCCTTGCGCTCCTTATATGAGGAATGAGGTTATTTATAGAGGGAGGTGGCGTCTATACATGCAAAACCCATACCACTCCACTTCATCAATGATCCTTTTGATCATTTGATGTATTTTAAATATTTGAATGCTCAAATGAAGTCAGAATTTTGAGATCTTGGGCTTGTTAGATCTGGCTCATCTAGACGCTCGATTTGACTATAAACACTCCATATTTGAGAGCTTTTTAAGGGTTTAACTGATATCTCAAAGTTTTCAATGATATTTTAAGTTCTTGATTTCGACCAGTTTCAACTTGGATCGGTTGCTTTTAACGTCAAGATTCGTGCTTAGTAGAATTTTCGATTATCATATCATTCTCATTTTGGATGACATTATCTCAATCATCCAAAAATATATAATATACTTGAAAATAACAAATTCTTCAATGAAATTTGAGAGTAACCATACAATTTGAGAGAACAGATCTTCATGGGAGCACAAAATTATGACTATAAAGCGAATCTGCGAATGTGTAAGTATGCAGGCATGAGATTTTGAGTTCTGAGTCCACCACGGAGCTTCGTGGGCTTCACGCGCGCTCATAAACAAGCGGCCTTGGCGGCGCGCCTATTGTGTTGGCGGCAGTCGAGTAGTGTCGCCTTGCGGGTCGAGCAGGCCTTGGTGGGTGAACACGGGTAGCTGTCATGGCCCGCGAACGCTGGCGCTTGAAGCGCGGTCGGCGTTTGGCGCGAGACATTCAGGCGGTTACGGGCCGGCCCAAACGGTGATTTTGACGGTTGGTGTGGTTTTGACTTTTGGCGATTTTTATCCTTTTGCCCTAGAAGAGTCTATAAAACCCCAGGGCCAAAGAGGGTCGTTAGCGATCATCAAGTGGTTCATCTGGCCGAGCTCGATTTTCCCTCGAAAGAGGTGTTAACTGCTCCTTGTCGGACCGACCGGGTTTGGAGGCAATCAATACTAGTAGTTCATACGGCAAGACTTCGATTTTCCCTCGAAAGAGGCGTTGACTTCCCTTGTCGGACCGACCGGGTTTGGAGGCAATCAAGGCCCGTAGTTCATACGGTGAGGCTCCAATTTTCCCTCGAAAGAGGTGTTGACTGCCATTATCGGACCGACCGGGTTTGGAGGCGATTAAGACCTGTAGTTCATACGACGAGGCTCCGGTTTTCCCTCGAAGAGGTGTTGGCCTTACTTATCGGCTGGTTTGGAGCGATCAAGAGTTCATTTTCCCTGAGGCGTTTTCTTGTCGGACCACCGGGTTTGGAGGCAATCAAAGCTCGTAGTTCCTACTTCTTCTTGTAGGAAATTAGACTTCTTGAGTCTTCTTGATAACCGCCAAGGTGGCGGAGAAAGCGTTAGAACCATCATTCAACGACTCAAAGTTTGGCGGTAATTTTCGAGCATCATTAGAGGAGTATCTTCTCTCTCTCTCTCTTTCTCTCTCTCTCTTTTCTCTTATCATTATCTTTTCTCGTCGGTAGGCAAAAAATTTTATCCCAAAATCCGTGAGAGAGTCGGAAAAAAGATCAGTATTGTGGTAAGTAAGCTGTTTCACAAAATTTTCAGAATTTTATCATTTTTTCTTCTTTATTTATCATGTATTTTCACAGGGTGATGGCCAAAAGAAAACCCATAACATGATGGCTACAGACGACATATCATCCACTATCACATCAGATAGTTTAATGGTGTTCATGAAAATTTCACTTCCCTAATGAGTTGGTGGCCATTGTTCTAAAAGTCGATCGAGCTTGTTCACCTCCACGAGTACTTCTTGTTTCGAGATGATTCTTAGATGCGGATGCGATTCCCTTTGGCTCTCGAGTTAATTGAGATCTTCAAAATATGTGTGTAGCTTTGTCACAATTTTATTTCGAGCTTTAGAGGTCATCGTTGACTATCTTCTTTAGAGCGTGGTGTTACTTTGAATATCAAATACTTGTGCTAAATGTAGATTCACATGTGATACTGAGGGCGTGTTTCTTATGACTATAAAGAATTGGATAGAATTTTAGGGATCCCTAAAATTCTTGGATTCTTCTTTGTGAAAAATGAGTGAGAGATGGGGAAGATTGAATGACCTTCCAGATCCATTACTGATTGAAGAGAATGAGATCTTGGCAACTCTTAATGTTCCTGATGTAGAAAGCTTACAGCATGAGTTGCGTCATATTAGCAAATATATAGTTGAAGATAGAATGTTCAAGGTTGGCCTTTCCATCCAGGCAGGGAGATCTCATTCTTTTTCACTAAAGAGGTCAAGTAAAGGTGATGAAATGTCTCCTCATATTCATAGGGTTCTTTCAAGAAGCTCGTCACGAAATCAGGGTGGTGGCAATGTTTCTTCCCTAAAGAAAAAGAAGACATGTGCTGAAGTGACTACTTGGTGAAGAAGATGTTCGCATATAAGAGTTTAGCTTCAACTCATGATGTGGGAGTTCGTTTCAAAACATTCAAGAGGTATTAAATCACATATGCACTGGGCGTCAACGAGCAGATGAATTGGTACGTTGTCTTCCCTTCTTTCTTCTTTTCTTTTGTGTAATATTTGTGATGATTTTTTTTCCTTTATAGGTAACTCAAATATTAGGGTTGATGACTCATTTGTGTGTCTCTTTAGATGAGTGGAATACTGAATTTGTGAAGGTAAAATATCTGCAAGGCGAGTATGAGCGAAAGATGAGTGATAAGGCCAAAGAAGTGATGACTTTGGAGGATTAGCTAACTGGGTGCAGAACTAAGCTAGCGAACATGTTGACTTCTCTTTTTCTCTAGTGTCAGGAGGTGGAGCGCACTCGTGATGGTGAGGTGAGGTGAGACTCACCGAGAAAGAGAAAAGACTCAAGGCACTTGTGAGGAGAAGGAGCTCTCAAACTGGAGAAGAAAACATTACAGGATCGTCTTTTTGAGAAGGAGCATATAATGTTAGAAGTGGAAGCAAATGAAATCTCCTTGAAGGCAGTGGAAGACTTTAAGAGCTCTGCTTATCGTCGAAGACCATGTTCAGGAAGCTCGTAATCATATTCTTGATGTTGAAGTGAAGGACTTGGAGCACCAATGTTTAGATGGGGGCTTCATCCGAGGGTTCCTAAAAGGAACCCGTTTAATGCATCGCAAGACCGGAGCTAGTGTTGAGGATCTATCTCCCAGCCAAGTGTCTGAAGACTCTTTATCAAATTCAGGAGATGAAGGAGTTGAGAGTGAGTCCAAGGGAGCATCTTCTAGTAGTGAGGAGGACGTTGATATCACCAACTGATATGATATAGCATCACTTGAGGATGCATTTTTTTATATGTATTGTTATTAGTGTGTATCAGAATCTTGATTCTTTCTTATATCATCATGTTAATATTGTCATTTTTTTAGATGATATGCTCTTGTTTTGTTCTTACATATCTAGGGTAATTGGTCGAAATATTATTCGACGATGCTAACCTGTATGGATGAGGTTGAATTGAATCCACTGAAGATTATTGACCTATTCGAGGTTGTTTGTGAAAGCGTTACTTGACGACGTTAACATGTATGAAAGAGATTGAATTGAATCCACTGAGGATTATTGACCTATCCAAGGTTGTTTGTCAAAGCATTACTTAATGACGTTAACTTGTATGGAAGAGGTCGCAGGATGTCCACCAAGAACCTTTTGACCTACCCTAGGAATCATCCAAAGTGTTAGATGACGTTAACCTGTATAGAAGAGGTCGCAGAATATCCACCAAGGACCTTTTGACCTATCCTAGGTATTAGCCAAAGTGTTACTTGACTTCTTACCTGTATGGAAGAGGTTTGATCAAGTCCCCTTGGGATTGATTATGCCCTGATTGAGATACAACGTAATTGCATATTTCTCAAGTGGGAGGATTAAATGAAGAAGAAACAAGCTTGTAAGAAAAAAGCTATAAATTCATTACTCTGATAAGTTTGGTGATACAATCATAAGATGATTTTAACACGGATATGAGTTTCAAGAGGAAATGATGACAACAACAACAACAAGTATTTATCCCACTAAGTGGGGTCGACTACATGAAGAGGAAATGACAAACGAGATAAAATAAAAGTTACAACAGTTATGAAGTAGGAATTACTGATAATATTTTCGGAGATTCTCAGTGTTCCAAGTTCGAGGTAAAGTTTTTTTCTCTAGATCCTTGAGCTTGAATGTTCCTGGCTTTACCACAGTTATAACCACATATGGGCCATCTCAAAGAGGTGAGAGTTTATTGCATTGAGGGTCTTTGCCTGCAGCTTTGAGACTTCGTAAGACCAAGTCACCGACAGATATGGGACGAGGTTTTACTCTTTTGTTGAAGTGACGAGCTACCCTTTGGTGATAGGAAGCAGTCCGAAGTAGAGCCATGTCACAAGTTTCGGGGAGTAGGTCCAGGTGGTGTCAGAATTTTTCTTCATTACCATCATGATTGAATAATTGAACTCTTGGACTTGGAACCCGATATCTACGTGTCAAAACACAAGTTATATGGTGTCTCACCAGTCAGGGTGCTCGATGTAGTGCGGTAAGCCCAAAGAACATTAGAAAGCTCATCAAACCCATTGCCCCCCGGCCTTCTCAAGATGTATTTTTAGTCCTTTGAGTAAAGTCCTGTTGGTAGCTTTAGTCTGCCCGTTAGTTTGAGGATGTGCTACAATTGTATGCAGCAGCTGAATGTGAAGATCTTTGCAAAAGGACGTAAAGACTTTTCCAGTAAATTGGGTTCCGTTGTCAGTGATGATCTTTGCAGGAAGACCGAATCGACATACTATATTTTTCCAAACAAATTATTTAGCATTTATCTCTTTAATTTTAGCGAGTGGTTCGGCTTCCACCCATTTAGTGAAGTAGTCGACGGCTAAAACTGCTGATGCTTTATCTCGAAAAGGTCCCATGATATCAATCCCCCACTGAGCAAAAGGTCACGGGCTTTGAAGGGATGAGAGCTTTGTATGCGGTATGTGAGAGAAGTTAGAGTGCAATTGACAACTTGTATATTTTTTTGTGAACTCCAATGCGTCTTGTTTCATCGTAGGCCAACAGAACCCTTGCCTTATAATTTTAAAGGCTAGCTCCCTTCCTCCTAGGTGTTCTCCACATATCCCAGTGAACCTCTTAATCGTGTCGGCCTCACGAAGGTGAGAGGCATTTGAGATACGGCCCAAAGAAAGCTCGTTTGTATAGTTCACCTCCGATAATAGTAAAGTTTGAAGCTTGTCTTGAGGCAGTTCAGTTAGGTCTTGGAAATGTTCCTTCTTGTAGAAAGACAGATGGGGTCCATCCACGTTCCTTTATCTCATTAATTGCTTGAATTACCCATGAGATACTGGAAAATATATTTCTTCAACATGCCTTCTTTTAGCAGATATAGCAAGCTTGGCGAGAAAAGCTCAGTATTCTCTCTGAGATGTGAATGATTTGATGTGTCTTGAAATGGGCAAGAAGAGACTTCACGAAGTGGAGGTATTGTGCTAGTTGAGGATTATGAGTACTAAAATTTCTCTCAACTTGGGAGGTGATAAGTTGAGAGTCAGTGTGGATCACTAAGTCTTGAGTTTCACAGTCAATGACAAGTCTCAACCCTGCTATGAGAGCCTCATATTCAGCCATATTATTAGTTGCAGAAAATTTTAGGCGAAGTTCATACTCTAAGGTATTCTGCTAGGGGAAAGTAAATAAGATTCTCGCACCAGCACCAATACTTCCTGAAGCTCCATCAACATAGAGGGTCCATTGAGGAGACGAAAGGCATGTAGTAGATAGCTCCTCAGGTTGGGCGTTCTATTCTATAAAAGTGCGACTTTATAGCAGGGCGAGGTAGAAAATTTATATCAAACTCTCCTAATTCTACAGACCACTTGATTAACTTCTCAGATGCTTCTGATTTCTGTAGGATGACTTTAATAGTAAATGAGTATAAACATCGATAGTGTGAGCTTGGAAGTATGGACGTAATTTTTGTGCTGAGAAAACTAAAGCCAGAGCAACCTTATCGGCAAGTGGATAATGACTTTCTATATCATAAATAATGTTGTATCCCACTTTCTTCTCACTAAAATTGAGCTTATCACGTGGGAAGAGACTACGAGATATAAGTATAATATCTCTCCTTGAATAGGCTTGGATAGTAGGGGTGGAGATGCTAAATACTCCCTTAGGCTTGCGTAACATTCATCCATTGAAAATTATAATTATTTTTAGCTCCTTTAATATTTTAAAGAATGACGTATTTATCCCCAAACGGGCGGGATAACGTATTGTCCATTCAAATATTGAACTTCTTTGATATTCTTGAGTTTCTTGGGGTTGGCCTCTATCCCACGGTGGGTTACCATGAATCCAAGAAATTTTCTTGACGTAACCCTAAAAGTATACTTGGTTGGGTTAAGTCGCATGTTGTAACGTCGAAGAAGATTAAAGCATATTTCTAAGTCAGAAATATATTGTAATTCTTCCAAGCTTTTCACTAACATGTCATCCACATATACCTCCATTGTGCGGCCTAATAGGTTTTAAAAACATTATTCATAAGGCGTTGATACGTAGCACCGATTTTTAATCCAAATGACATAACTTGGTACAAGATAAATCTTTATATTTTGAAATCGTAGCTTCTTCTTCATCGGTTGGGTTCATTTTTATTTGGTTGTAACCAGAATAAGCATCCAAAAAATTGAGCATTTGATGTCCAGACGTAGCATCAACCAATTGATCAATTCGAGGAAGAGGAAAACTATCTTTCGGGTAAGCCTTGTTAAGGTCAATATAATAAATACACATTCTTCCATGTTCCATTTATTTTCTTAACCATGACAACATTTGCTAAATACGGTAATGTAATGAATCCTTATGAACTTGTTAACTTTTTTTCAATAGCGATCAGTGTAAAACTCTTCTTTTGGAAGATTGGTTTGAATGTTGGATCAATCTTGAGGAGTGCATGATTACGTGCAGTGCATTTTCGACCCGTCGGACTTCAACAGATGTCTTTTACAAGAAGTCTATGTATTTTTTTTTGTTTATGCGAGCAAAGATCCCACTTACCTTCGTAGTGGTTGGTCATTGATAATACAACGAGCAAATCTTCTACAGCTTTTGGATACTTCTTCATCTCAAAATTAAAATCTTAAAATCTGAAGGTCAGAGTGGTTGACGAGATAACATGATTGTGTATTATCATTCTCACGAACCACTCCAACTCCAACGGGTTGGAAATTTCATCTTAAGATGAGATTAAGTGACATCAAAAATTGATTGGAGGGGCCTTCTAAAGATAGCATTATATGCTGAATCTGACTCAACCACTATGAATTGGATTAAATGAGCCACTTGAGAAAATTCAAGGACAGAAGGGTGATTGTCCCTCTACTCGCATGCAGGCGATTATCAAACAATGCATAAATGCGGGTTGAAGCTTTTCCCTAACCTATGTTAAGAAATGTGGAGTAAAATAAGACATCAACATTGTCAATCAAAATTTCAACATTATAAGATAATCACCGATCCTACTCGACACACAAGTGGATCTTGATGAGGAAACATGCACTTCTAAGTCCGAAGTCATTAAAAGTGATGGAATGATCCATTTGACTTCTTTAACTCCGCTCAGATGGTAATGAGAACTTGATTATATAGATCCTCCATTGTTTCAATTTCTCCAACAATTGATGTTTGATTATTTTTTGATGATTGTCCGGTTGCCCCGCAGGTTTGTTTGTTTGAGTCGATTGATTCTTCACAAATTGATGTATATATTCCTTGAAAACCTCTCAATTTCTTCTTTGAGTTATTTGCATGCCGATGTCAAAGACTTCATGGAAGTGACAATATTGCTCGATTTCTGAATTTGGTTTTGGATGCACCACTTGATATTTTCTTCATCTCGAATAGCATTAGGTTAACACGAGATGTGTTCAAGAGCTTGTATTCCTTTTCTTTTCGGTTGTGGTTCACGCCATTGATATGGGGCCATGGGAGATCACAATTGTCTTTTCTTTTGATAGTCGCATTCTGGGTGCTTTTATGTTTTCAGACATTGCTCAAATTATTTATGATGAGCAGTAATAGCCTCATCAGCAGAGATTTGTGCTTCCACACGATGAACCAAGTTGGCATATGAGCGGAGCGTGTCTCACATTATGATGAGTGAAAAGGCCCTGGACGGGTCCTCCAAGAAAACTACTCTTAATAGTTCAGGGTCTACTCCATGTATTTGGCGAGCTTCTAAGGAGAACCTCTGGAAGTATTCCTTAAGTGATTTACCCTCATTCTGACGAATGCCAGAGAGATGGGAGAAATCTTTAATGATCCTCCTGTTTGCAATGAACTGTTCTAAAAAAATCTTAACGAGTTCGTCAAAGGTACGGATGGATCCCCTTGAAGGGAGTAGAACAAGAGCTTGCCCTTGAGGGTAACGGAAAGACGACAAAGCAAAGGTGTTAGGAGCTCATTGGATATGCATCCCGTAATGGTCGATGTGTTCATGTGGTCCGCCCATCGGAATCAATGCTCGAAGCTTAAAACCCAGAGAATAGGATGTTGAAGAATAGCAAATGTGAGGATTCCTCATAGCGCGTGAGGGGAAGATGATTGCCTTGAAGGTGAAATTTGTCTTGCATTAAGTGTCAATTTCACGATAACATGATGATGGTCAACATAACGATAATGTGTCAAGCTACCGCATAATAATTGGTGGATTAGCTATTGATGCGTGATGGATGAGTAGAACTAGCAGTGTCAAGGAGATTAACATCACGGTCAGGAAGCGGAGGAACTTCATTATTAAGGAGATCATTATTTTGACCTACCGCTAACGATCGATTTTGGGGGAGGTGTGTTTACCGTGGTAATGGCCATTGTGTTCCTCTCAAAAGTCGGATAATCTCATTTTGAGACTCTTCCATTCGGCGGACACATCTTCTAAAGAGATCCCTATCGTGCCTTCACCGATAGGGTCACGTCTATTAGGGGGGAGTGAGGCAGAAGCTTGGAGTCCTTGGTTTAAGGATTGATTTTGAGAGTGAGTTGGAGCGAGGCTCACAGGACGGTATTGCTATTGGCCATAATGTTCACGTAAATTATGATTGATGGGTTCTTTTCCCACGATGATCAAGTCGTAGAAAACCACATAGAGTAAAAGCTTACGCCTTAGCCTTGTTGTGAAATCCAGCACACACACAGGTATTTAAATAGTGAACAAGAAAATTCCAGAAATTTTCACATGGAAAATCTCGAAAAGAGAGAAAAAAATCACAGGGCCTAGCCCAATAAAAAGCTTCCACTATGTATCTGTTTCAGAGTACAAAATTTTCCCGATAACGGATGAATTGTATATGAGAAAGAACAACGACTGTAGTCACGCGGTAATAATTCTGGTGGTAGCAGATGATGGCAACAACGAGAACTACCAACCATGAAGGTCGCCATGATGGAGACCGAGAGGTGACAACGGTGAGGATCATGGCCACTAACGGGACCGGCGTCGACGATCGCGAGTGGTGGCACGATTGTGCTTGGAGGATCTTCAAGCTTTAGGACTCTCCTCTCTCTTTGGGCTCCTCATAGGAATGAGAGGCTATTTATAGATTGGAGGAGTGTCTCAGAATACATGCAAAACCACCACTCCATTTCATCAGATGACTCAAAATGATCCCTTTGATCATTTGATGTATTTTAAATATTTGAATGCTCAAATGAAATCGAAATTTTGAGATCTTGGGCTTGTTAGACCCGGCTCATCTAGACGCTCGATTTGACTATAAACACTCCATGTTTGAGGGCTTTTTAGGGGTTTAACTGATATCCCAAAGTTTCTAATGATATTTTAAGTTCTTGATTTCGACTAGTTTCAATTTCGGATCAGTTTGTTTTTAACATCAAGATTCATGCTTCGACTAGTAGAATTTTTAGTGTCATATCAATTAGAGATTTTAAATTTTTAGTGGAGTGGAGGTGTAGAAATCTTTTTAATATTTAAGTATAACAAATTTGGGATCAATTTAAATTAAAATAGAATATAAATTATTGAAATAGAATTCATCATAGGAGATTAATGGAAATGGCAATAAATTAATAATCTTAGTCGATTAAAAAAGAATATTAAATAACTTTATAAAAAATTTTTTTGATCAAAAACTTTGATTTATGATATATTTGAAGCAACTCTTAGCTTTTTGAATATAAAAAAAAAGATAAATATCAACTTTCTAATAGCGATCACATTCTAATAGCTATGATTCTCAAAAATAATTTTTCACTATAAAAGCTTTTGAAAAAATAACTAAAAAGTTAGTAGTTAAACGTAACTGTGATTACTCTATAAAAAGCAAAGCAGTCAGAAAGCTATCCCAAAAATACCCTTAAACTCAGTTTGATGCAACAGTCTTTGTGCAGTGTCTTTTGAGATGCTTTATTTTGACTGCGATTTGAGAAATCTACAGTAATAAAGTTATGTTTTTCAACCTGGCCTGATTACTTGTTGTACGATCATAAAATTACTACTTTATTTTTTTTTAAAAAAAAATTCATATAATTATAACAACTTCAAATATCAACTTTTTCTATAACTCTTTCATTAAAAATTTCTCATATAATTATAGATATTTCAAATAGACCTTTAATCTATCTAAGCAATATGACATTCCCAACTATTTTCTTATTAGAAAGCAAATGATAAGAAAAAAAAAAGAATATTCATTCCCCTTCTTACTTTTTTAATACTCATTCTATGATAGTTTTTTTTAACAATTTTAATAGTGATCAATCACATGCCTTAAACGTGAATATAATTCATTTTATTAGTTCAATTTTAAATAATGTCCACTTGATTGTGAGTTGAAGGATAACTTTTTCAAACTATGTATTCTAATTATCTAATAAATTATTGTGACCCATTCAATATTTTTTAATAATTAAATTAACATACCTATTAATTTGTTGATTTACTATAATTTATAAATGTAGACTTATTACCTCCCTCCTAATAAAAATATTTATTAAAACGCTTAGCACATTTTAATAATTTTTTTAATCTTAGTGCTGATAGGGGTTAATTTTTAACGTTTAGTTGATAATGAATAATGAGTATTGATAGATACTCTAAAGTTCTCTAAGTTAGAATTTACAACTTTACAATCTTAATATTTTTTTTTTCACTTATATTCACAATATAGGATTTTATGATATTATAAGCATGATTCAAATCTAAAAAATTAAAAATAACTTTTTAGAAATATAATCATAATTAAATATGTATAAATATGATCTAATTATAAATTTTTAAAGAGGTCATCTTACTCAATTTAATTAAAAATTATGATATTGTATTCAATGAATCAAGTTGATCTTCTTAGGGTATATATTTGACAGCTTTCTGGCTACTTTATTTTTTTTTAAAATCAGCCAAAAAATAAAATAGTTTTGTTTTACTATCATCTTTTTGGTTGTTTTTAAAAAATTTTGTGGTGAAAAATTATTTTGAAAATTAGAGTGATTAGAGTGTAGTGGCTGTCAGAAAATTATTTTTTTTGAAATTTTTAAAAAGAAAAATATTTATGACACTCACAATAATTTTTTCAAAAAATAGTTTTCTCCATAACAGTTTTATAATCAGCTTTTTAAAAAATTATAGTGCCCAAAATAGGCATTAATCAATAATTATTTTTTAAATATTTTAAAATTTTAAAGAAACTAAAATTTTGTAATATTAAAGTCCATTTATTAAAATTTTTATTTTAATTTTAATTAAAAATAATTTGGTTTTCTTAATAATCTAAAAAAATCAATATTATTCACATAATTTCTTGAAAATCAAGGAGTTCATATTTTTATATAAAAATCAAGTAGAATTTACATAAATACCAGATAATTTTTATATATTTACATATCTAATACCTAAAGTTTTATAATTTTTTTTATCACATTAAAAATATAATCATCATTCATTTTTTAAATATAAAAAAAATTAGATAAACAAATATATAACTTTAGAAATTAAATTATAAATATATAAGAATTATGTGATGTCTACATAAATCTTTCAAAAATCAAATACGCGTACCAAAACCGACACTCACAAAACAAATAATAATAATAATAATAATAATAATAATAATAAGTTCTTTCAATATCTTTGATTTTCTTTCTTTTTCCTTGTTCGCTTTTCCATAGCGTCGCGTTTTTCTAGCGAAAAAAGGACACTTACCGAGAATAATACTCTGTGTGGCCCACAAATACCTTCTCTTGAATCTTCGTTCTGTTTCCTTTCTCTCTATTCACATTTTGTTCTAATCCAATCCATCTATTTTCAAACGTGCCAAACTTCTCTCTCAAATATCTTACTTTGGGATTATTTTTTTTTTTTTTATAATGATGATAAATTATAAATTTTAAATAATGATTTTTTAATTTATAAGAATATTTTATTGCAGGATTTAGCCGAAATTTAAGTTCTTTATTTTGAATACATTTTTTGAGAAAATAAATTTTAGTAGCTTTAAATTTTAATTTGAAGCTCAATCTAGAATTTAATAAATCTTAGAAGGAATAAGATTTAAGGTTTTTTTTTTTTTACTTTTTTAACAATTTTTATTCATTATGCTTCTTCTATTTTATGAAAAAAATAATTTTAAAATAGTTATTAATTATTTTGTTAGAATTCTGAATTTATCAATATATTATAATTTTTATTTAAAGTTCACTTTTGATATATTAATAATGATAAGTTTTAGAGTTGTTGAATCAATAAATTAAAAATATTTAAATTAAAAAATTATTCAAATATCCCCATTTAATTTTTAAAATGTTTAAAACCTAACCTCCAAAATACAAAATTAGATTTACCTAATCCTACTTATAACCAAACCCCGCAAGATCCTATCCAATCCCTTCTTCTCGCAACCTCAGATCGAATCTTTTTTCTCTCCCCGTCATCCACCAGTTTCTAAATTGGGGTTGGAAGAATCTCTCCTTTGTTTCGCGGGGGAAACCTTCTTCCTTCCTCCAGCTTGAGCCTAACCGTTCTTCATCGTCGACTGCAATGGGAGGAAAATGGAGGAGAGGCTTGGGCTTGATCATCTCAATCCCGCTCATATTCGTCATGGGGTTAGCTTTGGTTTCGGCTGATCGCGGTGTAATGAAGCTCGTTCCGGCGGTGGCGGGGAAGGAGATGGAGGATTCCGGTTATTTCACGAAGGTTTTGGGTTTCTTGTGGCGAGCTGATGGATCTGGGTATCAGCATGTTTGGCCGGTAATGCTCTCTTTCTCTCTCTAGGTTTTAGATTCGATTTGCCTCTTTGTTGAATGATTCGGTTTATGAATAATTGTGTTGATTTTGTCCCATTAGCCGATGAAATTCGGGTGGCAAATTGTAGTCGGGTCGGTGATTGGGTTCTTCGGAGCGGCACTAGGAAGCGTGGGAGGTGTCGGCGGGGGAGGAATTTTTGTTCCCATGCTGGCTTTGATCATTGGATTTGATCCCAAATCTTCCACCGCACTTTCGAAATGTAAGTGATCTCTTGCTTGCGAATAAGAACATTTTCAACCTCTATTTATCAATCTAATGGGCCCTATCTTGAATTAGTACTGTCGACTCGGACCCTTTTCACTGTAGAGGTTTCCTTATCTGACAGTAAACAGGGTAATTTGTTTTTTATAAAGTCATTTTTGCAGCAGGCTTGTCTCTTGAATCTTGTTTACACAAGTTGCTTCTTATATTTGTCGGATCCCGGATTCTCATGCTTGGTGTCAATCACTGTCAACTATTATAGTGAGGCAGACTTGTTCTAATGTGCTGTTTGATTGTAATATTTAATGAAGATTTATACTAAATTTTACGAAATATTTATTTTAGCAACATAAGGGCTGTTTGGTAGCAAGATTTGAGGAGGATTTAAGCTGAATTTAGCTTAAATTCTGCCAAACATCAACGACTTTAAATCCTACAGAATTTTAAATCCGGTTTCTCCTCCATTTTGCCATAAATCCCGGATTTAGTAAATCCTGTTGGCAGGCGGATTTACGGGATTTACACAAACTGAAGAACGCGCAAATGGGAGTGAGAGGAAAGACGAGCGTCACCTTCGCGGCGTCTCACCTCTCTTCCTCGGTGGTTTCGGGTAGGAAAGGAGCGGAAGGGGAGAAAGATGAGAGTTTCGAACGCCAAAATCCCTTCAATGCCTTCGCTAGCGAGAGCTATCGTCGTCGCCAGTCTGCGGTTTCTTTCTTTTTTCGAGGGTTTCGGGTAAGAAGAGGAAAGTGGACGTACGGGAGAGGAGGTGATTAGTTTTAAATTTTTAATTAAAAAAGATGCAAAATTAAGTTAATACCATTTATGATTTAATTTGATTGTACAGTGCTTTTGATTAGATTTATAAATTCTTAATCAATAATTAATTAAAATATTATATTATATTAACTTTTAATTAATGATTAATTAAAATACTATATTAAGTTAATATTATTTCTATTTTGATTTATTTAATAATGATTAACGATGATATTATTAAATTGATATTATTTTAAATTTAATTTAACTTAAGTTTAAGCAATTAAATTAATTATTAATCAATGATTAATCAATATGTTAACTTTTGTTTATAATAATTTATTAAATTAAATTACAATTATTTTAGGTTTGATAATTAGATAATTTATGATAAATCTATGAATATTAAAATATAGATTAATGCTTAATTTATTATAAAAATCTAATTAATAATTAATTAGCTTAATGAATACTAATTAATAATTAGTTAATTTAATAATATTCTTATTATTGATGAAATGCTTATTTCATTTAAATTTGGTGGCCAGGTATGATCACAGGTGCAGCTGCTTCAACAGTTTACTATAATCTTAGGCTGAGGCATCCTACTCTAGACACACCCCTCATTGACTACGATCTCGCTTTGCTTTTCCAACCTATGCTTATGCTTGGGATTAGTATTGGGGTCATCTTCAACGTAGTTTTTCCTGATTGGATGGTCACAGTTCTTCTGATCATTCTCTTCTTAGGTTTATCCATTATTTAACGTCAATATTCACTGCGTTTCTGTTGTAACTCAGAAAGCAAATCCTTATGGACATCAATGGATTTTGCAGTTACCTCAACCAAGGCATTTCTTAAGGGTGTGGAGACATGGAAGAAGGAAACGCTGATGAAGAAGGTTTCTTCCCTTTGCCCTTCTGATTTAATTTGTTCATCAAGTAAAGAATATCTTTATTTAATGGTCCCTACGCATTTTAAATCCAGGAGGCAGCCAAAAATCTCGAGTATAATGGTAAGTAGCTCGTGCTTTCCGAACATTGCGCAACATTAAAAATCTGCCTCTGTTTATATCTTAAAATTCTCTCTGACAGATTGATTTTTTTTTTTCGATTAGGTGTCAGTAGTGAAGAAGTTGAATACAGGCACCTTCCTAGTGGTCCAGGCGGCGACGCTGCTCGAATTGAAGACAGATCAACTGCTGAGCTGGAGGTACCTGGGTTGCAGAAACTTAATCATAAAATACATATAAATAGTTTATTAAGGCTAATTTTATACAATTGTGACAGTTTCCAATCATTGAAAATGTCTCTTGGAAGGATCTGGGCCTTCTACTCTTTGTTTGGATAGCTTTTCTTACACTCCAGATTACTAAAGTGAGCTATTCATGAAAGTAGCTTTTCCTTATCTTCTCATCCTGTCTTAATCTACTGACATTGCTTGTACAAACTCTATCCAGAATCATACAGGAACATGCTCAGTGTGGTATTGGGTGGTGAATTTGCTTCAGGTATGGAATGACCTGGTCGCATATTCCGCAGTTCTTGTCTGTGATTTAGGTATATAAATGATATTAAAAGTGCAATAATTACGTAGCTTTTAATCTGTAGATTCCAGTTGCCGTTGGTGTCAGTTTGTATGAAGCTGTCAGTTTATATAAGGGGAGAAGAGTGATTGCGTCTAAGGGAGAAGAAGTAACAGAATGGAAGATTCACCAGCTTGTGATATACTGCTTGTTTGGCATCGTTGCCGGCATAGTTGGAGGATTGCTTGGTTTAGGAGGAGGATTTGTGCTCGGTCCTCTTTTCTTGGAGCTGGGAGTTCCACCTCAGGTGCGTTATTCTTTTTTGTTTTCATATTTTTCCAAAGATTGGTGGTATATATACCTCCATTTTTCATGCTTATATCAAATGTGATGTGCATAAATCATACAAGAGAAATTATTATTCACAAATCACAAATCGTTAAATAAGTCAAGAACTTTGGACTGAGATTTACATGAATTATTTCCTGTTTGAACATATATTATAAGTTAGTGGATAATGATATATTTATTAAGCTACAATTATATTAATTTTTACTTGCATTATATACCTTTTTTATAAGCCTCATAGAATAAAAGATAGGATAAGAAATCATATGTGAAAAAAGACATCAATATAGAAGTCGAAATTTGGAAAAATAAAAAAAAGCTTTAGAGATAGGACTGCATTATCAATATTACAAGATGATCAATATAATGCAAATATAATGCGTCTACAACAACTTTGGACTGAGATTTACATGAATTCTTTCCTGTTTGAACAGATCTAAGTCTCCCAGCGTGAATTATTTAGTTAAATTTTTCTTTTAAAATATTCATGAATCATCACATACTTATATTCAGTAAAATGACACTAAACATTATTTTATAAGTTCGCACGTAACTTAAAAATTTTATGTAAAAAAAAACATATTTTAGGTGAAGCCAAAAATTAATAATTATTTTATTTATTTTGCACAGGTGTCAAGCGCTACAGCCACCTTTGCCATGACATTTTCTGCTTCAATGTCCGTAGTTGAATACTACCTTTTAAGTCGTTTCCCCGTCCCCTATGGTATGATCTCGGCATCCTAATTTAATGGCTATTACAATATATATATATATATATATATATATATATATATAGAAAAGGCTAAACACATATTGGACCCAAATTTGATTATGATTAATTTTTTAATGAATGAGTTTCAAGATGAATTCAATATAAATTGTAATAGATTATCTTCAAAATAAATACATAGCGATCAGATTTAAGTCAGGGAAAAATATTCTAAGAAATATTTGAATTTATTTCAACATAGCTCAATATGATAATTATTTATTATTATAATAGGCTCATTGAATAATAAATTTTAAAAACATATTATAATATCCTGACCAAATATTTTTCCACCACATATGAAATTTGCAGCACTATACTTTGCTGCAGTGGCCACAGTGGCTGCATTTGCTGGCCAACACATTGTAAGAAAGATTATACTTATTATGGGGAGAGCTTCTATCATCATCTTCATATTGGCTTTTACAATTTTTATAAGTGCTATTTCTTTAGGTATGTATTTAGCAATTTTATCTTCTTCATCTTATTATTAATAATATTTTTGCATCGTTGCTGATTTATTATTATTATTATTATTATGTTAGATCTTAATAATATCTGCTATGGTGTTATTTTAAATTTGACAGGTGGGGTTGGTATTTTGATACAGATGAAACTGCTTTTTTATTTTTTTTTTTTAAGGTTTTGTTATATGTTGCCGTATCAATTATTGTATTCCTATTGACAAGTATTTATCATCTCATTCGTTATTTTATAATTTTTATTCTATCGTGTTTAGGATTTTTTTATTTTATAAACTGTCTGCCAATGTTGAACGATCGAATTGGTGGAAAAGTAAATGAGTTTTACTAGTCTTTTTCAGTTCAACATAAGTGATAGGTATTTTTAAATTATATGACAAATTCACCTACATAATTGTTGCATGCTAGAAAACTAGTTGCGATAGAGTAAAAATTTACGCCTTCATTTTATTGCGGAGTCCAGCACACATAAATGTTTGAAGAATTAATGATAAAATCGAATTTTATTTGAAAAAAATCTCAAAAGAGGAAAATCCGCGCCTACCCCACTAAAAAATCTTCCACTATGTACTGCTTTGAGTACAAAAGTTTCGATAACGGATTACGTAATCAGAAGAAGGGTTGATAATGGGAATCTCGACCGAAACAACAACAACTATATAGTCACGTCGTGTCAGTAATGTTGTTAGTGGTAGTAGATGATACAAAAGATCAAATCGACGATGAAGGTCGTCGTGGTGATGACCGGCGAAGATGACCGGCGATGGTTGGCGGCGTTGACCGGTAATCAACGATGGTAGTCGGAGGCGTTGACCTGCGTCGGTGGTCGGCGATGATGACCGGTGACGCTACGACGAATCGACGAGAGATTGACATTGAGGATCGGTAGTACGACGGGCCAACGGCGGTTTGGCAACCAACAGAACCGGTCCGAAAGTGGCACGATTATGCTTGGAGGGTTTTCAAGCTTTAGAGCTCTCTCCTATCTTTTGCTTGACCTCCCCTCATGTGAAGAATGGGGGACTATTTATAGATCGGAGGAGTGACATTTCTGTAAATACATGCAAAACCCGTACCACTCCACTCCATCGGACGGCTCAAAATGATTCCTTTGATCATTTGATATATTTTAAGTATTTGAATGCTCAAATGAAGTCAGAATTATGAGATCTTAGGCTCGTTAGATCCGTAACGCCGATAATTATAAACACTTCATGTTTAAGAGCCATTTAGGGATTTAATTGATATCCCAAAATTTTTAATGATATTTTAAGTGCTTGATCTTGACCAATTTCAACTTAGGATCAACTTGTTTTTGACATCAAGATTAGACTATTGTATTTTAAGTGTCATATCAAGCATTCTCTTATTTTTTGGATGATATTATCTCAATCATCCAAAAATATATATGCCAAATATTTGAAAATAGCAAATTTTTCAATGAAATTTGCGGGTCCATTAACCATACATTTTGAAAGAACAAATTTTCATGGGAGCACAAGATTATGATCACTAAGCGGCGTGGTCGCGGATATGTGCGTGCAAGGGCAAGATTTTGAGTTTATGGACCCATCTGGGCACTTACGGAGGCGCCGCCCATGGCTATCATGCGGCCATGGCGCCAGTGCTCAGACGGGCGGCAGTCGCGGATTTCGCTGCTGGCGGCGTTATGGTTGGTGCGCTTGAACCACTCGGGCGGTTCATGGCGCGCCATGCGGGTGACACGGACAGGGGAGAACCGCGCGGGAGCGGCCCGACGCTTAGCGCGGCCAGGGCGCACACCATTTTCGAGTTTTGGTTTTTGATTTTGACCTTTTGCCAGGGTATAAAAGCCACTAAGCTGCGGAGATGACACACCTCACATGATATAGTGTTCCTCTTTTTCTTAGGAGATGGTCGTTCAAAGGAGATTGCGCGACGGCATATACCGTCGTCTCGGTTTTCTCGAAAGAGGCATCAACCCACCTCGCAACCGACCGTTTGGAAGCGATCAAGGCCCGGCCGCATATGTCTTTTTCTCGAAAGAGGCGCGAACGACCTCGGACCGACGGTTTGGAGGCGATCAAGGCCCGTAGTACATACGTCGTGGCTTCGATTTTATCTCGAAAGAGGCGTCAACCGTCCTCGTCTAACCGACCGGGTTCAGAAGTTGGCGATGATGACCGACGACGGCGGTTAATAATGACAACGGTCGATAATGACAACGGTCGATGGTGCCGACCGGAGATGATGGTTAATGGCGCGGATCGACGACGGCGATGAAAAGCTGCTTGATACGGCACGGTTGTTGGCGATGGGGTGGTCGACAATGCAGAATCGCCGACGGCATGACCGAGTCGAGCGGCGGCGTGATGACTGGTGGTGGCGGGCGACGGCGATGCGATGGCCGACAGCGCCACGGCGCGCGGCGGGCAACGTGACGAGTCGACGAAGCGGCGATGCCGCGGCGACCGAATGATGATAACCGCTGGTAATGACCGACGACGATCCATATTTCATATTTTTTCTTATAGGAAATTGGATTTTTTGAAACTTCAATGGATGGTTTAACAGTTGATAACTGTTAAGATGGCGGAGAATCATTAATTAGGAATCGTCATTCAAGCAACTCAGAAAGTCTGATAGATAATTTCAAAGTATTATTCTCCATCATGTTACTTGATGCTGTTAACTTGCATGTGAGAGATAGAATTGAACCCGCTGAGGATTTTTAACCCATCTAAGGTTGTTTGTCAAAGTTACTTATTGATATTAACCGCAGTAAGATTGAATCAATCCGCCAAGGATTTTTGACTATTATTTGTTAGTGTTACCGATGACGTTAACTGTATGGAAGAGGTCGAATGCCGAGAATTTTGACCTATCAGGTTGTTTGTAGTGTTACTCCACGATTATATGGAAGATGTCAAATTGAATCCGTTGAGGATTTTTGACATATCCGAGATTGTTTGTCAGAGTGTTACTCGATAACATTAACCTCTATGGAAGAGATTGTGAAAAGTCCACCAAGGACCTTTTGACCTATCCTAGGTATTAGCCAAAGTTTTATTTGACTTCTTACCTGTGTGGAGTAGGTGCAGAGTTTTGACCTATCCGAAGTTGTTTGTCGGTCTTGCTCGATGGCGTTAACGTGAGGTGTGAAATTTTGATCTATCTGAGATTGTTTGTCAGAGTCTTTGCTCGATAACGTTAACATGTATGTAAGAGATCAAATTAAATCCGCTGGTAATTTTTGACCTATCCGAAGTTGTTTATTAGAGTGTTATTTAACCTTGGTCTTATTTTTTCATGAGTATGATTGAAAAATCATAATTTACGAAGCTATATCTCTTCTCAATGCTGAAATATCCTCCAACTTTGACTTGTTTCTTGAGATGATAATCGATTAGATGCTTAATATATTAATATGAGCGATCTCCTGAGATTAAGAGTTGTCGCACAATTTTTGACAAAATTTGAAAGAACGAAGTTAGATGAATCTTCATTCTTCGCTTGCGCTCCTTAAAAGTTTGAAATGCTCTACCTCGATGATGATTTTGATCTTGTTGGGAAACTTGATTGTCATACAAGATGAAATGATGAGAATCAATTTCCCATCGACGACGCTAAACTGTTGCGTGCTAGAAAATCAATTACAATAAAGTAAAAATTTACGCCTTAATTTTGTTGCGGAGTCCAGTACAAACACAGATATTTGAAGAATTAATGATAAAACTCTAAAATTTTTACGTGACAACCTCGAAAAGAGGGAAAAAAAAAATCACGGAGCCTAATCCAATAAAAATTTTCTATTATATATCTGTTTCGGAGTACAAAAATTTTCCAATAACGAGATTATAGAATTGTATACGAGAAGGGTTGATAATGAAAATCTTAAAATTAGATAACAGCAGCTACATAATCACATTCAGGTTATAACAATTGCCAGTGGTAATAGATGATGATTAACAATGGGGGTCAACAACTGGCAATGAAGATCGTCGTGTTGATGACCGACGAAGATTGACGATGATAGTCGACGGCGGTGACCGATGTCGATGGTCAACGATAATGGCCGATGACAGTGATCGAAGACCGGCACGTAGACGATAACGACATGGTGACATGAGGTCGACAATGATGAATCGTGAGTGATCGATTATTATTCTTAAAAAGTTTTGCTTTTTTCTCTCTTTTCTCTCCCGATATAAAGAATGATAAATTATTTATAGATTAGAAGAGTAACGTTTCTATAAATATATATAAAATTCGTATAACTCTACTCTATTGAACGGCTCAAAATGATTTTTTTGATCATTTGATATATTTTTAAATATTTGAATATTCAAATGAAGTCAAAATTATTGAGTGACACTCAATTTGGTTACAAACACTTAATTATTTAAAAATTTAATTAATATTCCTAAATTTTTAATGATATTTTAAATACTTAATCTCTAATTTTAACTTAAATTAATTTACTTTTAACATCAAAATTCATATTTCAATTGATGATATTTTAAGTATCATATCAATAATAAATATATAAAAGTTAAACTCAGAATCTCTTAATTAATAATTTTTCTCTGAGATATTTAAATTACTTTAATGATAAATTTAAATACATAATAAATAAATAAAATTTAAACTCAAAATCTGTTAATTAAAAATTTAAACTCTTAACCACCTGATTAAGATATATTACACCCAACGTCAGAATTTAATGAATTGTTCGAGAAAAGCAAACATAGTATGCCACAGCCATCAGCAGCCGACCGACACCCATCAACGCGGCTAGGAACTTGATATTCATCACTATCAACCTTTATCATTTATACAATTACTTTAATTAATCAAATAAAAAAATAAATTACTACAATTAAAAAAGCTTAAATTAAATAATTTAAAAATATTTTAATTTTACATCAACATGCCTCATAGAATTTCCTAAGCAACATTTGTCTAGGTATCTTTTTTTTTTGGGGATTTATCTTTGAAAATCATATCTTTTTTTCTTAATAAATTACACAACTTTAATGTTTCGTTGATTAAATTAAAATAAATGATTAGTCTTCTGAATTAAACAAAGGAGTGAAGATTAATTTATAATTGAACTTTTAATTTTCTTTTGTGCGCTCTGCTAATTAGCCGTAAGAGACTAAATTTTTTGTTATCATCACATTGAGGATTTAATGTATCATTTTATTTCAGTAATACCTCTGAATAGAAAAAACATTTAATTCAATTTGATGAAACGCTCGAGCAAGAGATTCAAAATGAACCCCATTTGTAATATTGAAGTGCCGGTGGGCATCGGGTTTTTATTTTTATTATACATTTTGATTTTAAATTAAAAATACTTAAATAATACACTTCAACTCTAAAATAACATAAATTACCAACTAGTTTTTAAAGCAAAAATGTTTAAATGTACACTTAGCAGTTTGAGGACACTTTTGGGTAAGTAGTTTAATTTTTCATATAAATAAATTTTTAAGAACGTTTGGAGACAAGCTACTGGATTCCTTCTTTGAAAAATTCCTGTAAATTAAAAATGTACTTTTGTTTAGATGTGAGGAATTGAGCTAATTTAATGAATAACTCACAGATACAATCTTTGAATCCAAACTCTCTTAATTAAAAATCTAAATTTTCAACCACTAAATTAAAATTACTTTAAAAGTAACCAAAAATACAGATTAAAAAAAAGACTACAAATAAACTGATCTGAAAAATAGAATTCCATGAAAGTTTTACATATCCTACATTATTTATATACATTTACACATTTACCACAGTAAAAAATTTACTTAACACTGTTTAATACTTTAAAAATGAATAATAATGTCTTTGATATGTCATTAAAAAAATAAACTATATATATTTAATTATACTTAAATATTTAAAAATAAAAAGATTGTGCAGTATATATATATATATAACCTTCTGTGAAATTTAAGAAACTAAATCAATCTCCACGAACCATCGCCAACTTTTACCTATCATCTATAGTTTAAATTGTTTACCACACTCACGGCTCAACCGAATGACTGGAAGAAAAATGAAGCCTGTTATCATAATACTTCTGAGAACTTACTGCTGCTTCTTGCGCAGATGGCTCTTTTTTCTCTTACTGCCTTCCGATAAACCATCTCTCTGCAACTCTGCATTAGATGGCAGCAACCAGCAATTACTTTCGTGGCATTTATTTCTGTGGGCCATTACGAATTTTTTTTATTCCACTAAGTAGAAATTAGACCAAGAACGGTTACTATTTAAGTCAACAAAATTTAACATTTAATTAAATAAATTATGGTTTTTTAAAAAATTCATTTATCTTATTTAAAGAAAAATTGAACCACCTTGACTATAATGGCCCAAAATGACACTTTACTTTTATTATAAATTTCACAATAGTGTTTACACAATAATTTAGAGGCTGTTTGATTTTAAATATTTACAATGTAATATAATTAAAATACGTACATTTCTTCTTTTTTTATATTTGATACACAATAATCCTTTTATAGTATAAAACTTCAGAGTATTTCATTTTTCTTACTTAACCTATTTTTCGTATAAATAAAATACATTCGAAAACGAATATATTTCGAATACATGGCGCGCGGTACGGAACGGAGGGAGCGGAGCAGAGCCTGAGAAAAGAATTTTTTTTCTTTTTGGGAGAGACGAAAAAACGTTTTTTTTTTTTTTTAATTTTATTTTTCAAATTCGTTTAATCTGTTAATTTTAACTTTAACTAAAATAAATATTATAACTTAATAAAAATGTAATAAATATAATTATATTTATTCAAATTAATGATAAATAATTCATAATAAATCAAAAAAATTAAAATAATTATTAAATTTTAGTTTATTTATTAAAAAAATAAATAATGAGTAAATTATTTATTAAAAAAATAATTTAATAAATAAATATTAAATCATGATTAATTTATTTAATAAAAATTCCAATTAATTAATTAATGTTTAATATAATAATAAAATTAATTATATATATATATATATATATATTAAATTTGGATCAATATATTAATATAAAATAATAATATTTAAATTTTATTTATTTATAACACTAATAATTAATATCTTAAAAAATTTATAAATTAATTATTAATAATTAAATATTCAAAATATATTATATTTATATTTAATTTTATTTTTTTAGTTAAAAAAAATTTTATTTATATTTTAATATATTTTTTTTATTAAATATATTAATTAATGAATAAATTTTATAATTAATTTAAATATAATAAAATATTTAATTCACTACATTCACTTTACATTCATCCAACCAAACAAGAAAAAATAATTTACATATTTTACTTTACACACAACCAAATAATAATAAAATATTCAAAATTCAATATATTCATTTTACACTATATTTCTTTTTACATTACATTTTAAATCCAAACAACCAAACAGCCCCTTAAATGTATTACACTTTAAAAATTTGAATACATATCCTATAATTCTTATTTATGTATACAATACTTTAATAACAAATTGAAATAAAATATTTAAAAATATTAATTATGAAATTGTTATATATTTTCTTTTTAATATTAATAAATTCTAAATAAAAAAAAAACTGCTAACAGTTATCTCAGTTAGGCTCGAAGAACTCTATAATAATGGCGTTAATAAATTACAATCGAGTTCGCAAGCCTTGTAAGATTGTTTCTCGTGAACTACTGCTACAAAAATATTTTAGAACTAATTATCATTAATAATATATTTTATTTCAAATCTAAATACAAATAAAAAATAGAATTAAAAAGAGAAAAAGAAAATAAAATAAAAGTGATCCAAAACAACCTATACTAAAACTACATAACAAATTTAAGCTATATCTTCTAAGCAAGCTTCACAATGTAGCTTTCTAACAAATAGAATTAAATACAATTAACATCCCCTAATAAAGCTTCAATAAATTTTCTTTTTTTTAATATAGCAAAACATTCAGTTTATGTTTGTAAGAATCACCAATATATGTCACGGGCTTGCAGATCTACCAGGAAGATTAGGGTTCTTTTGCATGAATGATTAATGGGACCGATTTTATCATGACAAACCGAAGATAAAATTACAGAAATGGAGGAAAGAAACCAAAAAACAAATTCCTTTAAATTGAAGAAGATAAGGAAAGGCCATCAGATAGGAGCGAAAGACTTTAGAAACGTAATCATAGTCTCATAATGATTATCATTTGAACTATGCATTAGTCATCACGCGACCTTCTCTTACAATAGCTGAAGCGAAAACAGTAAAAACAACAACAAAAACTAATAATCTCTCACAAATTGTTTATTCATAATGAAATAATTAGAAATAAAAACCAATTTAGATTAGATGATCGATCGGCCTCATTAAAAATAATTCAACAAAATTTTCAGACATATGCTTGTAAATTAAGAAACTTAATCATCGGCCAGAATGATCTGCAATGTTGAGCAGTAACTAGACTCAAAAGAATCTAATGTAACGGAAGAATATCAAATTAGTTCACAAGCTTGACTGCATGAATTGAATCACAAAATAAAAGAAAAAAAAATTGAATTGACTCAGAATATGGGTGGTGATATATCAGGATGGTCGGCAAGGCGAATTCGCCATTACGACGAACGAGACCTTTAATCATGAGATCGTCATCGTCATCGAACAAATTCATAATAAATAACAATTTTAAATGGAGGAAATCAAATAACGATTATAATTTAAGGGAAACAAAATCAAATCCAGTGCTAAGAGACATGAAATCCAGAGAGAGAGAGAGAGAGAGAGAGAGAGAGAGAGAATGCATCTAGAGAAATAACCTCAACCGGCAAGGTCGACGCCGACTTTTGATATAGTTGGATCGGGGCAACGATGCGGGATATTTATAGTGGGCTTTAGGGTTAGGGTTTTAGGCACTCTTCATCATGACCGTCCGTTTGAAATAAATCTTGTGTTCCCTGCACCGCGGGACATGCTGTTCGGATTTAAGATTTGAATTGGATCAGGATTAAATTATTAATCCCATTTAAGATACAATCCATGCTTTATAAATAATTTCAGGATATCCTGATACTTGAAAAATAAAAATTCAGTATTTAATTAATTATAATTTTATATACATAATAAAATTTTTATATAATTATTTATTTATTTATAACACAAATCTTTATACCATATAAAACATCATTAATTTTTTAACTCATTTAAATAAAATATTATGTGATTTACATATAAATGAATATAAAAATTAATAATTTAATATACAAATATATAAAAATTTTATGATTTGTATGATTTTTCATTCCATTATAGAAATGTAAAATAGAATTATATATAGTTTTAGTATTTATTGTTAGACATTTTTTTTTTTAAAATACGTATCTGATTTACTAAAGATTTATTTGAGACAACATCAAATGTATAATCTTCTAAATTAGATAAAAAAAAAATACAATTTTATCAACACAATTTTTTAAAATAAAATCATAACATAATTTCTCAAATGCCATCCGCGATAAAGTTTAGACCACACGACAAAAAAAAAAAAGCTATCCCATATACATCCTTAATCTTCAAAATAAAATGATCAATCATACAAAATTTCACTTTTTTATATAAACTATGCTATTGACAAAAATAAGAACTTATCATAAATCTCACATTTAAATGATCACAAAGAAAAATGAATATAAAATCACATGAAATAGTGAAGGGTCAAAATAGAGAAATCAAAGCTTGAAACAAATATTCTTTGCTTGAATAAACTATTTTTATGTATCAAGACCTCATATTCAGTGCTCTTCTTCTTAAAAGACTGATCAAACTCATAAATTATTAAAATTTTAACTTTTTGTATATGGAATCAACAATGTTTCATTTGAAAGTAAGACATTCAACACTTGGTTTCATAAAAAATATATGAGCATAATCTCCAGCCACAAAACATAAAGAATCTTAAGAACCAGAAAAAAGAAGTAATACATATTGCAGAAACTATTATAAATGGAGCACCACATTCTATTCTTCCTTTTGCTCAAAAGATAAACTATTTGCATCAAGAATCTATCTTTTTCATCTATGTTGCAATAGTGCTTCCTTTCACAAAAATTAAATGAGTTAATAGACACAATCATTTTGTGGATATACTATCACTTCTTAGCTCAATACATTTGAGGCTAACCATGTTATATTTAGACCTCATTCTCATGGCATTTATGACTTTGGAGATAATTCTACAATGATTTTTGATTTAAACTTAATGGAACCAACATTACAATTAGAGGTGCAAGGCACCTTAAATTTATATAAATGAACCAAGAGGCCTTCAGTCTTTTATACTGTATGTGAGTTTCGATTAAATTACCAAATATCCCTAAAAAAAAAACATTACAATTAGAGCTACAAATGAACTGAACATTCGATAAGTTATTTGTGACTAATCGAACAAATTTGAACACTTTCATAAATACTGCTTACTTAAAAACAAACAAATTAATATTCAATCATTTATGTTAATAACGATCATTTAAAGTTTCTAAAAGCAAAACAATTAAAGCTTGATTAACATTTATTCGTGAACAATAACTTTTAAATATTTTATTTTTTAAGCTTAATAAGCTTTAATTGATATATCTTGTGTTTATCTCTCAACAAGTTGCTCACAAATAAACTCGACTGAGACTTTATTAAAGCTTGTTTATTTCATTATCTAGGAGCAATGTCTGCTAACTGATACCCATCAATCTATCCTACTCTTGATACCAATAATCACCTTTTGCTCACAATTGCTATATCTCTTTGCGACTTTATCTCCCTTTATTTATTATTTGTACAATCTTTATGCACACTAGAATATGCCTCCAATTACTCTCCATAAATTTTCTAATTACAAATATCTTCAGTCTTTTTAGAAGATATTTAGGTTGACTTAGGAGCATGAAAGCAAAGAAGTGTGACGATTTCTAAGTAATTGATTCAATTATATATATTTAAAGCACACATCATTTTCTCCTTGCAGTAAATCATGAGAAAAAGTCTAATGATATTATTCATTACCGACAATAATTGTCAGAAGCTAATTGTACAATCATGAAGGACCAATCTGGTAAACATTGATCATAATAAAATCTTTTTTTATTGATCGCCATTATCTTCATAGTATGGTCCCAACCATCAAAAGTTTATAATGACATTTCTGAATATTTTCATGCAATATATTTCA
This sequence comes from Cymbidium sinense, assembly GCA_021442155.1. NCBI lineage: Eukaryota > Viridiplantae > Streptophyta > Magnoliopsida > Asparagales > Orchidaceae > Cymbidium > Cymbidium sinense. The sequence goes on from CM038220.1 coordinate 110,805,583, forward strand.
ACAACTTAAATATTTAAGGCAATACTGGAGAATTCTCTTCTACATAAAAACCACATCTCGAAAAAAATTTGCATGAATATTTAGTTTACAGAAAGTGTCATAAATACAATTATGAAGTAAAAAAAATAAACTAGAATGCCAAACCAACAACAAAAAAAGGCCTGAAACCTAAGGACATGCCTATTGTAATCAAAACAAGAGTTAGTTACCAGCAGGCAGTTCATATAATACAGAATAACCTAAAAAAAGGGGCAAATATCTTACGTGCTGTTTAAAAGGATTCAGCTGTCAAAAAGGTTGTGAGACTCCACAAAACTGCTTAACCTGAGAACTGATTAAATGCCACCAAGTAATCAGGTAAATATATTAAACTTACATGAGCATTGAGGAGGGTAATTTATTGAAGCTCAGCTTCTGCTAGCCCTGATTCTATCTGTTGGTAACGGTCTTGAATCCAGTGTTGCAAGTACCTGAGGCATTGACATTCCTCCAGATACAACAATCTCTGTTTAAGAAACAATGACCAAAAAAGAGAGAGAGAGAGAGAGAGGTCAATAAGATGTGATTGAATAAGTAATTGAAAATTGTATAAGGATATTCTCAAATTTCTATAAAGTTACATGATAACTGATCAAAATTAGAAGATATTTAAATTTTTTGTTAAGAAGAAAATAATCCATGTTGTTGTTGTTGTTGTTTTTTTTTAATTTATATAAACGCCTTTTAATTTTGAGTATTTGTCTCATAATTCTGAATATTTAATCTGAATTCTGATACAAATTTTTTTTTGAGAAATTTACACACATAGCACACAATTATTAATACATAAATTTGATATTTATAAATATAACACTTTATGTATGTATGAAAAAGTATATTTTATTTCAAAAAAATTAATGACATGCTATTTTTGATGTGATATTAAAAATTTGGCAAGATATTTATGTAAACATGAAAGTTTTTTTTATTTTTTATTTTCTCCTGTGTAAGGGACTAGCAACTAGAAAACCAATGTGTCTTGTTAAAGGCTCAAATAAATTATTACTCACCGATTCCTTCGCGGACAGAGAGATTTGGTCTGATGACATCTCTAGAATTTATGAGAAATATATCGCCAATGTAAAGGTGATTGGTTGGAACATACACACAGTAGAGCTCCTCATCAACAGAATAATTCTGTCATGGTTTCAAGAAATCATTTAATAAGGGACATCAGCATAATAAAGGATGTGGAAGACTGGCATTATCAGCGAATTAAAGAGAAAAAGGAATTTTAAGTACAAGAATGTCTGAATGTTTTCATCATGAATTCATATACATTATAATCTAATCATGAATTAGTTGGAACCAATTCAGGTGAGTCAAATTTGTTTCATTAATCAACTATTTAACTTAGATCAAAACTCAGTCCAAGCTAAAAGCTGATCCATTTTTTTATTAACCTTCCATCTTCGACCGAACCAAATAAAGGGATTGCTTAGTATGGATCAAGTTTATTTCTATAAGTTGTTTAGCTGCATGCAGAGTGCAACTTTGAAGCCGCCTTCTTAGAAGCTTTTCTATCCTCCGCAAGTGGCATAAATTAGTTGTAGAGCATTCAAGCATTATATTGAAACAATAAGAGGGGTCTGCTTCTAAACCCATGAAAACATAACTTCATGGAAGTTTTATAATATAAAGCAAAACAAGCACAAAAATTTTCAATTCAGCTGCTGTACTTTTATAATATAAAGCAAAACAAGCACAAAAATTTTCAATTCAGCTGCTGTACTTGGGACTTCACAAAACAACTTCAAACTCAAAATTGATGAAAGCAAGCGAGAAAAAAATTATAATTATATATGTTTGGATCATAGAAAACAAAAAGAATATCATATGCAATATTCAAGGACACAAAATACAATGATCAACCAATGAAAGTAAAACTAATCGATCATACAAGAATCCTTGACGTGTAAATGTGATAGTCCTGGACACAAAAAAAGCCCCTACTTGTGATTGGATTAGATATAAAAGATCAATTACACAAAAGAATCTGGAAATTAATGAGAAAAATGAAGTATGATTAAAAGTTAAATGGCTAAAAAGGAGAGAAGCCGCTGAAGTGCTCTATAAAAAGAAGAGGAAATTCAAAGTAGAAAAGACAAAAAAACCAAAAAATTTCATATATATCTTTGTACTGTGGAGAAGTGCAAATAGCATTTTGTGTATAGCTGAAATGAGATAGTCAAAATGAATTTTGCTCGGAGTTTAAAATACAAAATGGGAAAAAAAACTGTATAAGAAATATTTAAATTCAAAAAACTGCAACAACCAAATAGTAGGAACCAGATTGAAATGATTAGTGCATATAAAAGTGATATCAGTGGTAGAATCAATACAGTTGTTATACTTAATGTGGAAAAGCTTCGCAAGGAAAGTAATATAAAAAAATTTTGCACAATTAAATGCTTGGAACAATGATGGTACTGATGATGAGCTGCAACAGCAGATTTGCCCATACAAGTTAATCCACATCGTCGATTCAATCTCTCATCAAGTTGTCTAGTAGTGCTATTACCTTGCAAGGAATGCATCTCAACATCTACGTGCTTATGGATTATGTTCATACAAGGAAATCTTATATTTATCACAACCTTGCAATTTCTTAAGGGCATGTTTCAGATCAATTTTATTTTATGTTTTTTATTATGTTTTTATGCTATTGTTTAACAAATATTTATTTAGTATACTTTTTAAATATTTTTATTTTTTGTTTTTAAAAATAAATAAAATTATTCTAAAAAAATGCTCAGAATAATTTTTAGATATTCTGAATATTTCTAAAAACAACTAGCAACATCAAGTTATTTTATTTTAAAATAAAATATAAATAAAATAAAACAAAAAACAAAAGTGATCTCAAATGGCATAAATGTGCACTCCTTATTCCACAACTCACAAAAGCCTTACATCAATCCATCACTTCACTGTCTATGCTATATAACTGAACGTAGGGCTGTTCATGCCTGGATTTTACTGAACGGGCAGAAAAGTGCTATTTTAAGTCTTGCAAGTCATGTTAAATCATTTATGATTTCTTGCAAAAATATTCAGTTTCGGAACATTCAGATTTCCATGTCATGATATTTGATGGATGGTACCTGAAGAATAACAGCAGAAGTGATAAACCCAATTGCATATTCCCCAATCCTCGGATGCCTTATGATGACTACCTCTTTGAAAGCTTGCGTGTTCTGATCTGTATTTGGAGAAACAATTAGGCGACATATAAAATCAGACAAAATGAATGTAATTAAAAACAAATTACCAGGTGAAATAGCAGAGCTAATTTGTTTAGAGGCATTGTATATGTGACGAACAAATGGCATCCGCTTTATAAACCACTCGCCAAGGCTTAGGATAGATGCGCCAAGCCACGATGACATGAATACGCCAACCAAGAAAATGAATGTCATGGAAGTTATAAAACCAAGACCTAGAAAAAAAAGGTTCCAAATTTAATTTTATATGAAAAAAAGGAAGAAAATATAAAATGATAGTTTGCACTTCAGAAATTTAAGAGCAAGTTATTTAGAAGGGGGATTTACATACATACCACACAATTGTTATGTATTTATATATCTAACACCCAAATTTTAATTTTAACACCTCAATCTTAAATATCACATCAAATATATCACCTTCATTCTTTTTTTAAGGTGAAATGCACCTTTTCAAGTATAGAAAAGTGATAAATAAGTAACTATCAAACTTTAGATATGTAAATACATAAGAATTGTGTGATCTGTCTGTAAATCTTCATATTTTGAATTGCAATAGGGTTCCTCTATTAGATGTCATTACCATGCTACAGCTTACCATTTTAGTTTCTTGCCTATCTAATCTGTGAGAATAAAAGGTGAAAGGTAGCAGAAGCATTATATGAAATTTAATGGTTGAAAACACAACAGAGTATGTCCTCCCTAAAAAAAGACTCAAAAAGAATTCATAATTTATACAGACGATTAAATTAGTCACTGACACCAGCCTGCTAATCTACTGCAAGTGATAACACTGTCATAGAAGAATTTGTTCCGTGGGAAAATTTAGCTCATATCTCATCAGGCAAAAACGTTCCAGAGCATCTACTCAGTCCCTCCTTAAATGGTTCCAACAATCAAAGGCATACAGTAGGCTCCAAAGTATCTTTCTTACTCATATATTGCTAAGTGTCTCTTGGATAAAATCCAAAAAATTAAAATAAAGTCATTTCTCTTTGTACATCTTCTCAAAATGTTAGCTGCCCTTTGGCTAACAACAAATATTCACCAAGTCCGTAGTAAATTTTAAGCTTATTAAAATCAAAATCTGAGTGCTTTATATGACATCTATTTAGTAATTCACAAATAAATTTTATGTTACACAGAAGCGAAGAGAAAGCTCCAACTTGAAACGGCACACTCTCCATATTTTTTGGGCTTGAGAAAAAATAATTTTGAATGGATATATTTGGAAAGATAAAGGTTTGCAGCTTTTTAAATAGTCTTCTATTTTAAAAATATTATAAACATCCATATGTAGATCCCGGATGGTGAAACATATGACATCCCTCCAAAATAAAATAAAATAAAACTGTCTCCCAATGAATGTAGTGATCAAATTGAAGATTAAAAATATTTGCACCTACTGGGAGAGTGCAAAAAAAAAAAATCAATCGCCATTCGACTATGTGAAGAATGGCCAGATTAAATAATATAAAATTATGAGAGACGTCACTTAGACACCCTCATAATGCCCTTTAAAATTTGCTGAGAAAATATTACAATCAAGTTCAAATCAAGTAATTCATGACTAGAGTTTAAAATTATTGTAAACATTCTAGACTCATTCTACACTCATCCTAAAAAAAATAATTATTCCATTTAGCTTAGAAACATATAAATAAGTGATATATTAAGATTCATTCATGAATATTAAAATACAAAGAAAGATGACTCGGATTACCAAATTCAAAAATAATTGATAGCATGGTCAACTTATATTTAACATAGAGTGTTCATCTCCTAAAAGTGCTATTGCATTAAGTGCATAACCAATCCCCAAAATATGTGCCAATATATCAAGTCAAATAAGCCAGGGAGTAAGGCTTGACTTTAATGACTCCAGGCTAACCTTAGGTTTCCAGTGAAGCCTCTTAAAATGTGTTAAAATATGTGCTATACTATTAAAAATTAAATTTCACCTGTAAGGAGAGGTTGTAAGACCTGTTACAAGTTTTTCATATCCTTGTAATTTTAAACCACACTTATGGGCCTCCCAATGAATGTAAGCCCCATCCCACCCTGATTAATCTAAGATAACACAAAGCTAACAAATCCATTAAACTTAATCTTGATCCTTCTGTTGGATGTAAGCTCCAACCTAAACTAAACTCAGATGAACTTTTATGCAAGTAATCCCATCAATCAAAACCAGATTAGTTAACTTAAATCATACAAACCAGAAATCTTGTGGTTTAGACATGATTTTTCAAGCCAAATTAAAAGATGTGAATAACTAAAGGTCATGCATGCCCTTGAGTTCTTGTTGATCATGTCTTGTATATCTTCATTGCAAGTAGCCATGTTGTGTGCCCTTGAACTATTCAGTGAAATTGCTATGACTAATCTTTTACTAATAAACTAGTTGATGCCAATCTCAAAAGGATGTATTATCACATGCATTTTCACTAAGGTTCGTTTGGGACACTTGAGAAGAGACAACTCATAGCTTTTAATTAAGCTCAATAAGCATCATGGCTAAAAGCCAGCTAACATTGGCATACTGATCCATTGATACACCCAGAATAATGAAACTTTATGATTTTAATCAAGTACAGCTCCAATCCACAAACCATTCTCCATCAATTCAATTGAAATCTAAACATTAAATTTAACCCTAAAAGTCACGCCTAGGCACCTTCATTAATCAAAGTTCTCCTCCATGTGGTGTGAGTAACTATAGGGCACAAACCCATAGGACGTATCAATCCTACATATAAATAAACCTTGATCTAAAATCATAAAATTTTTGCTTAAAATAAAAATAATCATAAGAAAATTGTTCCAAAGTTTTCTCTTAAACATCAATGAGACCAAAGGATGAGGTTGGCTTTACTTGACTGATAAAGAAAGCACAACACCAATATTAATGACAAAAATTCCAAATGCAACCATGTTTTGCATTGCACCTAATCAAAAAACATATATTGTATTTTACATACCTCTAGTTTATTATCATGAATTCCTCTCAAATTGTATAGTTGTCTCTTAACTGCCTTCTAAAATTCTAGTAGAAGTCTTTTCCTTGCACCAATGTGAGGTCTAGAGCATTTATTTGATAATCTCTTTTTTTTTTGTTCATATTCTCAAATTTCTAGTAATTTGTGAAATTGGTTGAATGAGTTTTGCCAAATTTAATAGAATTTGATTTTTTAACTACAACGTGAGTTTCAATAGTGTGTTATTTTATTTCCTTTGAATTTATATGCGCTAATTTAATAGACAAATATTGAATTATAACCTAAGTGTGATAGGCATTAACTATGTTACGTCAAGTTTACATAAGAATGAATATACAAATGAGGATAAAACATCTCAAGTTAAAGTGGGATGCATAAAATGGAGAAGTTTCTTGAGAGTTGTGTGATATTAACTATGTTAAGTCAATTTTACATAAGAATGAATATACAAATGAGGATAAAACATCTCAAGTTAAAGTGGGATGCATAAAATGGAGAAGTTTCTTGAGAGTTGTGTGATAATAATATATAATGGAGGTCTAAAAATGAAATTTATAAAACTACAAATAGTTTGACAAAGTTTTATAGATTTGAATGATGTATTGTAAAAAAGTGAATAATATCTAAGTTGAGTGACAAAAATGAGAATATTTTGATGGGTTTAGTGGCAAAATTAGAAAGGGTGAGGTAAATTAAGGAATAAAAATGTTAGCATAAATGTATTGACAAAACTAAGAAAGATAAATTAAGAATTGATTATATCAACAAAAAGATTAGAGTGGCATCTATTGAAGATAAGATGACTAATATAAAATTAGGTGATTTAGAAATGTGCAAAAAAGGGAAGGAAAAGCTCCCATTAGACAAGTTGATAAATTAATGCTAGAAAATTACAGAGGAAATTAAGTAGGCTTAATATTATATGGATAATAGCTGTTCAAAATAATATGCAAAAAATATGTTTAACACCTCATACATCACTCAATAAGAATAAATAAACAATAAGAAATTCATAACACCAACTCCAAATAGTTGAGATAATGGTAATGATGATAAAGATGATGATTAATTAAAGTATGTGATAGAATCTTCATGTTTAAGATTTTTATCTAAATGGATCAATAGCATTTAAATCAAGGGTTATGAGCTATGAATTTGAAATTGTTTGCTCTTGTACATCTCATCCTAAGTTTGAATTAGAAAATTCAAGGTTCAGAATTATATTCCTTCGATGAGAAAAATAATCTTAGAGATATTTCAAAATAATTTAAAAGATTCCTTTAAATGTTACAATATGTATGATTCTTCGTTAACTCTATATGGTATTATATATAGTACTATACTATATATTATACTATATATACATTACTATATACTATAATATATTGTATAGTATATGTACTATTAGTACCTAGAATTATATTTAATATGAGTATACTATATTATACTAACTAGACTAAACTCTAAAAGAAACCAACTAGGTGCTCGAAAAAAAAGATATACGAACCTCCTTTGTCCATTATTTGTAGCATTGACTCTCGAACCTTCGCATGATTATAATAGTAGATTAGTTAGATAGCACAACATGTTGCTTGCCTACCAAGATAGCAAGAAACCAATTAAAGCTAGAATTAGCAAAGATTTACTAGGTTTCATAACTTTAAGGACATTCACCCCATATGCATCCAATTTTTTCTAGTACCAAATTTTCTTATTGGCCCTATCTAGCATCATCCAATGTTATCCTAATTTCATATCCATAAAATCATATTTATGCAACAATAACCAACAATTTTGCCTAGTACCCAAGATGTTGCATACTCTGTACAACATCCATTGCACACACGACCCAATTTTTTTGCCTCAAACACCATGTCTCTCCTCAACTAAGCTTTTTCCAAAAGATATTTCATCGAACACCATCAAGTGAACAATACAACAAAGATTCTAAAGAATAAAGAAATCATCTCAATAAAGATAGAAGTCATCTAAAGCCTTCAACTACTCGCCTTCGAGCTAGTGTTAATGCATTCACATGATTCCACCATTTCTTCATTGATACAAGTGAGACAGTCCAAAGATAACAGAGCACCTTTTGAAAGCAAACATTGGTCATACCAAGTGTTTAAAACTTGGTGCAATTATCATTTCAAAAGTCTATACACATAAAAATGATGAAGAAAGTGTAGCACCTTATTTTTAACACGTGGCCGACATTGTCAAGATCAAAGCCTTTCAAAAAAGTTCCACCCAAATTGACCTTCCAAATCAGTCAAACCTAATGATTTGGCTTGAGACTAACCCTTAGTGAATAACAAACCTAATTATGATTTTGTTAACAAGTTCATGCTATGGCCGATTCTGATGATTGTCTTCCATCATGCAAAATTGATACCCTCAGTCCTTAACACTCATAGGTAGCTTACGATGAAAATTAGCACCTCCTTGATGGCATAGTGATCAGCTTGGATCACTTAATGAAGGCTCTGGCCAATGTATTTCTCTATCATCACATTCGTCATCTATATGCTTGGAGTATCCTCCAACCACTCGTATTAGATAAGATTGTTAACACCACCTTTTGCGCTATCAACTTTCATAGTTGATCCACTGACTGACAGATAATTCCCACACAGACATTGTGATCTACTTGCTCACTAGTTCTCTCATCAACATTATATGTGAAGGCTTCCTTGTCACCTCATCAGCTTGCCACCATTAGCATAAGTATCTCCTTGTCAACAATCATTATTCTAGACAATATAGTATCTCCTAAATTTCCTTCCAAAGAAGCCTTCGACAGATTATCTTCTGAAGCGCCACAACTCATCTGCTTGCCTACTGCTTAAACATCAAAACCAGTATTACTAGCAGTAACATGTCAACTAAAGACTACTGAAAATGAAACAGGCCAAGCAAATAGCATGAAAGAAAATATTTAAGTTCATAGGAAAGGAAAACAATTACAAGCAGTTCAGAGAACACTGCATGAAGAAAACTGAACTGGTGTTTGTGTAGAAAGAAAGATTGTAAGACCCTAGTAAATTTATTAACGGTATTTCAGCCATGTAATTCAACAAATGCATTCCATGATTCAAGGATAACCAAGTAAATTTACTGCACTTTGGTGCAAACCTGATAAAGTCAACAAGGTTTGAAAAATCATTATGAATTTTAGTTTCAAAGAAATGGGGACTTGAGTACAAGTTTACAAAAAATGAACAATGTTGTCTTTTACAAGAGTGAACCACAGATTTTAAAACAAATTTATCTGAAATCAAATTTCTACATAGTACAAGCTTCTAGAAACCAATTTGTACTTCTGAATATTGGTGATCGCTAAAACCTCCTATTTAGGGTTATTTTGTATGTGCTGTTAAAAAGGGACAGTGAAAGAGATCCATTTTAATCTTTGCTCTCACGTGACCTGCACTTTGCTCGTATGAAAAATCAGGAAGAAATGCAGTTTGAAGTTCATTATGTGAAACTTGAGCAGCCATTTGAACAAATACATTTGATTGAAATTTTATGATATGTAGCTTGCATGAGAATAATTTATTTTCTAGAACAGTAAGTATCACTCGATACTGAGGAAGTCTTGGTGTCCACCTTGATACAAAATCTTTAATAAAGAAAACATCAAAGATTCTACAATGAAAGGTCTCTAAAACTACTGAAGAAATTAGTGTTGAACCTACAGGACTATCTCATACAACAACAACAACAACAATAACAAGCCTTAATCCCACTAGGTGGGGTCGGCCACATGAATCCTTCGTCTCCATTGTGTCCTATTATGTGTCAAATTCTCATTTAATTCAAGTATACTAAGATCATTTTTTATACATCTTAACCAAATCTTTTAGGTCTACCTATCTTTCTTAACATAAGGCAAATCTAATGCATCTACTCTCCTAATCATCATCGGACGGACACTTTATGTGGCCAAACCATCTAAGGCGACTCTCTCTAATCTTATCTGCCACTGGAGCTACTCCAACTTTTTCCTGACATACTCATTTTGCATTTTATCTCTAAGAGTAAAGCCAATCATCAACGTGAGCATCCTCATCTCTGCAACACTTAACTTAGTCTTATGCTTCTCTTTTATTGGCCAACATGTAAGTCATTGGTCTTACAATCTTATAAAATTTTCCTTAAGTTTAAGGAACTTTTCTATCACATAATAGGCGGATGCATTCCTCCACTTCAACCATCCAACTTGAATTCTACTAATAACATCTCCATCTATTTCACCATCATTTTGAACAATAGAGCCTAAATATCACTCTTATTAATGACTTGATCAGTCAAAATAAACACTACCACTAAAACTTCTACAACTAAAATTACACTCCATATATTCAATTTTAGATCTACTTAAACGAAAAACCTCTAAAGTTGACCTCCATAATTCAAGTTTACTTAGACTCCCTCTAGTCTTATCAACAAGAAGAATGTCATCAAGAAAAGCATACACCAAGGTACATCTTCTTGTAAATGCCTAAGAACATCCATAACTAAAGTAAAAAAGATAAGGGCTTAATGTTGATCCTTGATGTAATCCAAAAATAAGAAAATATTTTGTCAATCCTCCTTGTGTTTGGACACAAATGTAGTATACATATCCTTAATGACTTGAATATAACCAATATTAACTCATTTTACTTAAAACTCTCCAAAGAACATCCTTGAGACTTTATCATAAGCTTTTCTAAATCAATAAATATCATATGTAGATCCTTCCTACTTTTCTATGATTCTCCATCAAACCTCTTAACAAATGTATAGCATCCATAGTAGATCTACGGCATGAAACCAAATTGTGAGAAACTTCGCATCACATCGTAACTATGCTCAATTACTCTCTCCCATAATTTAATATATGGCACATTAACTTAATTCTCTATAATTTGCACTCTTGTGCATCACCTTTATTCTTAAATATAGGAACAAACTCTTTCTCCACTCATACATTTTTTAGTCTTTAAAATAACATTAAAAGATTTGTAAGCCAAGAAATTCCTTGATCTCCTAAACATTTCCACACTTCTATTGGAATATTATCCGGTCCTCTTTCCACATTTCATTTTCTTTAAAGCTTCACTAACTTGATTTACTAATCTGACGATAAAAATGAAATTCTCTATTTTGTTTAGTATTAAGGTTCTTTCGATAAATCAATCTTCCGTTGAAAAGTTTATCAAAATACCTCATCCACCTATTTTCAATATCTTTTCTAAGAAAAGCTTTATTATTTTCATCCTTAATACCGCTTCACTTGGTATGTATTCTTCTCTATCTCTTTGGTTGACTAACTTATACATACATCATTCACCTTCTTTCTAATCTATTATATAAATCACTAAAAGTTAAATTTTTTAAATCATATATTCGCTTTCTTAGAATCTCTACAACTTTATATCTTTCCCAATTTTCAGTTTTACATCTAAACCAAGTTTTATAACAATGTTTTATTTCTTATCTTTTCTTGCACATTTCCACCAACTATTCTTATTAAGAAGTTTTCCTTTGATTATCCGACATCTTTAGAACTTTAATTTAATTTGATATTTTTATCACATAACGTTAGCTTCCTATGAACATCCCAAATTCTAATTTCTTGAAGCTTCTTCTTAAAATATTTTTATTTGTGTTCTTTAAGTGTTCATCTAATCCTGGAATAATTTAATTTTTTTCTCTTACAACCTTTCATCTTAAAATCTAAAACTAATAGTCGATGTGACTTAAAATTTCACTTGGAATGACCTTACAATCTTTCAATCTAAACGATCTATTTTTCTTATCGAAAATAATCAATCAGTGTTTTACTTAGATCCATTTTATAAGTAATAATATGTTCATCTCTTTTCTTAAATAAAGATTAGAACTACAAAATCATAAAATTTAAGGTAAAATCTAATATAATCCTACCTTCTTCATTATACCAAATCCATAACCATGTACTTTTAAAATCTTCTATACTCTACCAACATCCATTTAAATCTCCCCAATAAATATTTTTTTTTTCAAGAGGTATCCTTGTATTAATCCTCTAATTCATTCCAAAATTTTTCTTTTGAGCTTACCTCCAAACCTACTTGAGGGGCATAGACATATAACATTGATAATCTTAAGTATCAACAATAATCTTTAAAGTATAATTCTATCTCCACATCTATTAATACTTTATTATCTTCAAACTTTTATCTATAATCACACCTACACCATTTCTAGTTCTACTTTGAATATCAAAATTTAAAACCTAAACTATCAATCTCACCTTCTCACCAACCCATTTAGTTTCTTGAACACATAAAATATTTATCTTTCTATGAACCATAATATCTATTAATTCCATTAATTTACCGAGTACCTATATTCCAAGATCCTGCTAATTCTAGTTTCATGGATAACTTCTTTTGCCTCATCCATAATGTGGGAACCCTTGCTTATTTAATATCGCACCGGCCGATCTGCGGCTTAGCACATTTTTTATTCAAAGCCAAACAAGGCCGCTTCGCAAGACAATGATTTAAAGGATTCATGTCATGATTATGTCGACAAATTTTACGCTGGCTGTCAACTACCAAACGCAACCCTCCACTTTTTGCATCCGGACTTGGGACCGGCAATGATAGTGTTAGGACTATCTCATAGAAAAAAAAAATGAAAGGTTTCCACAGAAATGCTTCATAATCATTGCAACTCCTGAAGTTTTCTTGGAAATGTTATCAAACAATTACAACTATGTTGAACAGATTTTGATTATGGACAATAAAGTTGGTTCATATGAGCAAGCTAAACATCACAAAATTTATAACTGCAGATAGGGTGTGAGATGAAAGAATAAATGAAGGAAATTGAAAAAAAACGTAAGAATTGTTAAGCATAATCTGGCATGAAACTATACAAATACACTGAAAAAGACTGAAATATCATGTTGAATTTGTCTTCCAAAGCAGAGATCAGAGGTTGGAAGCATTGGTAAAAAAAGAGCAATGACAAAAATTGGCAGTGCAGTAGTCACGTAAAATATTCATTTGAGCAAGCTAAACATCACAAAATTTATAACTGCAGATAAGGTGTGAGATGAAAGAATAAATGAAGGAAATTGAAAAAAACGTAAGAATTGTTAAGCATAATCTGGTATGAAACTATACAAATACACTGAAAAGACTAAAATAGCATGTTGAATTTGTCTTCCAAAGAAGAGATCAGAGGTTGGGAGCATTGGTAAAAAAAGAGCAATGACAAAAATTGGCAGTGCAGTAGTCACGTAAAATATTCATTTCTTACTAAAAATTAAATCAAATAAAGAATGTAAACCATATCATAATAGAATGTCAGCGTCTGTTAAACAAATATACATGGACATGCATACACAGACGGACAACACATACATAGCAATCAAAAGAAAAAAATTAATAAAGTAAAAATCAGTTAACTAATATATGTTGCAGTGGATGGTTATAGCAATGATCAAAATTACTAGAAATGAAAGGTTCAACAATAGCTCCAAGTTCTACTAACCATACAAGAAAGTGAATGAATAGTTGAAGCTGTCATTCGATAACAATTTTGCAATAATTCTGACAATTATTACTCAGAGTTACTTCTATTTCGTTAAATAACCATAAAGTCTCAGAAAATCCAAAAGAGAGTTTTAGGAATTATTGATAGCATACCGAATATATCTATCCCAAGCTGGGCAGTAGAATGTGATAGCAATAGGAAAAAGGATGACGCTGCAAAGTACAAAACAAACAAAGCATCAATAAATTTGATCAATTAAATCAGAGCAACACATCATCACGTGGAATTGTCATAAATAGGAGCATGAAAACATTGCACTCCATTACACCAGTGATGCCTACAAAACAATAAATATTGGTTGTTTTTATAATAAACGTATTCAGGAAACTTTCCAAAAACACAAATTTTTAGGTTTTATTTGTGCATGATTAAAATGTCGTGTAAAATGAAATGTAACTATCTTAACTTTTTGGTCAGAGATAGCTAAATATGTGAAAACTTGAGGTCCAGTTAACTTCTGGTCCCAATAAGCACTCTGCAACAAGTAGTGAGCTAATAAACTAGACCTATTTCAGAAACTATTAAAAGCTTATTTACCAAGATTCATGCCCCTTGATAGTCATTATATTTTTGGCATGATTATTTTAAACATTTTAAGTTAAGTTGAACTCCATGCTCATTTTTATTTTTGCCATGTCATATTAGACATTTGTTATCAAGTTTTTTGGTTTGATTGAGAATTATTATATTTATAGGATTCCTTTGGACAAGATATTATATCTTATTTTATAACAAATGATAACTAAAAATTATTTGTGATGAATGGGAGTTCCTTTTATTCTAATAAGAGTGAAGCATGAATAAAGGTAAAGGGAATCATGCCTTGCTAGTTCAATTTTTTTACATTTTCACATTGAAATCAATCTTCCCATTTATTTCTCATGCACATTACTATCTTTCAGATGTATTTCAAAATCAAACCAATGTTATGATTCATAAGGACATCAAAATGCTGTTCTGCTTCAAATTTAATATCAAAACAAATGATGCTACATCAATGACTATCTTCCAGCTTTTGACATTTTTTTCAGATTTAAAGAATTAACAACCTCTTAAATGCCTTATTTCCTCATACATTGATCGATCTTTTCCTTCCCTGGTGTGTGAAACCAACAATATTCATTATTCCAGTTATTTTACATGCAATTGATCCTTAATCCTTTTTCCCCCACAAGTTTCCCATATCCATTTCCATAAATCTTCATACAAAATTTCAATCTCTAGTCATTTTCTAACAAATCTAAACAATCCCAATTCAAAATAAAATCCAAAAAAAATAAAAAATCCTATGCCTCACCAAGTAACCAATTGATACCAACATCAATACCTCAACCACCCCTTTTTTTTCTGTTTCGAATCAAAACAAAACCCACAACCTCCTATCATCTCAAAACAAAACTAACGACCAACAATCTGTCCTAAACAAGTCCTTTCTCCCTGCCCTTCAGATTTGGAAGCTGTCTCAGTTTCTTTCATGTTATGACAAATGCATCCAGGGCAAGATCATCTACTTTCATAGCTACCCTGTTGTGGGCATTCTTGTTCAACAAGCACTAGCATTACCACCACCTAAGGACCTTTTAGATCCTACTAAGAATATTGTAGTCCATCAACCACCTACTGATCATGACAAAAAGTTACAAGAAGACTACTAGTGTAAGATGCTATTTTATCATGCACTATATATTCCCCTGAACCTGCACCTGAGAGCACCACTGAATCTCCTTTTAAATCATACATTAGGCAAAACATGAGACAGAGCCTGAAGGATTATATTTGATAGATCACTGTCTATAATGTCCAAAGGTGCACATTGAACTATTGGCAAGTAATCTTATGACCTAAAACTAAAAGGTGTTTGCAGAAATTTTTAAAGACATTAATTACTTGGTTAATAAACGTTCACTAACCCCTTCATAGCTTTTGGGCAGGATAACATGTGAAATAGTCTGTAACTTTGCCACCAGTTGAAATTGTTTATACTAACGCCAGTATTGAGACTACTTGTGGGCCTCCTTTTGAAACCATTTCTTGTCTATTCCTTAGAAAACTTCCAGGTTTCACTCCATAATGGAGTCACCCTTACATTCATCATATTGTGTCGAATCACTCATTTATTATATGAATGGGTTAAATGCAAACTGTACTTATATCCTTTTTATGCATGATGAAGAATTGAAGTCTGTCATCGTTGTTCACTGGCACATTTGGGGCTCAAATGAAAAATGTCTTACTTTAACGTCTATCCTGGGCCATTTTGCTCTTCACTTAAATGACATAACCACCTAGGACCTCCAAGCCTTATCAAATTTTTTTTTAAAGTTTAGTAAGATGTAAATGCACTCAATTTGCACTTGATTTTTAGTCCTAATCACTATACTTAGAACCTGTTACGTAATCACATCATTTTTCAAGCCTCCAATAAGTTGTACTGATATTTCTACACATGAATTTGTGCTTTACCAAGAGCAACCCCAAAGACATCCATTGAAAAATAACCACCTGAATTTTAACAACCATACTAAGGAAGTGCTACCTGAATTTTAACAATTCAAGCCAAAAAATTACAATGTTTACGTCTACTTGTTGTCAGTTCCATTCCCAGGAATAGTGTTTCATAGAACCATAGTACTAACGAGGCCACCCTAACTTTATGGTCAAGTTAAAGTTATCTTGGATATAGAAGAAATTTTAGGTTACATGAACTTCAAGGTTATTTTTTCACTTATAGTTATTTGAGTCAAAT
Organism: Cymbidium sinense; assembly: GCA_021442155.1. Classification (NCBI taxonomy): domain Eukaryota; kingdom Viridiplantae; phylum Streptophyta; class Magnoliopsida; order Asparagales; family Orchidaceae; genus Cymbidium; species Cymbidium sinense. Next base: position 110,822,187 of record CM038220.1, read on the forward strand.
TTATTAAATTCATTAGCTTGATGTTGATGTCAATTCGATGAATAAGGTTCTTTAGGAATATGATGTTATGTTACAATATTTTGGGGTAACTAATGAATAAAAATTATTTACTATTGATGTGAGCCCCTTTGATTTCTAGTGTAACTGGAAGAAGAGCCAAGTGAAACTGTGTCTCACTAATTTTTTTATCTTTCTTCTTTATTCTGACCTATCTTCTCATCTACTTCCCTCTATCTTTACTATTAATTATCATTCAATTCATATTACTTCTGCACAAAGCTATGAATAAGGCCTTCCATACTACAATCTTGCATCACCACTTGGTCTATATTTGTTCTGCAACTATATGAGGTCATGCAAAATTCCCACGTGGCATCAACTTGAAGAGCTTTATTTTCCCAATTAGTTGATACAAAAATTTCAGCGAAACAGTGATAACATGAATTCCACATATACATCAACTAGCCTTCCCTCCTAAAAAGATGTATAAGCCAACTAAAACTGAACTAAGCAAATAATTTTATTCTTAGGCTAGGTCATAAAATTATGAGATGGTAAGAACCATATTGTAAAATTTTTATTTGTATAACCAAGAAAATCAAAATACATAAAGAAGCGTGATAAATATAATGAGTTGTACAAAGAGAAGTTGGTTTAATTTGGGAGTGGGGAAGGGATTGGAAATGCATGCAGGTGTTGCAAAAACTAACAGTAATGGTCTTTTAAGAATAAAGTGAACATGTAAATTACATGAGAATAGCTAATAAACAGCTCAAAATAAAATGGACAGTATCACAAACATAAAATGGGATGCAAAGAACAATGCACCAATTGCGGTGGCAAATAGATTATAGACTTGCTAACTTTTGAAGTAAGCCAAGGAGTTGGAAAGAAAAAGCAACCATCCAACTAGGGCTGGTCGTCATCCATGTTTAGATGTAGCCATCAACACTAAAGAAACATGAAACTACCGTTCAGAATAATAAATACAGGTGAAAAGTGAGGAAAACAAATAAATTGATTCAAGCAATGCTTGGTAGAAAAGTAAACGCACAGATTTAGACAAAATTGTTTGAAAAAATTTTCAAGTGATTTGGTAAGCATTCTTTATATAGTTTGATAAAAACCATTATGAAAAACATTATGTAACAGAAAATGTAGAATAAAAGCAATGGCAAATGTTATGGGCCATCAATGAAAAATAAAACATATGAGGTTGGAATAGAGAACGGAGGACTGACCATCCTGTCATGAACTTCTTAGATGCCCAACTACGGAGAACTTTATAAAACGCCTATATAATAAGTGAAACAGTTAACAATGAGGACCTATAGAAACATCATAATTGCAGAAGAAATATCAAAGTTGAAGTTAAAAAGATCCTATTGCAAAAAGACAAGCTCCAAGTATCTAATCTCAATGACCTTGAAACTTTAGGTATGCAACACATAATTTGGTTAAAAAAACACCAAATTTCACTTTCATCAAAAGAATGTGGTTTACACATTCTTCTAGTTTAATAAAAAAATCAAATATCTACTTCAAATATTATCCACATTTTATTAAAAAAAAAAACTCTTTTAATTTCTCCTTTACAGCAAACCTCACAAATGATATTCGAACCGATGGTAGAAGCATTATGATTATTATTAATTCTTTCATGAAATAATGTGATGCAAATTTAAAAGTGTGCAATCATTGGGAATTGAATTCATGCATGTTGATTCTTAATATGTATTCTCTATTTTACTTTGAGTGCAAAAGCATATCTTTGATGTCAGCTCTTATATGAATATGTTCTCTAGTATGTTAAATCATATGTTAACTCATTCTTGCAAGGTTGTGACTCAGCCTATTAAATTTCAATTAGCACTTATGAACTCATAATCATTCCTATGGTAGAAATTGCTAATATTCCCACTATTATTTCCACTAAGTATTGTTGTAGTTTACTACTCTCTATTATGCCTTTATTGTGTTGTTGGTGTTATGTTTCTAGCTGATGTTCCCATTATATATATGTCCAACTCTTAACATTGTCTTCTCACTGATGACTACTCATTTTATGCTATAGTCCACTATTTCTGGGGGAAAACTTTTTATCCCAGCATGAGGCTTGGTTCTTCCCTTCAAAGTGATTTATATCCTTATTTGTGTACTTAAAATTATTTAATTTTATGTGTAATTGAAACTTTGTCAAAGTAAGATACACATCAGGTGTTCTCTTTTAGAATTATAAATTTAATTGTAGCTGAAGTTTTGTATTTGTTGTTGTTGTTTTTTTTTTTTGGAATTCAAGAGATTATTAGAATACCTTTTGCAATGAATAAATTATGCTTGTTACCCATACATTACAAGCAATAGGATGCGATTTGGAAGGCCTAGAGCTTTATGAAAGGGGGATTTACTTATGGAGTTATGGTGAGCTGAATGGCTAGGGGTTGGAAGTTTATGGGGTTTGGCAGAAAGGTAGTAATGGTAAAGTGGTGTTTGTACATCGATACAACTCATCATCATAGAAATTAATAAATTCATTGCTTGAAACCCATTTTTTTTGTAAATAAAAATAATTGAATTTCACTTGTTCCTCTTTCAAACAAATCTCTATCATACTAAACTATACTTTGCACTACAAATGATCAATGCACATTAAGGTCTCATACATCGCTGCAACATAAATTAGGTATTTTTAACAATACAAACAACATACCAAGAATGGTAGAATGAAATTAATCAGGATCATAATAGGTGTTTTGGGAATCACAATTTTGAAGCCCTAATCCATAGTCATTAAATCAAAAGAAGAGGTTTAAGTACCCCACCCAAGCTCATTCATGTATTAGAAAATAATGTCTCAATTTTAAAAAGTTTATTATTTTGAGCTATCAAGATTTAATTAAGCTTAATTAAAGATATATGAGATAATGCTAATTTACAAATATAAATTCATCATCCAATATAAATGTACTTATCATGCGTCAACAAAATTGAGATAACTCATTATGTATTACTTTAAAGTTGATTTTTTTTAATTAAGGCGTTAATTCGCTAAACATGAAGTTTAAACTGTTCCATCACGACTTATACTTCTAATAATACAATCATTAACAAAATCCATTGTTCAGGAAAAAGTCAATTCATTCAGAAATAAGCGACTGAGCCATTATTAAATGAAAATTCAATGAAGATCTTAACTAGCTATTTGTTAAATAACAAAAACACATTTCAATACCTTAAACAAGTGAGCGAACAATGTTCAAGTATATTATATTAATTTCCATGTCAATCTTCTAAAACCTGGGTCAACTAAAATAAGACAACTGAAACTTAAACGGACAGCACCAACTAGTTAACACCCCTCAAAAGTCAAAATGCTACAACTAATATACTTATTCGTTCAGCTACTATCGTTTCCAATAAACCAAGCCCTGACGCAGAAGATTAATCCAGGTAAACATCTAACAAGAAGATAAAAATATGGAAACTGAAGCCTAAAACTAAATCTTCGAACATAACAAGGAAAAAAAATCCAAACTGAAACGAGGTGGCACTGTAGCCGCAAGTAAAGGTCTTTTTCCAGCCAAAGCGATAGTAAAACCCAAAAAAAAAAATCCAATCAATTACTAATGATACAAATTGCTGCAAAAATAAGGCCTCACATCGAACCAGTGCAACCTAAATACCTAATCCCAAAGTGTTAGTTGAACAATTACCTCTCTGCCAGAGTGATGGTGGCGGTTATGTTGCAGCCCAGAAACCGATGTAGGCGAGGATACCTTAGAATCAGCTTCGGCGGCGGGATCGCTGGCGACTGGGATAAGCAGCTCTCGATCTCTCTCTCTGTTCCCCATAGCTGTCGATGCTTTGTCGTCGCCCATCAACTTTACCCCTGCCCGTGCTTTACGCGGTGCTTCGTCTTCGATCCTAAAGTAAACGCGAAACCATTGAAGCGTGAAAGCGTAGACAGTTCCGGCTCGAGGTTTCTTCAGAGTGGCAACGGAAGAGCAGAAGAAACGAAGAAAGAAACAGGGGCCGTGGTAAGTACATTTTCGAATAAACGTAAATAGGTGACACGTGTATTTTGAAAAATATTTTATATTGATGGAATAATTCACAGCCGTGTAACTTGGAACTAGTTCCTATATCTATATATTTTAAAATATATATTTACATATTTAATACTTAAAATTTGATATTTATAAATATAACATTTTTTTTTATTAGATAAATTTTACTTTTAAAAAATATTATTATTTTTATAATAATAAAAATTTAGATATTATATATATAAATATTTATTTTTAAGTATTAGATATATAAATATATAAAAATTATATGATATGTATATAAAAACTCTTATTTTTAAATATCTATATTAATTTTATTAAATATAATTTAATTAAATTTATTTTTTAATTATTTAATCTCGATAAAATAACCTCAACCTTTTCTTCTTGTATGATCATTTTCAAATTTATCATTCCTAACTTTATTATTTATATCATTATTATCATTTATATTACATTCAATATAAATATTATAAATTTTTACAATATAATATTTATAATTATATAACATCAACCTAATTGTAAGTTTATAGGATTACTCTTTAAATATTAATAATATTATCCAATGAGATGAATTTTTGATATATATTTTTTATTTTATTTATTTTTTCTAATTCTAAAAGTTATATTATATATGCCTCCATTCTTAGGCATAATTAGTAGTATTAATAATCTCTTGTGATAAAATCTTTCTCTAAAATAAAAAAAAACCCAATGCTAGTGATAAAAAAAGTGCTTAATATATTGATTTTTTTAAGCTAATTAAAATATTTATAGTGATAAGAGAAAGTATATGAAATTTTAGTTTTATATAAGATCCAAGTTATATATATAAGGGGCTATTTGGTTTCAAGAATTTTGAGTGCAAAATAAAATAAATACAAGAATTTTAATTTTTTTGGTGTGTGACATAAAATAAAACAAATTTCGAAGGTAATGTAATATATTCCAAATACATTACAAGGATATTTTGTCAGATTTGGAATACATCTCAAAAAATCTGCGATCGTTGTTGCCGCATACCACCACCACACATCGCCATCGCCACCACCGCCCACCGCCACCACCGTCCACGCCTTTCAGGCCAAAACCTTCAAAATAATTTACATTATATTTTTTTAACAAAACAGAAAAAACAAAGTCATGTATTTGTAAAACTCTCAACAAAACAACTGCAAAATAATCCATTTACACTGTATTCCTTTTACATTGTATTCATTTTTCAACCAACAAAACAACCCCTAAATATTATCATTTATAATGCATTCAATTTAAATATTACTATTTTTATAATATAATATTTAAACTCATATAACATCAACTTAATTATAACTTTATAGGATTACTCTTTAAACTTTAATAATATTCTCCAATGATATACATTTTTTATATATATTTTACATTAATTATTATTATTTAATTCTAAAAGTTATATTATACATGTTTCCATTATTAGACATAATAAGTAGTAATATTAACAAGCCTCTTGTGATAAGATCTTCCTCTTAAAATAAGAAAAATATAATCCATGATGCTAGTGAGAAAAGAAGTGCTTAACATTTTGAATTTGTGCACAAATTAAAATATTTATAGTGATAAAGAGAAAATATATGACAAATTAGTTTTCTATAAAGATCAAAGTTATATATATATATATATATATATATATATATATATATATATATATATATATATATATATATATATATATATATATATATATATATATATAATACAAGAAATATAAGGGTTTTTATGGGAAAAATTAAGAAAAAAAAACTATAGAGCTAACATAGTTAAAAATAATTTCACAAATGTATGCTGCAGATTATAAATAATCCATTTCCGCATAATTTGAGAATATATCGATATAGTGAATATAAGTTGCGTTAGACTTTATATTAAATTTATTTATCTCAAATTAAATAAAAAAATAATCTAATATATTTATTTATTTTATCAAATAGAAACAATTAAAACATTTCAAATATGCTATATTTCAAATATAATATATTCTTTTTACTATGCAACTTCTTCAGAAAATCAAATAAACTTATCTTATAATAAAGTTCAAAAAAATCATATATCTAATAAAGAAGCTAAGTGAGAGGACTTTGAGATGAGTTAGTTTTACCCAAAACTATTCAATTGAGATGGATCTGCATGTGCTAAAATGTTAATGATTATATTTTTTTTAATATTATAAAGTTATAATATCAACTCATTAGTTTGTTTGTAGTGACTATTCATAACACCTAATAATATTGTTTTGTTTTTTGTAATTATTGAGTTTTTTTGAACCATTTCTCTCTCTCTCTCTCTCTCTCTCTCTCTCTCTCTATATATATATATATATATATATATATATATATATATATATATATATATATATATATATATATTGGTAGCGATTTATTATTTTAGATTAGATTTAAATTTTAGATTAGATTTAACTTAGGAGGTATGTTATATTGTGATGTTTATTTTTCGATATATGAGGAGACACCATATAGATCATAGGGGATATTTATTGAAATAATCAGGTATAAGATTGAGATGTAGTGTACTATCTCGAAAGATAAAGACATCACCATTCAATGGACCTAATCATCTAATAAGGACTCCTAAGGTATCATGGGTATTCGAAAGTACGAGGGATTTTTCCCGTGTTTTATATGGATGAATAAAATAGGTTTTATATTAAACCAGGTTCTAAAGTTCCCTATGGGGGCAAGCCCCCATAGTTAATTACATCTTAAGGAATGAAATTTCATAAGAATACTCTCGTTAAAGTAGATAATTAGAGTCTCAAAAGATTTCAAGATTAGACTATCAAATGATTGGTTATATTTGGAAGATCAATCAAGATAGATCAAGTAGAGAGACTTATTTTGGAAATAAAGGAGATGAGTAGGGAATGCTCATGATACTAAAAAATTTAGTGAGCATTCCAATCTATCATATGATTAGGCTTTATAGATTTGAAAGTAAAGAGATTTATTTATTTGAGTTAAATTTTTATTAGATTACTAGGGCATATAATCCATCAACACAAGGTTGTGAAAATGTCCAAGAGGTGAGGATTTATGCTTGTAGCTCGAAAGAAATAGCTACCTCGGATCTTAAATATATGGTGCTTAGCATAAGCTAAAGCACGATTTAAATATAAGCAAAGATGACCATAAGGTTTACCTCACAAGAGAGGATAAACCACCCGACTGCTGGGCTTACAACCGCTTGGAGTGACTGCCAGCTAACTCTTCCTATGATTTTAAAATCATGTAGTCCGATCTTATGAATTGTAAGATAGCTAGGGTAGTTATTAATTTAGGAAGAGACTAAGGTCCTTGAACTCACTCCTTAAGAGACTAAAGTATGAGTGGTATTAGTAATGACTAATCAATACAAAATATTTTTAAATTTTATTTGATTTTGACACATCATTTTGACAAAAGCTTTTGAGATTTTGATGCTTATATGCATGATAAAAATAGATTATTGGCTAAATCAGCAAGGAGATGATGTTCTCCACCACAAGGGATGCCCTCATAGGTCAAGCATTCCCCATCGTGCAAGGATGGAGATTCTCCAATTTCAAGAAAGAAGGAATATGCATGCATTGTATGAGACATACAACATTCAGTTAAGGGGTTGCTAAATCTTTTAATTACCTTGATTTAATGCCTAGGCTTTATTGTGAGATTATAAATTATTTAAAACTTTAGAGTTATGAGTTGTAGTTGGGTAAAAGATTTATTTTTTTTCTCAGAGTCTAATTGAATCCAAGCCACACATTAAAGCATAATTCATTTAAGAAACTATAAAAGCATGTTATTTCTAACACACAATTTAAAAATAATAGCAATCAATTTTATAAATTAACGCAAAAGAATAACATGCTGGTGCAGTCGAGTACTACCGTACAACTCGAAAAAAAAGATGGGTAGTCGAGCTCTATCCTTATACAACTCGTAATATAAAAAAATAATTATAATTTATAAATGAGTAAGTGTTATAGGTGATCTTCAAGTCTTCATGTCTTCTTTGTGTCTCCTTCATTTCTTCTTTTCTTTTTGATTTGGTAGGTTTCAAGGCATCACATGGCACCCCAGGCAATGCCTTCTAGTCAATGCTCATCCTAAACCCTCATAGCACTAATCATGATTCCTTAATATAAAATTACATTAAAAATAAGAAAAGTAAATCTAACTACACCTACAAAATAAGCGTTAGCTAAACACACATATAACCCAAGCAACTATATTTATAATTTCAGTTTAGTACCCTGCACATGGGTAACCAAGCTCACATGTCCTAACTTAGATTATGCTTAGGGGCATAAGCAACCTACAAGCAAAATGTTTATATTTATTTTTTTCACCAGCCCTTAAGCACAATCCCCTATAGAAAATAATGTTAGATTATCAATGACCTAACATCTAGTATACGATCCACATTTCTAACATCTAGTTTAAAATAATACATCACAAAATAAAACATACATCACATCATGTACAGTCTTAACATAGAACTAGACTTGATTCTAATGTATGTGTTAAGGCTTGTGTGGTATGTCTTACTAGACATTAAAGTTATATTTTTTTAAGTGTAGAAGAATTTAATTTAATATAAAGGGTTGGTTTCACTTTAAGTTGTTTAGTTGATTTGAGAATTTTAATTTGTATTTTCTTTTATTTCATATGATTACACTGTGGTGTTTATTTTTTATTTGTATATATGGGGACACCACACAGATCTGAGGGTATACTTATTGAGGTGATTGTGTATGACATCATGAAATAATGCACTATCTTGAAAGATAGAAATCACTATCTTATAATGGACCTAATCACCTAATAAGGACTCCTAATGAATTTTGGGTCTTCGAATATACCAGAGATTTATTCTCTACTTTACATGGATGAATAAAGCAGGGTTTATTTAAACCGGGTTCTAAAGTTTTCTATGGGGGCAAGCCCTTATAGTTAATTATATCATAAGGAAGATGAGTTCTTTAGGAATACTCTCGATTAAAGTAGGCAATTATTGTCTCCAAAGATTTCAAAGATAAGACTATCAATAAATTAGTTATGTTTGAAAAATCAAGTAGGATAGATAAAAAAAAGACTTATTTTACTGAAGCCAAATGAGATGAGTAGGGGATGCTCATGATACTAGGAAACCTAGTAAGCATTCTAATCTATCCTATGGTTGAGCTTTATATATTTGAAATTGAGAAGATTAATTTTATTAAAGTTGACATTTTATTAAAAAACTATGCCTTATAATCCCATAATACAAGATTATGAAAATACCTAAGAGGTAAGGATTTATGCTAATAGCTTGAAGGAAATAGCTACCTCGAATCCTAAATCTAAAAATCTTTGGCAAGAACCAAAGCACGACCTAAATCTAAGTTGAGATGGGTATATGATTTACATCCATAAGAGAGGATAAATCACCTGACTGCTGGACTTATAATCTCTTGGAGTGACAGCCAACTAACTCCTCATATGCTTTAAAATCATGTGATCAAGTCATATGTTTTGTAAGATGGTTAGGTTGTTATTATTTAGAAAGAGACTAGAGTCCTTAAACCCACTCTCTAAAAAGACTAGAGCATGAGTGATATGGGTAATGACTTAGTCTAATGCAAATTTTATTTAATTTTGAAATTTTCATTTTAACAAAGGCCATAGGATTTTTACATGTCTAAATGCATGATTATTGGCTAAATCAAAGAGAAAGAGGTATTTTCTATCACAGAGAAGACCCTCAAAGGTGAAGTTTTCCCCTATCGTGCAAGGATGGAAACCCTCTCTCAGCAAAAGTGAAATAAGATGACATGCATGATATTAAGTATACAACATCCAGCTAAAGAACTATTAAATCTTTTAATTATCTTGATTTAATACTCAGGCTTTAAATGAGTTATGATTTGTCTAGAAATTAGTTATGAGTTGTAGTTGGGCGAAAGTTTATTTTTCCCTTAAGAGCCTAATTGGATCCATGCCACACATTAAATCACCATACATGAAGAAATTAAGAAAATACATATCATTTCTATTACATAATTGTAAGCAAAGCATCAAACAATTTATAAACCCAACGTAAAAGAATAATAGGCCGGTGCGGTCGGGTACCGTGGTACAACCCGAAAAGAGAAATGGGTAGCTGAGCTCTACCCTTATACAACTCGGTATATGAATGAATAATTATAATTTTACAAGTGAATAAATATTATGGGGGTCTTCATATCTTCTTTCTCCATGTCTCCTTCATTCCGCCTTTAGATTTGCTTGCTCCAAAGACAAAGCCTTCTAGTCTCTGCTCATCCTAATCCCCATAACACTAATCCTAATTCTTAATGCATAATTACATCAAAAATGGAAAAAGTAAATCTAACTATACCTGCAAGATAAGTGTTAGCTAAACACATTATACAACCGAAGCAATTATATGTATAGTTTGGACTTAGCACCCTGCACATGGGTAACAAAGTCCACCCATCTTAATTTAGATTGTCCTTAGCAGTTAAGCAACTACGAACAAACATTGTATATTTTAAACACTTATTTTAAAGCCTGATTTCCCTACTGATATAGTTAGGCTAATCATGACCTAACATCCAGTATGAAGCATACACCCATCTATAATATATCATAAAACCAAACATACATCAAACCATGCACCACCCTAACATAAGGCTAAAAGTGATGACTTAATTTAAGGTGTGTGTAGTAAGGCTTGTGTGACATGCCTTAGCTAGACTTTTGTTATAATTTCCTAGGTGTGAAGAGATTTAATTATGAAGGGTGATTTCACTTTAAATGAATTAATTGATTTGCGAGTTTTGCTTAGTATTTTCTTTTATTTCACCTGATTTTCACTTAACAACTAAGTCTTATAAAGAGAAGAAAAGAGAGGGTCACTCTTTCTTATCCCTATCTTAAGCCACATCTAAAGTTGATTAATTAATCAATTCTCTTTAGTGAATGAATTATTACATATTTTAAAATAATCTTAAGTTTAGGTTCACTTTAAATAATCTCATTCAATAAGAGAGATATCTTAAAATTAATTGGAATGAACTACTATTACATGACACATATCCATTCATTTCTTCCCATCACATATAACATGCATATGATTAAGCCCTAAACATATCTATACATGCAATATATTTTTAGCACACTTAAATATAAGATGCATAAAATGAGTTTTATAGAAAAGAGGATTTTCATTCATTAGTTAAATGCACATTCAAATATATGAAAGTTTTAAGCAAGTACGTCACCATTATTTTACACCAGGGGAGTGAGGTAGGAACCTCCTTGAGGCTACTTAAAGCCATGCGTCCTTGGAATGTCCAGACTAATATACCCACTATTCTTAAATACATATGGATGTATAAGAAACTATAAGAATAGAAAACCATGCAAAAGTAGAGTTTGATTTATTTAATTTATTTGTGTGAATGAATTAAATTTCTATCCCAATTCTAATGTCAAGACGCATAAGAATGAAATCAAACGTGTACGTCACCATTGTTTTGCACCAGAGTGAGGTAGGAACCTCCTTGGGGCTACTTAAAGTTGTGCATCACCGGAATGTCCAAACTAATATACCCATTAACATTCATACTTATGCAAATCAACATATGAATGTAAGAAAGAAACTTCACTTCATACATTAAGCTTATGTTCACATGCACTTCCTATGCATATATATAACTAATGTCATAACATATATTAATATTCATTAATAAGCTTTTGAAAATATACTTGAGATTTAATAGTGATAATAGCCACACATATTTCTAATTAAGTCAACACATGCAAATTTGACATAAAGGAAATCATTTATTTTTAATTGATTTTTGAAAAAATAAATGCATGAATCAAGTGGCATACAACACTTTAATATGATTAGAAAGAAAAAAAAAATACAAGAATGTGATTTTATTTAATCCAACTAATTCCTAAGGACAATCACATTAAATAAGCTTATTTAAGATGGACCAAAGTTTCATAAAGTCAATTTTGCTTTATGTTTTGGTTTTGATTTATAAAATTGAGGCTTAGTTTGATGATCTTAACCCATCCCCAATTATGTAAATTAATTGAGTTTAATGAGGAGTGATTAAGTTGAATTTTATGGATAGATTATAATAAGATAGGAATTAAATCAATTAATTAACCCTTACCTACATCACCTTAAGTTAATTAACTAAATAAGGATGAGCCAGCATGGTATGCAATCACATAGAAAAGTAAATTATTAATGCTCCTAAGAAATTGAGGGGGGCTTAATACAATTGGCTCATGATTAATAGTTAATTAAGGTTAAGGGATTTATTTAATTACTTTAATGATTTCTCTACACATGTAGACCAATCATAATTTCATTAAGCTTATTTAGATTATTAAACATCTAAAGATCTACCCCAGGTTTAATTAATCTAATTAAAGATGATTTGGAATTAGAGTTAGATTAATTAAACTATAAATAAATAAATAAATTAAGCCTTAACCATCCTTGATTAGTGAGATAAAATTGGCTTAAGGAAAGAGACCAAGATAGATGCCTCAATCCCTATCCCCAAGTCCTTTGCTTAAATAATTAAATACTGTAGCAATCCAAATTTTAATTAAGTTAATTAGTTAATTAAGTGATTAATGAATTCTTGATTAACCCTTTAAAGAAAATGGTGGGAGCTTAAGGAAAAGATTAGAAGAAAGGTCCCAATCCATTTCCTTAAGTCCCTTCACTATTAACGGAGGTCATTAAGCTTAATTAATTAATTAGTTACTATTTATTTGATTAATTATTTTTAATTAAGCTAAAATGGTAATTAAGGCTTAACCAATTGATTACCCTAATTAATCAACTAATAAATTCCAAGAAAAATGGGAGGAGGTAGAGGTCATCTCCTTAAACATCTCTGAAAAGTTCAAAATTTATCAGAATATTAATTAAAGAGTAATTAGATTAATTAAAATTTGAATTAAGCCTTGATTAAGCAAAAATTATTATTCCAATCTAATTAATGATAATTTTATTAGATTCTCCTCTGAAATACCTTTAAAATGAGCCATTGTTTGTACTTTTGAATTTTTCTATAATTAGTTATAAATTTTAAAAGTTTCAGCATTAAAATTAATTAAACAACCCTAATTAATCCTAATCCCACTAGTGCCACATGGCGTGCTGATGCGGTGCACTTTCCACGTGACGTCACAAGATTGGTTCTTTAAATTGTCACACCCACATGCCTCGTCAGCTGGCTGCGGACGCAGTATTGATCCCCGCCATTCGATCTTGGATCGAACTATGTGGATTAAACCTAAGGCTTAAAGGATGAAATACCGTGGCTCTAGCTTGATCTAATCAGAGACGTCCATTCCAATCATGCAAAATAGATGGCTCATGATCCATCCTCTATATAGGAGGCAGAAGACATAACTCATCCATTGTCTCTCATCCAATTTGAGCTCACCAGAGCTCAGATTGGCTCCAAATCGAGCCCATACCTTCACACAAAGGATCCAAAGGGATCCAATGGCTATGATCGACTAACATTCATGTTCACTTCATAAAAGACCAACCAAAAATGAGCTAAGGATCAGTTTTAATGGCCATACCTCATCGGAGCTAAGACTGACAGTTTGAGTGATTGAGGAAGCTTCGTCTAGTAGAGACGAAGCCTTGTTGAGTGGCAATTACTTTGGTTTGAGGTGGATTATTCTAGAGACCAAGATCCTCCCTTTGAGTGTTCAGTTTTGGTCAAATTCTTATCTCCAATGGCTTTGGAGCTTGAAAAATAGCTTCAATAGCTTCGACGATAAGGATGGTGTGTGCAAGTTTGATTGAAGTTTGGTTGAGAGATGGATGAGTTTGAATCAGGGAGGCCTCTCCTGTTTCGGTTTGACGTAAAATTGAGAAGGGAAAAAATGGGGGAGCTTGGGAGCTTTGGAAAATGGCTGAGGAGTTTCATTTCAGTCTCTAGGGCTCAGATAAAAATAAATGCTTCAATTTCCATTTGAATTGAAGGGGGTATATCCCTCAATTTTATGGTGAGATTCAATCTCATTTTCTCTTCCACCACTTGTCACCAGGACTTGTCTCCATGTCCACGCACGAGTGGGGAAGTCTTGGGAGGAGTCTCCAAGGCTGATATGGGCTGGTGGTGGTTGATTTTCCCCTCCCTTTGTCCATGGGGTTCGAATTAGAGTGAAGGGGATGAGGTTGGGTTTCCCTTGGTCCATGGATGATCCTATTATGCTTAGAGTGGGCTATGGGGCAGTGATACTCCAAATAGTAAAGCTTAGGGCTGCCAAGAAAAGGGGAGAGTGGACTTTGCCTCTTTTGGATGAAATCCAATGCCAAGGTGTTTGTCTAATGGCTAATCCCCTTGGATGGGGCCCACTTTACTTATGGGCAGATTTTGGGTTAAATTAAGATCAATTTGGGTTGGTTTGGTCAGCCACCAAAGCCCCATGAGTTGATTTTGGGTTCTTAAGCTTCATTTAATCAAATGGATTCATGTTTGGTTGGGTTGACCAATTGGTCAAATTGATTCAAACCAAGGCTTGGGTTAGGTACAAATGATATTTTGAAGAGTTTTTGTTCAAATGATATGGGTTGATTTGGCTTAGGTTTGATTTGATTCATTTGAAATCAAATGGGTCATATGGGTGAAGTTGATCAATTTGACCAAATTGGGTTGGGTTAGGTGTTGGTTCATGTTCAATTGATTAATCAAAATGATTGTAGGCTTTGGTTTGTTTTGATTTAGGTTTAATTTGGATTTTGACCACTTTGACCTTTTAGGTCAATTTAGGCTAGGTTAGGTCAAATTGGGCTCAATTATGGCTTTGGTTAAGTTCAATAAATGATTTGGAATGAACTTGAGTCATTGGTTACAATCAATTTGGGTTAAATTTGAATTAAATTTAAATTTTGGCCAATTTAAGCTTTTAGGTCAATTTGGGCTGGGTTGGGTCAAGTTGACCAAGTGATCAAATTAGGCTCAATTATGGTTTTGAATATGTTCAATAAATAATTTGGAATGAACTTGAGCCATTAGTTGCAATCAATTTGGGTTACATCATGATTTGACCCATTTTAGATTTTTAGGCTAATTTGGGTCAACTTAGGTCAAATGGTCAATTGGACTTGATTTGGCTCAATTGAGGGTTTGATCATGTTCAATCATTGATTATGAATTATTTTGAATCAATGGTTTCAATCAATTTGGTATATAATGAGTTTTGGCTTATTTAGATTTCATTTGGGCTAAAGGTTTACTTGGTTTGACCCAATTCAAGGTAGTTGATCACCCTAGGATGATTGTTGATCATGATATGAGATATGGATTGGCGTAGTTCAATCCAATTTAGGTTGGATTAGAACTTAGTTCAAAAAGGGTTCTTTAGGTCACTTTGGGTCAAGTGGAACTAAATGGGTTAATTGGTTTGGTTTTGGTTTGATTCAAGTTTAGTTGAACTCATATATGAGCCTATGATTGAAATATACATCCAACTACAATCAATTTGGAGTCTAATGGATTTTGACTCATTTGAAGTTTTTAAGTCAAAAGCTAAGTTGGGATTGACTTGAGTTAATTTGTGTTTGATTTGATAATTATAGTTTATGCTTATATTTGGCTAAATGATTAAACGAATGATTGATTTAAGAGAAAATCCATTAGTTTTGGCTTGATTTGGATAAGATTTAACCAAGTTTAAGAAATGACTAAAAAAAGCTTAAATTAGGTTTTGGTTTAATTTTGAATTTGGTTTTGGCTATTTGAATTTATATTTCATTTATATTTAGAGATATAAATGAAGATATAAATGAGCCATGAGAAAATCACTCGAGTTTGGAGTGATTTGGAAGCAAGTTTGACTAATCTTAAGGATGTAGGTCAAAATGGCTTAAGGAGGGAATTGATTTCTTTTGATTTATTTTTGGTCATTGGAGGGTGGGTTTCATTTATATTTGTGAATATAAATGAATGAATAATTGACTTATAAAAAAACCAATTGATTTTGGATTGGTTTGGTTTAAGATTTGATTAAGCCTATGGAAGTGTCCATAGGGCTTAAGAAGGGATTTTGTCTTGGTTTGAATTAGTTTGATTATGTTTTGGCTATTTGAGTTTGGATTTCATTTATATTTGTGAATATAAATGAATAAATAATTGATTTATAAAGAAATCAATTAAGTTTGGGATAATTTGGATTGAGATTTGATTAAGCTTATGAGAGTGTGTCATAAGCCTTAAGAGGGAAATTTGATCTTGGATTTGATTTGAGATTGATTTGTTTGGTTTGGAATTTGGATTTGAATTTGGATTTGAATTTGATAAATGATTGAAGGATTGAATTGATCTCTTGAAAAAATTAATTGAATTAGGATTGATTTGAATTTGGTTAAGGCTATGTCCATAAGATGAAATCAATGGGCTTAGGAAGGGTTTTGAATTTAATCGTGGGTTTTATGGAGAAATCTTGAGCTTGAATTTGATCATGAGATTGATTATAAGTCATGGAAATTTGGGTTGGTATGAATTTGAGGTTTGGTTTATGAAGGAAAGCATGGATTAGGTTTAGGCTATAGGGTAATCAAGTTTTTTTAAGTCTATAAGGCATAACCTATTCCTATAGCTAACCCTTCTAAGTCTCTAAACTTAGGTTAAGTGTTCACCTAATCACTAGAAGTATCTTAAGAATTAGGAGCTATTAGTGTCTATAAGAGTCATAGATCTGTGATGAGGAAGTTGAGAACTTACTCCAAAAGTGAGGTCAACATACACTTAGCAACTAAGTATTATAAAGAGAAGAAATATGATTGCCCTCTTTCATCACTATCTTAAGTCACTTCTAAAGCATATTAATTTGATTTAATTTTCTTTAGTGAATGACTTATTGCATGATTTAATTAATTCTAAGTGTAGGTTCACCTTAAATGATTCTATTTAATATGAAAATGTGATATTTATTTTTGGGATGTGATGTGTGTGTATATGGGAGGGGGGCACCACGTAGATCTTAGGATGTACTTATTGAGGTGATCGGGTACAACATCAAGGAATAGTACTATCTCAAAAGATAGAAATCACTACTCTACGATGGACCTAATCACCTAATAAGGGCTCCTAAGGAATGATATGTCTTCAAATGTACTAGGGATGTTTCCCTTACTTTACATGGATGAATAAAGTAGTATTTATTTAAATTGGGTTCTAAAGTTCACTATAAGGGCAAGCCCCTATAGTTAATTACATCCTAAAGAATGTGAGTTTCTTAGGAATACTCTCGATTAAAGTAGGCAATTATTATCTCCAAAGAATTCAAAGATACGACTATCAATAGTTTGGAAAACCAAGTTGGATAGATCAAAAGGAGAGACTTATTATCGAATCCAAAAGGAGATGAGTAAGGGAAACTCATGATGCTAGGAAACCTAGTGAGTATCCTAACTATCCTATGATTGAGCTTTATATATTTGAGATTGAGGAGAATTATATATTTGAGTTGAAATTTATTAGAAAGCTAGGACTTATAATCCCACAATTTAAGATTATGGAAATGTCTAAGAGGTGAGGATTTATGCTTGTAACCCCAAAGGAAAACAACAACCTGAGATCCTAAATCTAGGGAGCTTTAACGATGGCCAAAGCATGACCTAATTTTTAGGCAAAAATGGGTATATAGTTTATCTTCACAAGAGAGGGTAAATCACCCAACTGCTGAACTTATAACTGCATAGAGTGGCAGCTAACTAACTCCTCCTATGATTTAAAATCATATGATCAAGTCATATGTTTTGCAAGATGATTAGAATGTTATTATTTAGAAAGAAACTAAAGTCCTTGACCCACTCCATGATAGATTAGAGCATGAGTGGTATGAGTAATGACTTAGTCTAAAGTAAATATTATCAAATTTTTTTTATTTTGACTCTTTATTTTGACATAGGTCATAGGATTTTATATGCCTAAATACATGTTGAAATAAGTTATGGGCCAAATCAAGAAAGAAGAGGGTGAAGTCCAGTCAGTAAGAGTTGCTCTCATAGGTCAAGCATTTCTCATATGTGCAAGAACGGTGGCCCTCATTTTACAAGAGTGATAGAAGATGCATGCATGATATTAGACATACAATCATACAGCCAAGGGGTTGCTAAATCTTTTATTTATCTTGATTTAATGCCTAGGCTTTATGTGAGGTTATGAGTTATTTTAGAAAATTTAGTTATGAGTTGTGATTGGGGTAAAAAACTTATTTTTCCCTAAGAGCCAAAACGGATCCAAGCCACACATTAAATCATCAAGCATAAAGAAATTATGAAAATACATACCATTTTTATTACATA
The DNA here is from genome assembly GCA_021442155.1 of Cymbidium sinense. Taxonomy (NCBI): domain Eukaryota; kingdom Viridiplantae; phylum Streptophyta; class Magnoliopsida; order Asparagales; family Orchidaceae; genus Cymbidium; species Cymbidium sinense. Next base: position 110,840,636 of record CM038220.1, read on the forward strand.
ATGTAAACAAATCATCAAGAAATTTATAAATTCAACGTGAAAGAATAGTAGGGCGGTGAAGTCGGGTACCACCGTACAACTTGAAAAGAAAAATGGGTAGCTGAGCTCTACCCTTATATAAGCTGATATATAAAAGAATAATTATAAATTACAAAATGATAAGTGTTATGGGGGATCTTTAAGTCTTTATACTCCCTTCGTTTCTTCATTTGATTTGCTCCACTTGATTTGGTAGGCTTCTTGGCATCACATGGCACCCTAGGATCAAACCCTCTAGCTAATGTTCATCCTTAACCCCAAGAACACTTAACCAAATTCCTAATGCACAATTTACATTAAAAATAGAAAAAAAAATCTAACTGCACCTGCAAAATAAGTGTTAGCTAAACACACCATACAACCCATGCAGTTATATGAATAATTTTGAACTTAGCACCTTGCACATGGGTAACCAAGTCTACCTGTCATAATGTAGATTATGCTTAGGGGTTAAGTAACTGTGGTGTTTATTTTTTAGATGTGGGACACCACACAGATCTTAGGGGGTACTTATTGAAGTAATCATGTATGACATTAAGGAATGATGTACTATCTTGAAAGATAAAATCACCACCCTATAATGGACCTAATCACCTAATAAGGACTCCTAAGGCATGATGAGTCTTCGAATATACCAGAGATCTTTCCCATACTTTACATGAAAAGTAAAGTAGGGTTTATTTTAAGCTGGGTTTGTTAAGTTCCCTATGGAGGCAAGCTCCCATAGTTAATTACATCTTAATGAATGAGAATTCCTTAAGAATACTCTGATTAAAGTAGACAATTAGGGTCTCCAAAGATTTTAAGGTTAAGACTATCAAAAGGATTGACTATTTTAGAAAATTAAATGAGATAGATAAAAAAGAAAACTTATTATTAGAAGTTAAAGGGAGATGGGTAGGAAATGCTCATGATACTAGGAAGCCCAGTGAGCAATCCTTGAGCTTTATATTTTTGAAATTGAAGAGAGTAAATTGTTCGAGTTGACATTTTATTAGAATACTAGGACTTATAATCCCACAACATACGATTATGAAAATGTCTAAGAGGTGAAGATTTATGCGTATAGCCGAAGGAAATAGCTACCTCAGATCCTAAGCTTGGGAGCTTTGGCGAGGGCCAAAGAACAACCTAAATTTAAGGTAAAAATAGGCATATTGTTTACCTCCACAAGAGAGAATAAATCACCCGACTGCTGGACTTATTATCGCTTGGAGTGGCAGCCAGCTAACTCCTCATATACTTTAAATCCATGTAGGCAAGTCATATACTTTTGCAATATGGCTAGGCTGTTATTTATTTAGAAAGGAGACTAAGTCCTTAAACTCACTCCCTAAGAGATTAGAGTATGAGTGGTATGAATTCATGACTTAATCTAATGCAAGTTTTATCAAATTTATTTTATTCTTTTGGACTCTTTGTTTTGACATAGGCTATGAGATTTTATATGCCTAAATGCACGAGAACTTGATTATGGGCCAAATCAAAAGAGAAATGTGTGTTCTTCCATCAAAGGCTCTCATAGGTTAAGCTTTTATTCTTTAGCACAGATGGAAGCCCCCTCTTAACAAGAGTGGAAGAATATGACATGCATGATGATATACATTCAATCATCTAGCTAAAGAGTTGCTAAATATTTTTATTATCTTGATTTAATTTCTAGGCTTTATGGTGAGATTATGAGTTATTTTAAAAATTTAATTAGGAGTTGTTAATTAGGGTAAAAAATTAATTTCATCCTAAGAGCCTACCACATCTAGGCCACACATTCAAACATTAAACATGAAAAAACTAGGAAAAGCATACAATTCTAGTGCGTAATCTAAACACAACATCCAACAATTTTTTAGACTATCATTAAATAATAAATGACTGGTGCGGTCAGATTCCGTCGTACACCTTGAAAGAGAAAAAAAGAAGATGGGTAGCCGAGCTCTACTCTTATACAACCTAGATTACAATAATAATACATGTTATGGGGGGTCTTCTTTTCTTGATTCTTTCATTCTCTTCCTTTTGATTTAATTTGTTCCAAAGACATCACAGGGCACCCCAGGGACTAAGCCTTCTGGCCACTGCTCATCCTAATCTCCCATAACACTAATCCTAATTTCTAATGCAAAATTACATTAAAAATAGAAAAAGTAAATCTAAACCAAAATAAATGTTAGCTAAACACACTATACAACCCAAGTAGTTATTGAATAATTTGGACTTAGCATCCCACACATGGGTAACTAAGCCCACCTGTCCTAACATGGGCTACAACCTGCATAACAAAAGCATTTATATTTTTATTACAGTGGCCCCTTAAGCATAACCCCTTATAGAAAATATGATTAGGCTAATAACAGCCTAACATCCAGTCTATGAGGCATACACCCTAACATCCATAAAATATTACATCACAAAATAAAATACAACACCATACATATAATCAATACATTGACCTAGCCTAATTTTAGGATCGATGACCTATTATTCAGTGTGTGAAGAGGAGGCTTGTGTAGCATAACTTTACTAGGCTTCTTTAGTTTAAGTTTTAATTTGAAGTTTGAATTTGTTTAAATTTTATTTTTGGGTGATTTCAATTTAAATGATTTATTTTTCATTTTTATTTCACTTTTATTTGGTTAAAGTGATATTTATGTTTTCAAGAATGAAGAGAGAATGAATTCCATTTGTAAATGGAACTCACCCTGTTCTACATCTTAACTCTTAAAGAGTCTAACTAAGGCCCTTAAGTATCTTAATTAGCCCATTTGAATTTGTGTAATTTATTTGATTTGATTTAGATTTTAGAATTTGAGTTTGTTTAATCTTCATGAATTTTTTTGATTAATTTTAGATTAAATGTGCTGATTTAATTAAAATTTGTTAATTAAATATCCTTAATATCTAATGAAGTTTAAGTTTGTTTAAATCCATGTATTTTTGATTGATTAATTTTTAATTAGATGTTCTAATTCAATTAAATCTTGATAATTCAATATCCTTTTAAATTAATATCTAATTCTTTTCTTTGATTTTGGTTATGTAATTTAATTTTATGTTTATATGATTTGGTTATGGTTCATTTATTTGTAATTTGATTGGATTAGATTAATTAAGATTTTATTTTGATTTTAATTGAGTTTGATTCATTGTGATTAGAATTTTATTTTTAATCTCATCCGTTTGTCATGTTTATGAAAGTTTGGTTTATATTTTGATTTCATACATTGGATAGTTAATTAGTTTATCTTATTTAAGTAGGTTGAATGAGATTTGATTTGATTACATATGAAATTGGTCTTCCTTTATTCGATTTAATTTGATTTGATTAGCTTTATTGATCTATGAGTTTGCTTAGGTTCAACATGATTATTAGTTTAATTAAGAAGTGTGCTTAGATTTATTATTAAATTAAATATGAATTTGTTTAATTTTTAATTTTGTTTCATATTTGTTTAGGTTAATTATGTAATTACAGACCTAATGATTTAGATTTAATTTAGGATTTGATTGGCATTTAATTGCATTTAATTATGTTCAAATTTATTTGTGCTTAAGCTTAAGTTTAATATGATTAATTTGATTAACTTAATTAGTTTATTTGAGAGGTGTGATCAAATTAATTGGTAGATTAATTAAGTGTTTGATTTGAATTAATTTTAATGTGATTTATAAAGTTAATTTGTTCATTAAGATGATGGATTAATTCATTAAGTTTGCATTAATTAAATATTTAATTAATTAAGTTTGATTAAAGGTAATTAAATTTTTAAATCATTAGATTAATTAAAGGTTTGTTTAATTAGAGATTAATGACTTAATTACCCATATATGACTTAATTGATTTGATAGTTTTAATTAAGCATTTATCTAAATTTTATTGATTAAAGGGTTATCATTGTTATTATCATTTGATTAGATTAAGTGATTTAATTATTTATTTTTATTTCAATTAAACTTAATTATTCATAATCACTTTCAAATCAAGACAAACTCTTGATTTTCTCTCATGGTTCAATCAATCCTATAATCACGAGCTCATATGTAAATCCAAACTTCAATCATTCAATCAAAACGTAATTAAAAATCAAACCTAAGACCCTTTCATATCCTTCCTTTGAATATGAAATTTTTAAATGGATCTAAATCCATTTGACTTCAAACCACTTGTAAATGGATTTATATTTCAATCATAAGTCCATATACAAGATCAATCAACTTTAAATCAAGCTTTGACGAAGCCATTTGATCTACTTAGGCTCACTTGACCTAAAGTGACCTAAAATACTCTTATGAGCCAACTTTTGATCCTAACCAAATTGGATTGAATCAAACTCATATATCCCTCTCATCATGATCATCAATCATCATGGGATGATCAATCAACTAAATTGGGTCAAACCAAGTCAAACCTAATAGTTGACCAAGTCATCAGCTAACCTAAAATGAAACCTTACATAACCAAATTCCACCATAGGCCAAATTGATTGAAACCATTGATCTAAGTTAACTCATGACCTATGTTTGAACTTGACCAATCCAACATTTGATCCTAACCTAGCCTAATTGGCCCACTTGACCCAAGTTGACCCATTTTGACCTAAAGGGTCAAAATGTGTCAAAACTTGATCTAAGCTAATTGATTGGAACCAATGGGTCAAGTATACCAAATCACTTATGGAACTTGACTAAAGCCTCAATTGGCCAACTAGACCCCCTAGCCCAATTGACCCCAACATGACCTAAAGGGGTCATGTTGAGCCAAAATTGAACTTAACCAAAACTGATTGGAAACAAAAATATCAATCCACTCCATATGACTAACCAAACCTAAACCTACCTTCGACCTACCTCAAATAGGTCAACTTGACATTTGACCAAAGTGAAGTCGTATGATCCAAAACTAAATATATACCAAATTGAATCAAACCAAAGCTAGCAAAATATTTCAAATGGTCATATAAACTTTATCCAACCCTTGGCTTGACCCAATTTGACTTACTGGTCAACTTGACCCAAGTTGACCCATTTTGACCTAAATGGGTCAACATTCCAAATCCCATGAAACTTGGCCAAACTTAGTTTCTCCACATACCCAACATGTCCAAAGTGAAAAAATAGCAAAATTATAATCCTAGCCCTAGGCCATAGAACAAATTTTGGCCTAACCCATGTGTAATTTGGTCATACCCTCTTCACAATCACTTGAGGCTTTCCTAAAAGCTCAAGGGGACTTAGTGATGAGTGGTGCACCCAACCCAATGGGTTTGGTTGGTCCATTGGTAAACCCAACCCCCTAGCTTAAAATTGAAATTTCAAACTCCCTCTTAAGCTCAAATTTAGCACATGGGAAGTTGGCAACCCATTCCTTGGATCAAACCGACCATGTACACAATCAAAATAGATCAAACAACCTTCCCAATCTCATTAATTGGATCAAAATGGCAAGACCATTGCTGACCGCCCGATCCTTCAATGGGGAGATATACTCCCCCTAATTCACTTCTATTTTCATGCACTCAAAGTCGATTGAAGAATAGAATGCCAGAGGAGACACTGGAGATTGTTCTAAGCCTCCTAGAGCTCTTCCCATTTTCTTCTTCTAGGCTTTTGAATAGTGAAAAATAGGGGAGGTATAGTGAATTGCCAACTTCTTCTACGCTTGATTTCCTCCCAATTCCTCTTACACAGTTCTTCTAAGGACCAATCTGAGATCACTCAAGCTTCCATTGGAGTTCCCATAGCAAGGAAAAGAGCAATTGAATCAAAGCTGCAAGGATCTTTGAATGGTGTTGGCCCATAGAGCAAGCCACTCAATCCCAAGGCCTAAGAATTTCAATAGTGCTTCGTCTCCACTAGACGAAGCTACCTCATCGATCTCGAGTGGCGGTGATCACCTCCGACAAGGTAGGGAATTTTTTTATCATTAAGCTAAATGTGGTGTGGAGCTTTGTGAAAGAAATTTTCACCTCATCAAATTTTGACGGTTGGATTTTCCGCTCTCTATCTCTAGATGGTGTGGGTTGATTTTGATTTGATTCCATGCTAGATCAAGCTTGGATCATCTTCTTGATAATGGACAGTCTTTGTTGATCAAGGGAAAGAATTTAGCTCATCTCTGCCATCCATCCGCGCATTTTATATGGAGGGCTGAGATTATTTAGCACGTTTAGTTATATGTATATCCTTTATAAATCGCAGGTGAATCCTTAGTCGTCTGATCTTTGAACGAACGATAGAGAATATAAGCACGTGCACCGCTGTCCCCATTTGGGATGTGACATTTAAGTTACCCCCTCACGGTGTGATGCATGTAAAGCACGCTGATGGCCACCCCCACGCATCGCGACATGGGCTAGGGATTATTTAGGGTTAATTAAAAATGTTTAATTAATTTTTGATTAATCCATGGATCTTCAAAAATGCATAACTCATCATAGAAAATTTAGAAAAAATATGAAATAAAATTCTATAGATAGATAATTAAACCTAGAACATTTTAAAATTAATTTTGATGAGTTTTGAATTATGATTTTCTCTGAATTTGGGTTTTATTAGAAAGTTTATTTTGCTAATTACTCTTTGATTAGGCCTCTGATTAATCCCAAACTTCTTGAGTATGTTTTAGGGGATGATCTCTGCCTCCCCTAATTTTCTTGGGATTTATTGAAGGCTTTATTAGAGTAATTGCATGTGATTTCCTTAATTACTCTTCTTATGTAATTAAGCATAATTAGGGTATGATCAGTGGTTTTACCCTCTGATTAGGGTTGATTAAGGTCAGATCCAGTAAGTAGGAGGTTTATGGAATAATTTTGGGGCATTTTCCCTAAGCTATTCCCTAAACCCCTCTCTAATCTCCTCATATAATTATCCCTTAATCAATTTTCTAAAATTCTAAAAGTTTGAACTTAATTAATCTACCTTGGGTAGATGCTTAGGTGTTTAATAGCCTAAGTTCAATTAAGGAAATGAAAATAGAATTCATTAGTATGAAATAGTGTTTTAAAATTACTTAAGATAACCCCCTTAGCTTAATTAACTTTTAATTATGAGCGATATTGCATTAGGCCTTTTGATTATTAGGTGCATTACAAATTTAAATTCCTTGTGGATTTTATGTCATCTCATTAGCTCATAATTATTTAGTTAATTCTTCTAAGGTGGTGTAGGTAATGGTTGATTAAGTTACTTAATTCATACCTTAACCTAATCAATGCATAAAAATGGATCAAATTATTTAATAATTAAAGAAAAATATAAAACACATGTGGGAATGAGTTAGGAATAGTAAACACATCTCACCTTTTCAAAATTAAATAAAACTTCAAACTAAACAAAAATCACTTTGAAATTCACTTTGATTTATTTTAATTTTCTTATTCTATAAGAATGTCTTTATATTTAAGTGAAGTGAGTTTGTTTACTTGCTTTCATTACTTTGAATCTTTGCTCAACATGTTAATTTGTATGCCATGTGATTTCAGCATTCATAAATTCATGTTTCAAATTTTAAAATGAAATTGTTTACTTTATGTCAAATGTGCATGTGTTGGCTAAAATAAAATATGTGTGGCTATTATCACTACTAAATCCAAATTATTTTCAAAACTTATAAATGAAATATCAAATCTGAAAGTATGCTACTTATACTTTAATTATAAACTTGCATGTGAAATATTATAAATGTATGCTTAGTATAGGTTTCCTTTCTCTCCTATGTTGGTATAGTTTTGAATAGGAATTTGGTGAGATATAAGGTTCATTTGAAAAGGACCAATGCTCACCTAATTTCATATCCTATTCATCCCTATGCTACCATCTAAGAAGGGTTACTGACACTTACAAATATAAATTGCATAAACAAAATAAATCTATTAAACAACTTTTGCTTCTTTCTTTTCAATTTCATTTCTTTTATATGCATGTTTGTATTTATGAAAAATGGTATATTAGTCTAGACAACCCTGAGGTTATGAGGCTTTAAGTATCCCTAAGTAGAACTTGTACCTTACACCTCTGGTTAACAATGGCACTTTACTCACTTATGCCTTTCTTACTTTCATGTATGTATGTGAAATTTTGGATAAGGAAAACCTTTTCTACTTAAGAAAAATCATGCATATTCAACTTCTAATTTTCTTAAATGGATTACATGCATCATAAAATGGGTTAACTACTCTCATTTGCATGTATAGATATGCTTAGGGTCCATCCATATGCATGTTATATATATATATATATATATATATATATATATATATATATATATATATATATATATATATATATATATATATATATATATATATATATATATATATATATATATATATATATATATATATATATATATATATATATATATATATATATATATTTGTTGGGAAAGAGATGAAGTAATGTGTGTTATGTGAATTTTGATTCATTTTATTTAATCTTAAAATGCCTTTCTCTTTGAATAGGTTTGTTTAGGGTTTATCTAAACTTAGGATTGATTAAAAGATGTAATCAAAACATTCACCTAAATGAAACTAAAATATGAACCCACTTTAGAAAATTACTTAAGGTTAGGGAAAGAAAGAGAAGTTCTCTTTTCTTTCTCTCTCTTCATAACTTAGTAATTAATTATAAGTTTCAGTTAAACCAAATTAAAACATGAAATACAATCAACCCAAAACACTTAAACAACTTAAGTGAAACCCTCCTCTAAGTTGAACATGTCCTTCACACTTAGAAAATTTGAACCTAAAGCCATAGCTAAGCATACCACACAAACCTTCAAAACACACACATTAGCTAAGTAACCACTTCTAGCCTTAGGTTAAGTCGATGCATGGTTTGTTGTTATGTTTTATTTTGTGATATATGTTTTAGAATGGATGTTAGGGTGTATGCTCGTAGAATGAATGGTAGGACGTTCTTAGTTTAACTATTCTTTTCTGCAGGGCATTGTGCTTAAGGGGTGCTATCATAAATAAAAATATAAATGCTTTTGCTTACATATGCTTTATACCCCTAAGTATAATCCATAGGCTAGGTGGACTTAGTCACCCATGTGTTGATTGATAAATACAATTTACATGCTTGGGATTTATGTGGTGTGTTTTAGCTAATCTTTATTTTGTAGGTGTTAGTTAGTCACTTTTCCCTTTTCATGTAAAAATTTGTATAATTAGGATTTTGGAATGATTTGTTATGGGGATTAGGATGACTATTGGTCATAAGATCTTATCTTATGCACCATATGAAGCCTTAGAGTATCTACCATCCAAAGAAGAAAGATAAGAAGAAAAAAAGAAGAAAGAAGAAAAAGTAAAGAAGAATAAAGCTTGAAGACCCCCATAATAATGAAGTCCTTTGCTTAATTATAATTTAATTCATTTGTAATCTAGGTTGTATAAGGGTAGAGCTCGGTTACTCACATTTTATATTTATAGATTTGTGCAGTGGTGCCCGACCACAACGACCATTTATTCTTTTTGCGATTAGCTTAATAAATTGATTGATGATTTTTTTAGCTTTTGTATTAAGTGGCATGATTTTTCTAGTTTCTTCCTTACTTTATGTATGGCCTGGATGTGGATTAGGCTCTTTAGAGAAAAATAAATCTTTTACCCAACTTAATAATTCAATTTAAAATTAAATAACTAATAACTTCACCTAAAGCATAGGTTTAAAATCAAGATAAAAAAATTAGCAAGCCCTTAACTGGATGAGCATTTCTTTATAATATCATGCACAAATATATCTTATTTCACTCTCTTGGAGGCTTCCACTTTTATGAGAACTTGACCTTTGAGAGCTGTGGTGGAAACTCACATCCTCCCTTCTCATTGATTTTGGCCAATAACCTTCTTTCTCATGCATTAGTCATAAAAATCCTATTAGCCTGAGTCAAAATATTTATCAAAAATAAAAATAAAAGGAAATTTGAATTGCATTAGATTTAGGTCATTTGAAGCATGTCCTTTTATATGATCTAGTCTCTTTAGGGAGTGAGTTTAAGGACTTAGTCTCTTTCTAAATAATAACAGCCTAGCTATCTCGCGTAAGCATAAAGACTTGCCTAAATGTATTTAAAATCATAGGAGGAGTTAGTTGGCAGCCACCCCCAGGCGGTTGTATGTCTAAGCCTATGGGTGGTTTGTCGTCTCTTGTGGAGCCAAACCAATTACCCATTTTTCACCTTAAATTTAGGTTGTGCTTCTGGCCCTCGCCGAAGCTCCCTAGATTTAGGTTCTGAGGTTGCTTCTCCCCTTTGTGGACCATAAGCATAATTCCTCACATCCTAGGCATTTCTTTAATCTTGTGTTAAGGAATCTTAAGTCCTAAAATTCTAATGAAAAAATTTACAACAAACTAAATCAATTTCAAAATGTAAAGCCCAACTATAGGATAGTCTGAGATGCTCACTAGGTTTCTAGCATCATGGGGATCTCCTACTTATCTTTCATTATGGCTTCGATAATAAATCCCTCTTTTTATCAATCTCATTTTTATTTTTAAACATAAACCAATTGATTGATAGTCCTTTCCTATTGGAATCTTCAAAGACAACGATCATTTATCTTAATCGACAATTTTCCTAAGGGATCTTGTCCTTTAGGATGTAATTAACGGCCTAGAACTTGGTTTAAAATAAATCCTGCTTTACTTTTCCATGTAAAGTAGGGGAAGAATCTCTGGTTCATATGCAGACCCATCATCCTTAGGAGTCCTTATTGAGGTGATTAGGTCCATTGAAGGGTAGTGCTTTCTGTCTTTCAAGATAGTACACTATTTTCTTGATGAGTACGATCACTGAATAAGTACATCTATCTGTGTGGTGTCTTACCAAGATTTTATAAGTTTCTTCTTTTCTTTCTCCCTACAGATTTGAAGGTGACTCCCTATAAGAATTTATTCACCACAGATTTTTCTGGCGACTCCGTTGGGGATGGTTCCTCTCTCCATCTTTGGTAAATGATCGTTATCTTTGAGTTTCGATAGTGAGTTTCTACTTTGGTATGAATCCAAGACTATCCTTCTTTTCATTGGCACTTAGCTCATTTCATTCTTGAGTTAAGTTAGCCAACATCTTTAGATTTTAGGATCGCATTCCTTGTTGGTCTACAAACCCCTGTTGGGTCCTCCAATGGGTAAAATGAAGAAGATCTAAATAAATAAAAAAGAAAACATCTTTAAGACTTCTTCCTTATCATTTTCATGATAAGCAAAGGTTCATCCTAAAATAATAAATCTTCCATAAAGAACTTTACCTTTTCAAAGCACCTTTCCAAAAATGCACTTAATAAAATATTTTCACAAAATTTCTTCACCCTCATTTAACAATTCACATAATTATTACATGTTCTAAAAGCACAAATGAACATCTTTTTTCAATTCACATTAATGAAGATTTCATTTTCAAAATAGAAATGAACAATCATTTTTTCAAAAAATCATAATAATAATCATAAAGTTTTCAAAAGCACACATGAATCTTTCTATTTCAATACATTCACACTTATTGAATGGAAAGTTCATTTGTAAACAAAATAAAAATTTTCAAACAAAAAAGCATACATGAATACCTTCATTTAATATGCTCCAATTTATTAAATGAATATTTTATTCCCAACTAAAAATAAAATATCATTTAGAAATCCCCACATATGTTTTAAGTTGGAATTCCTCCCTTTTAAAAAAAAAAAAAAAGAAAAAAGAAAAATAAAGAAAAGAAATAATCACACACAAAAATTTCATACTTTAAAAATAAAAATTGATCTCCATTCTACATACCTAAATTTGTTGAATTTCAAAACAATAAAATCAACAATCATATTTCAAAAAAAAATTTCAAATAACATTTGGAACTTCATTTAACATATCCAAATTTGTTAAGTGAAGTCTCCAAATTCTAAATCCAAAAATTTTATAAACACATTTTGGAACCTCACTTAGCATAATCAAATTTCTAAGTAAAGTTTCCAAATCCAAAATCAACAATCATATTTCACAAAATTTTCAAAACACATTTGGAATTTCATTTAGCATAATCAAATTTGATAACTAAAGTTTCCAAATCCAAAATCAAAATCAATAATCATAATTCAAAAAAATTTTAAAACACATTTGGAATTTCATTTAGCATAATAAAATTTGCTAAGTTTCCAAATCCAAAATCAAAATCAACAATCATATTTCAAAAAAATTTCAAAACACATTTGGAATTTCATTTAGCATAATCAAGTTCGCTAAATAAAGTTTCTAAATCCAAAAACAAAATAAACAACCATATTTAAACAAAAATTTCAAAACACATTTGCAATTTCACTTAGCATAATCAAATTTGCTAAGTGAAGTTTCCAAATCCAAAATCAAAATCAACAATCATATTTCAAAAAAATTTCAAACATACATTTGGAACCTTACTTAGCATAATCAAATTTGATATGTGAAGTTTCCAAATTGAAAATCAAAATCAACAATCATATTTCAATATGTTCATTAGATTTCATTCATGTTTGATTTAGTTGTTAGGTTTATGTATTAATGTCTAATTAATTATCTTATTCCAAATATATGTGATTTAATCATATGTTAATTAAGTTTACTTTAGCTTTATTTGGTTTAATTTGATTAATATTAAATGATTATGTTGTATTGGTTTATTAATCAATTTGATTTTTAGTTTATTTAATGAGTAATTAATATTTAATTTATTTTGATTTGTTAAGTAGTTTCATATGATTAAGATTCAATGCTTGGTGTAGGTTTGATAAGATTAGTTTAGTTTTATATCAAAGTTTCATTGATTTATTCAATTATGAGTTTGATTTAAAGATGTCATCATTTAACTAAATTTCATTAGCTCAATTGGTTCAATTATGTTTAAATTTAATTTAATTTGAGAGATACATGCTACTTTTCTGGTTTAAGGTTTGATTACCAATCATTTGGGTATTACATCATTTGTGATTTTGATTTAGTGTTTAAATTATTTTTAGATTATATTTTAATTAATTCCTTAATTGATTAAACTTTAATCATAAGTGTTTGTTTAGGGTTCATTAGGATTCAAAAAATCACATTATTTTCTTAAGAGTTTTAGATGTCAACTGAAGTGATTTAAGTTATTTTGAAGATTTTTCTGTAATTTTATGAATTTTTATTTGGTTTGTTTAATTAAAATGGACAATCTAAACTTCAAAATTTAATTTCTCCCAATCCAAAAGTCTTTTTCATTTGAGATTTTTATGATAGGTGTGTTTTAACTCTTATTTCAATCTCTGAAAGTTTGACTTCAATCAGACTTGTATTTTGTAGAGTAATTAATGAAGTTTGGTTTTTACTAAAACTTAAATGAAGCTCAAATCATTCATTGGAATTTGGATATTTGTGCTTCATTGGATTCCTCTTGGAAAGACGGATCCAACGAGCCATTATTTATAATTTTTGTCTAAGTATTTTATTTTATTTATGAATTTTCAAGGTTTCAGGATACATAAATAATTTTAAAAAAATCAGGCATTTTCCCATTATCCGATCACGGCGAGGGTACGCGCTATCTGGCAGTGTTGTTGTCCGCGTGTGCACGGTGCCACGCAACCAAATGCGTGAGTGAAAAATTGCATGACGTAGGATCACGATGATCGGTGCACCGATCGATCAGTTAGATGATCTAGATCGATCCACCGTGGTAAAGCCACATAATGGTGCATGATCCAGACCGTCTGATCATGGATTAGATGGTCCAGATTCGATCCACAGTCCGAATGGCTGAGATCACGTGGATCGTTGCATGAGAAGGGATTCGAATCACGCGATCTGCATGATCCGAGCCATCCGAACTCCTTGAATGGGAGATCAGACAGTTGTTTCTTCATAGAAACTGGTGAACAATAAAAGCAGGCCTTTTTTGCCAAATTAAAATGAAATCTCATCCAAATGAGCTCATTTTTGTGGATATTTTCACCAAAAATCTTTCGATTCTTATTAGGATTAAATATAATGAAAAATGCAGGGCTTCTCTAAGAAAATTCCTAAAAATTGTGCAAGAATTGACACAAATAGAAGTTATTAAGGCCAACTAAAGTTTGGTGAAATTACCTCACCAGGGATGGTTTCCAGCGATGATGAAGATCCAAGCGAGCTCTTAGGTGCAAGAGGAAGCTTTGGAATGGGTGTAGCCTTCACTTTCACTTTGGAATGATGTATCTTCTAGTGCTTTCCATTTTCTCATCGAAATGAACCTGATTTTGATATTTTTGGCTCAAAACAAGTGGGGAAGTGGCGGCTGGTTGCTTTGGGAGCTTTGAGAGGGTCTAATGCCAAAATTAGATCTGTTTACTATCTCTATTCTCCATCTTTTAATGGTGGCAAAAATTTGAATAAATGTGAGATGGAGGTGGTGTGATGGATGATGGCTTGATTTAGGACTTTGGATTTAGCTCCTAAAGTCTTCATTTGCTACCATATGATCAGCTCCATTGAATGCCATGGACGAGGAGAATTAAATGAGGTTGGGTGGAATCCTTTGTTGGGGAGGATCCATGAGAGATTTAATTGGGTTGGGTTGATTTTGGGCTGATCCTAAATGGGTTTGGGTCGGGTTTGATCAACCCCTAATAAGTCATGCTTGGTTCCAAGGGATTTGGCTCAATTTGGGTCAATGGGTCATATTGGGTCATATCAAGTTAGGTTGACCAATTGGTAAAATTGGGTCAAACCAAGGCTTAAGTTAGATTGAAATGATGATTTGAAGAGTTTTGGTATGATCAATTTGATTTAATTTGGCTTAGAATTAATTTTGGCTCATTTGGAATCAAATGGGTCAAATGGGTCAAGTTGATTGATTTGACTAAAATTGACCAAATTGGTTTGGGTTATGGGTTGATTCATGTTCAATTAGCTTATTAAAGATGAATGTGGTCTTTTGTTTGAATCAATTTGGATTTAATTTGAATTTTAGCTAATTTGACCTTTATTTGGAATGAACTTGAGTCATTTGCAAATCAATTTGATCATGATTTGGTCCTTTAGGCCAATTTGGGTCAACTTGGATTGAATGACCAATTGGGCTTGGTTTGCCTCAATTGGTGATCAAGTCATATTTAAATATTGATTTCGGGTTGATTCAAATCATTGGTTTCAATCAATTTTTTATAAGATGAGGTTTGGCTAGTTTTGATTTATTTAGGCTAAGGGTTGACTTGGTCAAATGACTAAGTTGACTTGGTTTGACCCAATTGATTGCAATTGATCATCCTAAGTTGATCAACAATCATGGTGTAAAGTTTTAGTGAGCTTGGTTCAATCCAATTTGGGTTGGATTGAAAGTTGGCTCAAATGGGTCCTTTAGGTCATTTTGGGTCAAGTGGACCTAAGTGGGTCAATTGCTTTGGTTTTGGTTTGATTCGAGTTTAGTTGAACTTATATATGAGCTATGGATTAAAATATAAATTCAACTGCAATCAATTTGGAGTTTAAGGGATTTTAGCTCATTTGAAATTT
The DNA here is from genome assembly GCA_021442155.1 of Cymbidium sinense. NCBI lineage: Eukaryota > Viridiplantae > Streptophyta > Magnoliopsida > Asparagales > Orchidaceae > Cymbidium > Cymbidium sinense. The sequence goes on from CM038220.1 coordinate 110,856,167, forward strand.
TAAAGTCAAAAGGGCTAAGTTAGGCTTGACTTGGGTTGACTTGAATTTGGTTTGATGATTGTAGGTTTTATTTATATTTAGATATATGATTGAAGGAATGATTGATTTAAGAGAAAATCTATTAGTTTTGACTTGATATGGATATAATTTAGCAAAGTCCAAAGAATTGGCTTAATGGGCTTAAATTGGGTTTGGATTTGATTTTGGATATAGTTTTGGTCATTTGAATTTGGATTTCATTTATATTTATAAATATAAATGAAGGAATAATTAATTTATAAAGAAATCAATTGAATTTGATTTGATTTAGAGGAGGTTTTGGCTAAGCTTATGAAGGTGGTTCATATGGCTTAGGAAGGGTCTTAGGATTTGAATTTGATTTTGGGTTTCAATCATTTGGAGTCAAATTTGGGATATGGATTTGAAATTTAAATTTGAATTTGAGATTTGGTCTGAGATTTGAATCTAAGTTTGATTTGAGAATGAGCATAAAGATTGAGTTTAGGCTATAGGGTAGGTGATTTCCTTAAGTCCTAAGGTATGGCCCCTTCTAAGTCTCTAGGCTTAGGATAAGTGTTCACCTAATCACTAGAAGTGTCTTTTGACTAAGAAACTCTTAGTGTCTAGAAGTGTCCTAAGTCTAAGAAGAGGAGGTTGAGAGCTCACTCCAAAAGTGAGGTCAACAAAATGACCCCCAATAGGTGTGGTGTAACTCACAAGGCACACCGCACATATTGGTGTTGATCGAAATGATCAACAATATCTTGAAGATTGCAACAAACAACATAAGTGATCTATACCTAGACCCAAAAGGTAGATAAAATTAGGATCTTAGTGCAATACAATTCTCTTATGCCAAGGGCATAAAAGAGCCAGAAGGAGGAATCTGTGGGGATTTAGTATATAAACCTACCCCTAGAGAATCAGGTTCAAGTTATCCACTAGGATATGAATCTAAGTTTGACTATGAACATGATTTGTCTAGGTGTGTATCCACTGGGAATAAGAATTTATAATATGATGGGGATCAAGATCGAATTAATTTTAATAGATGTGGAGGCATATCCACTAGGGATATTTGCTCGAATCTACTAGGGATTGGGTATGTGAACCTTCCACTAGGGAAGCAGGTTGAGCTATCTACCGGGGATATGAATTTGATTAGATTTCATTAATTTATTTGATTAGACTCCAATAGGGAGGTTGGTTTAATTTGTTATGGCTCCACTCGAGAGAAGGGTTCTAGACTGAGGGCATATCCACTGGGTATGTACACTCGATTGAATTTGTTTGATTTAGATCTAGGTTCCACTAGGGAGGCTAATTTGATTTGTGCCTCACTAGAGAGAAATTTGGTTTGTTTGATATATTTAATTTAACTCCATTGGGGAGGTTAGTTTTGAATTTATTTTGTTATGGGCCCTGTTAGTGTGCGATGGACTACACTAAGAAGGAGCCAAGGGGGCATTGGCCTATCTTAGATTTATAAGTCCAAAGGGGTAGTCTACTTGCCATAAGGTAGGGCTATTAGACCTAAGGGGTTGCCTTTCGATGTGCAACGACTATGCTAGGAAAAAAGCGTAGCAGACTTACATCTTCCAAAGAAGGGAAAAGCCACTGGGGTGATTTATTGGATGAGCAACATATTGAACCCTACCTAAGATGACTACTGAGTGAGCACTGTTGGGGATCTTACCTCAACACAAGAGTAGTCTTGATGATTAATTTAATTTTATATTGATTTGATTTGAGTTGATTTATTTTAATTTTGGTGTATTATGGTGGAGTTGGGAAATTATATCTTTAAAGTAGGGATAAGGTAGGGTATTGCATTTGTATGGTCAAAGAGGTATATTTTAGTGTGGATCCTTATCATCCGAATCATAATTAATTTAATTTTAATTGTGGACCTGATTGTCTTGATATTTTATACTAAGAAGAATTTAATATATTTAACTGATTTACAAATCCAAAGGGATAGTCTACCGGCCGTGAGGTAGAGCTAACTAACCTAGGGGGTGCCTTTCGGTGTGCAATGGTCAAGTTAGAAAGAAAGCTTGTAGACTTATAACTTTATGAACAAGGAACCACTGAGGTTATTGATTTATAGCACAACAAATCAAATCTGACCTAAGGCCATTCGTCGGTTTGTGATGGTTGTGCTGAAAAGAATGTGTAATAGACTTATATCTTTCAAAGCAAAGCAACCGCCAGGGTAACTCGTTGGTGGCATAATAAGTTGAAACTGGGGTGACTCTGAGACTTATCTCAGTTCAAAGTAGTCAGGCAATTCCTATAGGGAGTTTTGCTAACACTGCCCTAAAGATAGGATGTCTGCTTGGAAAAAGGTACCATTGGGGGTTTTCCTCCTAATCCACAAGCAAAAATATATATTTTGTTTTATTTATATATTTGTGTGGATCCTGTTGGTGTGTGAGGGAACACACTAAGAAGGAGCTTATATCAGCCTGGTCTTATCTCAGACTTATTGGACCAAGGGACAATCTACATATCCGTGAGACATTCTCCAACCATATTGGCTTCTAGGAAAGGGGGACTGCCCAATCCAAAAGTAACCCGAGTAGTGTATAAATGAGGTTGCTAAGGATGTGATCCAAATAGAGTGCCCATAGGAGAAGTGTCACTAGGAGGTTTATCCAAAACCCTGTAAAAGAAAGCCTATAGGTATTCGGTGGCCAACTCAAGGAGAAAGCGTGGGGACTCACATTTGCCAAGAGTTGTGTATCCACCGGGTGGGTTGTCGTCAGCATGAAGATAACCAACCAACTTAAGGTGCGTCATTTTAAGGTGCCCGTCATTTTGTGACAATCAGTCTAGAAAGAAGGCGTGTAGGCTTACATCTCTCTAGAGTAAAACTGGTTGCCAGGATAGTCTATCTTCGGCTCGACATGGGCTATCCGACTTAGGGGGACTACTAAGTGAGGGGTCCTGCATACTGACCAAACTCAGGCTTGAAGTGGTCAAGAGGAAAGGAGCCACTAGGGGACTTATCCTAAGCAAAATATACCTAGTCATGATGGCTAGTTCAAGAAGAAAGTGTGTAGGCTTACATCCTCTTAAACAAAGTCAACATGAGGTAGCTTACTGGCTGCATAGTGAGGCCTATCAAATTAACAAAGTGCTCATTGGTTTGTAATGGATGCCGCTTGGGTTATCTTACACTTACCCTAAACATGTATAAGAATGGATGAAATAATGCTGCAGGAGCAATTGTGACTCCACCAAGAATGGATGCCGCTTGGGTTCTCTTACTACTAACATAGTTGTACTAGTCAAAATAAGATGGCTCTTGGGTTCTCTTAAACCTATCATAATAGCATTGGAGGATCACTCGTAGTTTGTGTGTGTGTTGTGGAGGGATAGGATGTCTCTTGGGTTCTCTTATACTTACCCTAAACACGTTATGGTGGATTCACAAGCCAAAGATATTTATAACACATAAGAGATGGAATTTGATATGAAAAGAAGTTTTATTGATGGTTATTTTCAAACAAGATTAATAGATAATTTTTTTAAGTAGAGCCCATTGATTGGAAGCTTTTGATGCTCTCCCTTACAATTTATGAGTTGTTAAGATCCTCATTAGTAGGCCTTCTTTATGGCAAAAGGGCCTTCCCAAGTGGGTTCAAACTTGCCTCACATCTTTCAACGGACAATAATTGGTCTCCTTAGAATTAAAACAAGCTCTCCTGCTTGAAAAGTTCTAGGACGGACCAACTTGTTATGAGCTTGAATCATTTTGGCTTTGTATAACTCAAGGTTCTAGCATGCTCGGAGGTGTCTCTCCTCCAAATCTCTTCCAATCGCAACTTAGCATTGCGATCCATTATGATTTTACTACCCATGACTATCCTTAGTGATAGGAGTATGACTTCTAATGGTAGAATGGCTTCGGGCCCATACACTAAGGAGAATGGGGTAGATTGAGTTAGAGTTCTGTATGTGGTGCAGTAATCCCACAAAGCTTCAACTAACTTCTCATGCCACTATCGCTTGTTGTCGTCAGTGTATTCCTTAATATTTGGATGAGAGTTTTTGTTAAAGGATTCTACTAAGTCATTTGCCCTTGGGTAGTAGATGGTAGAATATCTCTAATCTATGCTGTGTCTCCAGCAAAGCTGTTGATTTTAGTGCTCTTGAATGCAGTATCATTATCAAATATAATTTGTTGAGGCACCTCAAACCTATATACAATATGGTTCCTAAAAAAATTGGAGCACATGCTAAGATGTGACCTATCTAAGTGGGATTGCCTCCGCTCACTTGGAAAAGTAGTCGGTGGTAGCTAGAATGAATAGATGACCCTTGGAAGAAGGAGGATCGATCAGACCCACTATGTTGGTACTGCAACACTCAATGGCTATGTGGCCAATGTAGGATGTAGAATGTTGGGTGATTGATGTAGGACCATACCATGTACCTAACATTGGTGACATGTCTTAGCTACATCCATACAATCTCTAATCATTGAAGGCCAGTAATATCCTAGTCTCTTGATCTTAGCTTTCATCTTCAGACCAGATTGATGTGCTCCACATAAACCTGAGTGTACCTCAGTCACAATCCTATGAGCTTCGTGTTTGTCCAGACAACATAACCATATATGATTAAAGGATTGGTATAAGGTGTCGCCTACGAGAGCATATGAAAGGGCTCTATCCTTCACCTGCTGTGCTAGTGATTTCTCTTGAGGTAGTTTGCCTATATTTAAATAATTTATGAATGGTTGCCTCCAATCTAACTCCTCATTCTTTTTGGCAATGATAATCTCCCCTTCAAGAGAGAATCTCTCAATGAGTTCAACATCAATAAGGGGTAAGACTTGTCTATTTTGGACCCTTATTGGAATGGACTCATCTTCTGGACATGCCAACTCTTTAGCAAGCTTGGCTAATGCATATACTACTATATTTTCTCCTTGAGGAATCTTGTAAATGGTAACCTCTCGAATTTGGGCCAATAACTCCATATTGTACTTATGATAATGATAAAGTTTAGTCTTTAGAACTTTATAAGACCCAATGATTTGGTTGATGACTAACTGACAATTCCCAAAGATGTTGATACTCTGGATGCATAGTGTAATGACTAACTCCAGATAGGCAATCAGAGCCTCATATTCAGCTTCGTTATTGGTGCATTGGAATGGACAGATGATATGAGAATCTTATCACATCACAGTTCAGAGTTAGGAGAACTATTCCTACCCCTGCCATCCCTGGGATAGTAAATCATGATTCTTCTCCTCTTTGAGAGAAAGCTACACCATCAAAGTACATCTCCCAGCTGTGAGCACTTGTATCCCTTAAGTTCATGATTTATTCATCAGGGAGTCATCATTAAGCGAGAATCAGCAGGGAGTGGATGTGTTGCTAAGAAATATGCAAGTTCTTGTCATTTCATAACACGGAGAGGTATGAATATTATGTCAAATTGAGACAAAATCATGGACCAACATGCCAATTATTCAGATAAGGTCGGTCATGTCATGATATATTATAGTGGATTGACTGTAGAGATCAAGTTCACCTTATGAGAAAGCATGTAATGTCGTAGCTTTTGGGATGCAAAGATTAAAGCTAGGCAGTGCTTTTCAATAGGTGGATAGTTTGCCTCAGTAGAGATTAGATGACGATTGAGATAATAGAGAGCGTCCTCCTTCCCTTCGTCATTGGTTTAAGCCAACAAAGCACCAAGGGAGTCATCTAATGCAATAGTATATAATATAAGTGACTTGTCCGGGATAGGGGCTGCTAGAACTGGTTGCATCATCAGGTATTGCTTGATATCTTCAAAGGCATGCTATCACTTATCATCCCACTTGAACTTGACATCTTTTGATAAGTGCCAAAAATGGTTGGCATCTTCCTGATAAGTTGGACATGAAGCATCTTAGATATGCCAATCGCCCTTACAATGACCTGAGTTGTGTTAAGCTTTTAGGGTGTGGCATTTATAATGTCATTTTGTTCTTCTTTGGGTTGATTTCAACTCCCCGGTGTATGATAATAACCCAAGGAATTTTCCTGAAGTTACTTCGAATGCACACTTTAGGGGGTTCATTTTGAGGTTGTATTGTCTGAACTGTTCTAAAACTACTCTCAAGTCAAAGTGATGGTCTTCCTTTTCTTTGCTCTTGACAATGAGATCATCGATGTAGCATTCAACTTGATGACAAATAAGTTTGTTGAAGATTTGAGTCATGACCCAGGTATGGAACCTATTTTAAGTATACCTTATAACAATAAATTCGATCGGGTTGAAAGAGTGTTTATTTCATCCTGGGGCCATCTTAATTTGAGTATGACCCATCCATAAAGGAGAATACTATATGAGATGAGGCGATGTACACCATTAATTCTGGTATAGGAAGTGGAAATACATCCTTAGGACATGCCTTATTTAGATCCTTAAAATTGATGCCTATGAAAATATGGCCTTTATTTTTCTTAACTAGGATGACATTGGCTAACCAGATAGGATATTTTTCTTCCCTGATAAAGCTAGTATCGATCAATTTCTTAATTTTAGAAGTGACCTGTTCAATGTCTAATTGCATGCATCTAGGAGCCTGCTTGATGGGATTAACATTAGATTTTATTGCTAGTTTGTGGATTGCTATGTTGGGAGATAAACCAGACATCTCTTCATAACTCTATGCAAAGCAGTCCTTAAACTCAATCAATAGCTTCACTAAATCATTGGTTTCTTTTTCATTCAAGAGAGAACTGATGTATGTTGGGCATGGATCTTGTTCAGTTCCTAGGTTGATTTCTTTGAGCTCATCGATGGTTGATTTGATCTCCTCTTCAAACTCTGGCAGTGCATCCTTAACTTCAAAGTGATTTAGATCATCTGAAGTTTCTAAACACACCTTCTCATATGAGTTAGCATGATTTAAAAAGAACTTATTAGATTCCAAATGATTGGTGATGACTAAGCAGTAATCATCATCATCATCAACTGGACTAACTATACAAAATCCTAGTCCCGATCTTGATTGTGAATGTCTGCATTTGTTGTGTTATAACCTTTCAAAGTAATCTAACTGTGTTTAGACCAAGCATGTGGAATTAATCCTTTCTTTGCTAAATTAAGAACACAAGGCAAGTACTAATCAAAAGGTAACTCTATTAAATCTTTATATGAATTATCCTCAAATTCTACATCAGCTTCTTGACTTGAGGATGATGCTCCAAGAAAGAACTTCTACATCTTTACATTTGTGGAAGACTTAGGGGCTTCCTTAACTACCAAACCCTCAACTTTTTGTGAGGAAAGTGGGGTTAGAGCTAAAGTTCCTAATGCACTGCCTCACATATAGACTTGGATACACTTATGCTTTGCTTAGGAGCCTTCATCATCTGGCTCAATGCCACTATGGGGATATCTCTGAAGTGCTAAATGGCATACTAATCATATAACATCCTATGAACTAGATTATAAGTCTATATAGATAGTAGGTGTACTCTTGTAGTAGGGACATAACATCTATTGGGTGGCCAATAAGGAGGTCTTCCGTCCATAAGCATGTCTCCGGATCTGCCTCTTCCTCTACTTGGTGGAGGTTAAGTCATCCTACCCATATGTTCAAATGGAGTAATGAATTGTGGGTGGAATCTAATTTCAGGCTCTACTTTATCCTCCAAGTCTATTTATTGCTCCTTTTTATTTTCTTTCTCATTTTCTTTTTTCTTTTTTTCTTTTCCTTTTTATTTTTCTTTATCTTTCTCTTTTTTCCTTTTCTTTTTCTTTTATCTTTGAACTTTTACCAAGTTCATGAGAATAGACTTATTGATTTTGAGGGAGATAGTAGGTTGCATCCTCGTATATTTTGACCTCATGAACTATGAATGACTTAAGATCTCCTTTGACACAGTATTCAATCCCACCCCTCATGAACTTTATGCACTAATGTAGGGAGGATGAAACCACGTTGTTCTCATGTATCCACGGTCTCCTAAGCAAAGCATTGAAAGATATATCTGAGTCTATAATATGAACTTTGGCGGTAGTCTTCCAATCATCTACTTCTAATGGCAACACTATATAGCCTAAGGCCCTCTCCCCATGTTCATTGAATCCTCTCAACATCATCCTCTCTTTTGAAAGTTTGAAGATGTCAATCCTCAAGTAGGAGAGGGTTTTTAGACTCATAATGTTCACTGATGCACCCTGATCAATAAGAAGTCGAGATATCCTGCATCTTCCAATATCCACTGTAATGTAAAGAGGGCGGTTGTGCTTGGTTATTCCTAGAAACAAGCCTTCATCACTGAATATAACTCTTAGAGTGTCCTCTAAACTGCGAGCCTCTTTCTCAGTAGCAGTCAGCTGAGCTAAGCATATCTCTGGATCAAGAAGAGCCTTGATTAGAGATTCTCTCATCTCTTTGGATAAGATAAGGGCATCATATATGCTTAACTTAGCAGGTAATTTTCTAAGATGTGCTAGGATATTATAATCAACCTTGGCTTGATCATCCACAAGCATATCTGTGGGTGGAGCATCCTATGAAGGGGCTATCTGCTCTTTAGAACTAATGATTTGCTTACCCTTATCTTGAAGTTCTACCCTAGGAGGTATAACTTTTCCACTACGAAGGTTAACTTCAGTGACCTCTCGGAATGATGAATTTGTAGAAAGTTCTACCTTCTCATCAGGTGTACCTACCACTTCTCTATGGGATCATCAGAGTTGGATGACTCCAAATCAATCTGAAGAGGTGAACTCGCGTGATTTAGAAATGGGGAATCTATTTTTAAATTAAAAGAGGAATGATCAGAACTAGAGTTATTATTATTTAAACTTGGAGAGTTATCTATGGGAATAAAAATAAGAGAATCAAAAGTGACACAAATGTAAGTGGAATCAACTTACTTCATTAATTTATTAAATTTAGATGGAGGTATAAAATAAAAATCACGTAGAGTAAACGGAGTGAGGGGTTTATCGCCTCTCTTTATCGATACAATACAACTGTTGGAAGAAAAGATGGATGAAGTGATTAAAACTATAACTGTGGAAGGATTGCTGGACTCAGGATGGTGGTTGCGGTACTATGCTAAACCCGGGCAAGTAAGGTAGGCTGCTGCTGCTAAGCTGACACCTTCTTTAAGTTGTCTTTGGAAACTTGCAAACCTTCCTTGGTGTTGAAGATTTTTGTTACTTCAGGCACCTGTATAAAAAGCTTCTTGATCTCAGAGACCAATTTTTTAGAGGTTCAAGATAAGGCAATATCCCAACCTTATTTTATTTTAAGAGGATCATAAGTATCCCCAATAATTACTTTGATGGAATTGAAGGATTGTTCTAAAAGTATTTCTTGGGGATAACAATAGCTCATGACTTGTCGCTGCGCTTAAGCCAGTCCTTAAAGGTGATAAAAATCCTCCAAGACATGACTAACCATGCGATGGTAGGGGCAATAGTTAGGATCATTACTCTTGCCCACATCTTCTAGCCTCTTGGGCTCAGGTAACTGAAAGTCAGGTTTTTTTATGAGATTCTTAAAGATCTTCCTAACTACTTCACTCTTGAATGAATATGGCTTATTCAATCTATCTTTAAGAGTAGGTGTGTAATAGCTACCTGCAGTGAATATGAGTACTGTTGTTGAGTATGCAGTGGAGGAGGAGGCGGTGGCTGCTGTGGTAGCTATGGTGGCCGGTATGCTGACCGAGGTGGTAGTAGAGGAGGTGGCAATGGAGGTTGCTGTGCATGAGGTATCTCATACTGAGCTCTGGTTGGCTGCTTCCCTTTGTCTACTAACACTACTACCCCTAACTTCTTCTCGAATGCTTTCAGTGGCTTGGGATTGAATGATTGGTCTTGAAAAGGTAATTATTTGGCTTCCCTTGTAGGCTAGCCACCTTGTTGATTAATTTCTCAAAGGTTTTGATTGTAAATCCCTTGAGCATGAAAGCAACTGGGCCATGAATATTCTTAAGAAGAATTTTTATAGCATGCTATTCGGACAGCTTTGGTTCGCATTTCATACTCAAGTTTCACCACCTGAGAATATAATCAATAAGGACTCATTGGGATCTTGTTGTGCCACAATGAGATCACCCACAGTTACCCTTTGCTGGGCTCCAGCAAACCTCTTGATGAAGAGGTACTCCAACTCAGCAAAAGTCTTGATTGAACTGTTGGGCAGTTCAACATACCAATCAAATACAATTCCTGACAGACTGCTAATGAAGAGTCAGAAGAGAAGTGCTTGATTATCTCTGACGTTGCAATAGTCGGCTCTAAAGTGTGCTAGATGCTGCAGAGGGTTTTCATTGCCATCAAAGATTTTGAAGGATGGTGACACAAAACCCTTGGGATATTGGACTGCATCAAATTCCTTGGGTAGGTCTACCCTTTGGAACAGATGAGCCACCTCAGGCTTGCACAAACACTTCCCTCACTTGCTGTTCAACCATATACTTTATATCTCTTTTAGGCATGGAGGTACTATCTGTGACCTTCCTATGTAGACTGCCACTATCCTGGTCCATGGGAGGTGTACTCTTGGGTTGATTTAGAACATGTAACAACCTAGGGTGGTCGGCCTTTAAGGGAGTAGGCTGTACTGATGGAGCCCAACCTTGAAGTGCTAGGACTGCCGCTAATAAGTCTTCAACTCTTTTCTCCATCTTATAGAAATGTTCATCTCTCCACCTCAGTTGCTGATGAAGGTGTTGGGTTGAATGAGCTGTGTCATCTTCCTCAACTACAACACTTCCTGGCTATACTGATCCCTAAGGAGGGAACCCATAGTGTTGACCATATGAACTTCCGTTGAGTCCTCCAAGAGATCATCCTCATTTGAATCAAAATTGACCCTATCATCCTCCTCGTCAGAGTGATCATCCTTGAAGAGTTCCCTCTTCTCAGCGAAGTATTGAGCGAGGATCTCATCTAAAGAGTAATCTAATTATGCAGGGACAAACACTCACTACTGACTGGTAGTGGGGCTATGCTCACTGACAGACATACATCAGGCATTGCTTACCACTGTACTATTGTCTCTAGAAGAACTATGCTGACTAATAGATATATGCTGATCATTAATCACTAGTTGAACACTGACTGTGGGAGGATCCACTGCCATGGACACTATATCTATATTCTCTACCCCTTCGCCTGGCGCGTGACATGGGTCGTTGTAATTATAATTGATGTGACTGTGGTGGTGACTCAACCACGACTGCCTTGGGTCGCCATTCCTTCTTCTCCATAGCTAAGGCGGGAGGTCGAATAGGAGAGCTCAACCTCACCTCAATGAGTGGAGTAGATGGAGTGGGATCCTTGGGCTGTAGCTGGATCACCAATGGTGTTGGTCTTTTCTCAGATGGGGGATTCTGGATCTTGGTTGGACAGCCAAGACTTTACCTCCAGTAGAGCAAAGTAGCACCAACATGTATAAGAAGGTAGTGGATATTTACTCCATACAAGAAAAATGATATCAAGAGCATGGTTGAGCACCAGGTGAAGGAAGTGTTGGCTCAAGCCCGATGAGGATCATCAGTTCCAAAGGGTAGACCCTACCCAGAGGAATTTGATGCAATCCAATATACTAAGGATTTCGTGCCTCCTTCTTTCAAGAGTTTTGATGCAAGTGGGAACCTGAGGCAGCACATTACATTTTAGAGCTAGTTGTTGCAACGCTAGTGGCAGTGATGCTTTACTCTTCATCTCTTCATCAATAGCTTAACGGGTATAATATTTGACTAGTACACTTAACTTTCCAATAGTTCAGTGAAGACTTTTGCTGAGTTGGAGAAACTCTTTATCAAGAGGATTACTGGAGCTCAGAAAAGGGTCACCATTGGCGATCTCATTATGGCTCAACAAAATCTTGGTGAGTCCCTGTTGATTACATTATTAGATGACATAATTCAAGTATGAAATGCGAGCCACAACTATCTGAATAGCATGCCATTAAGATTCTACTTAAGAATATCCATGACCCGATAGCCTTCATGCTCAAAGGTTTCACCATCAAAACCTTTGAGAAATTAATCAATAGGCAGCTAGCTTGCAAGAAGAAGCCAAACTATTTCCTTCTTCAGATCTACCAATAAAGCCAAAGCCCCAGAAGGTATGTGAGAAAAAGACCAGGGCAATGATAGTAGTGGATAAGGGAAAATAGCCAGCCAGAGAGCAATTTGAGAGACCTCGTGCTCCATAGCCACCATCGAGATAGCCCTACCGACCACCATAGTAGCCTCCATGGTCTACACTACCTCCTCCTCAACCACATCATCAGTAGTAGTGGTACACATACCCACCGCCAGGTAGCTATAGTCCACCTACTCTTTGGATAAACTTAACAAGCCTTATTCATTTAATAGGGAGATAATCAAGAAGATCTTTAAGAATCTCTTAAAGAAGCCTAATTTTTAGCTACTCGAACCTAGGAGACTGAGGAAGTGGGCAAAAGCCATGATCCTAACTTTTTCCCCTACCACCATATGCTAAGTCATGTTTTGGAAGATTCCTTCACATTTAAGGACTGGCTTGAACATAGTTTCAAGACCGATGCTATAGTCATCCCGAAGGAATACCTTGTGGAGCAACCATCTAGTTCCATTAGGGTAATCCTTGGGGATACTTACGATCCTTCCAAAACTAAAGAAGGTTGGGATATCTCTTTATTCAAAACTTCTAAGAAAATTATATCGAAGATAAAAAAACATTCCTTACAGGTGCCTAAGTCAGCTCAAACCTCCAACATCAAGAAAGGTTTGCAAGTTTCCAGAGCCAACTCAGGGAAAGGAGGAGCTCAACAGTAGTAGTAGCAGCAGCATGTGCCAGCTCAGGATAGCCTAGTAGTGCAACCACCGACCAAGTCTAGCCTCCAGTCCACCATTGTGGCTACCACATCAATGACTACTGCTACTTCAGCTAGTTCTTCTTCTTATAGTAGACATCTTGTATCGGTGAATGAGGGCATCAAATCCCTTACCCCTCTAACTTTACTTGATTTATACTTTGTACCTCCTGTCAAATCCAAGAAATTGAAGAATAAAGCTAGCTTGAATTATATATGTGTCACTTCTGATGGGTTGTCTGAATCTATTCCTAATAAATCTTCAAGTCTAAACAACAACTATAATAATTTTGATCTTCCTCTTTCTAATTTAGAGTTGGATTTTCCCACTCTAAATACTACAGGTTCGTCTCTTGAGATAGATTTGGAATCATTCAATTCTGAGGGTCCCATAGGAGAAGCTGTAGGTGAGCCTGATGTGCAGTTAGAACCTTCCATTATCCTGCCACAAGAGATCACCAAAGTTAACTTCCGTAGTGGCAAGGTTCTACCTCCTAGGGCAGTACCTCAAGATAAAGGAAATAAGTCATTGGTTTAGAGGATCGATAAGCCCTTCCATAGGATGCTCCACCCTTGGATATGCTTGTGGAGGATCAGCCCAAGGTGGACTACAATGTCCTCTCTCACCTAAGAAAGTTATCCCAATTTAAGCATATACGATGCCCTTATCTTATCTAAAGAGATGAGAGAATCACTAATTAAGGCTCTGCTTGATCCTGAGATATGCTTAGATCAGTTGATCACTATTAGTAAGGAGGCACATTATTCCAGAGAAGCCCAGGGGATCACTTTCACAGATGAAGACCTTCTTCTGGGGGATATAGAGCACAACTGTCCCCTCTATGTTACAGTTGACATGGACAAATTTATACTTGCCAGAGTTCTCATTGATCTAGGTGCATCAGTGAATATTATGAGTCTAAAGACCCTTGCTTATTTGAGGATCAACATCTCCACACTTCGAGAAGATTAGATGATGTTGAGAGGATTTAATGAACAAGGCGAGCGGGCTTTAGGTTCCATAATGTTACCTTTGGAGATAGGTGAATGGAAGAATGAAGCTAAGTTTTACATAATTGATTCAAATACTTGATTCACCGCTTTACTAGTAGGTCTTAGATACATTAAAATAAGGTGATTCCATCATCCCTCCATCAGTGCATCAAGTTCAGGAAGGATGGGATTGAGTATTATGTTAAAGGAGATGAAAAGCCATTTTTAGTTAGAGAGGTTGAGATATATGAAGATGCAACCTACTATCTTTCTTAAAATACCCTTTCTTGTGAACTTGGATAAAATTCAAGTTCAAAAGAAAAAGAAAATAAAGAAAAATAAAAAGAAAAAGAAAAAGAAAAGAAAAATGAAAATCCAAGTGAACAAGAAAGAAAAATTGAAGAAGAAATAGAGCCGCATATCACATTCCATCCATAGTTCATTCCATCATATGGACATGTGGATAGGATGACTCGACCTACACCTGCCAGAGGTAAAGGCAGAAATAGAGGCAGTTCTAGAGGTGGAAGAACCCCTGGTTGGCCATCAGCCAAAAAAGAGTTATGTTTCAGTTCATAGGAGTACCCCTAATATTCACATAGATTTGGAATCTAGTTTAGAGGATGAGTCCAATGTGATTAGCATACTAACCCTCTCTGGGTTCCATTAGAGGTGACACTCGGCAGAACGATGAAGACTCCCAAAAAGCAAAGTATTCGAATTAGATGTATGTAAAACTATCGGGAAATAGTTAGAAACCTTAGCTCTAACCTCACTTTCATCTCAAAAAATTGAAGTTTTAGTAGTTAATGAAGCCCTCAGTCTTCCAAAGATATGAAGCCAAAGAGATTCTTTTTGAGATCATCCTCCTCAAGTCCTGAAGTTGATGTAGAACTTGAGGAGAACTCATATAAGGAATTAATGGAATTACCATTTGAATTTTATGTGCCTTATGTTCATAATCTTATATAAAAAGATTTGGTTTCTCATACATGGTCCAGGCACAGGTCAGAGTATTTTGAGAAGCTGTGGAACAATACAGGCAGGGAAGCACAATCAAGATCGATTAGAATTGTAGTGGGTAATCGGTCGATGATGATTCTTAGTTAGTTATTACCAATCATTTAGAGTCTGATTGGTTCTTTTCACACAACACAAACTCTTATGAGAACGTGTGTTTAGAAAACTCAGATGATCCAGATGATCTTCAAATCAAAGATGCACCGCTAGAATTTGAAGAGGAGATTCATTCAATAATTGACAACCTTAAAGAATCAACCTCAGGACGGAAGAAAATCCATGCCCAACATACATCAGTTCATTGCTAAATGAAGAAGAAACCAATGACTTAGTTAGGCTATTGAATGAGTTTAATGACTACTTTTCATGGAGTTATGAAGAGATGCCTGGATTATCTCTTGACGTAGCAATCCATAAACTAGCAATAAATCCTAGTGCTAACCCTATCAAGCAATCTCCTAGATGCATGTGATTAGAAATTGAACAACAGATCATTTTTGAAGTTAAGAAATTGATCGATGCTGGTTTCATCAGGGAAGAAAAATAACCTACTTAGTTAGCCAGTGTCATACCAGTTAAGAAGAAGAATGGCCAAATTCATATATGCGTTGATTTTAGGGACTTAAGCAAGGCATGTCCTAAGGATGACTTTCCTCTTCCTATACTAAAATTAATGGTGGATATCGCCTCATCTCATGTAATTTTCTCCTTTATGGATGGGTCATATGGCTACAACCAAATCAAGATGGCCCCAGAGATGTAAAAAACTTTTGAACCTCGAAATCTCTTATAGGGTCATGCCTTTTGGCCTTAAAAATCTTTGGTGCTACATACAATGGGCCATGAATGAGAACTTCAATGAAACATCCATCATCAGGTTGAGTATATCATGATCTAGTAGTCAAGAGTAGAGAAAAGGAAGACCATCTCTTTGACTTGTGAGTAATTTTTGAATGGTTAAGATAATATAATCTCAAAATGAGTCACCTGAATTGTGCATTCGGAGTAGCTTCAGGGAAATTCCTTGGGTTTGTTGTCTGACATCGAGGAATAGAAATAAATCTAGAAAAGATCAAACCTATCTTAGAAATGTCACTTCCTAAAAGTTTAACTCAACTCAGATCTTTCTAAGGATGATTGACGTATCTAAGATGCTTTATTTCCAACCTATCAGGGAGATGCAAGCCATTCTCAGCACTTATCAAAAATGATGCTAAGTTTAAGTGGGATGACAAGTGCCGGTATGCCTTTGAAGATATCAAGTAGTATTTGGTTAACCCACTAATTATAGTAATCCCTATCCTGGGCAGGCCACTCATCCTCTACACTGCTGTATTGGATGACTCTCTCTGAACTTTGTTGGCCCAAGATAATAACAAAGGGAAGGAGTGTGCTCTCTACTACCTCAACCATCATCTGATTCTTGCTGAAGCGAACTATCCACCTATTGAAAAACATTGTATAACTTTGATCTTTGCATCCCAAAAGTTACGACACTATATGCTTTCTCATAAGGTGAACTTGATTTCCAGAACCAATCCACTATAATACCTCATGACACAGCCAACACTATCTGGACATTTGGCATAATGGTTCATGATTCTCTCATAGTTTGATATCACATTTGTACCCCTCCGTGTGGTTAAAGGACCAGCACTAGCAGATTTTATAGCAGTACACCCACTTCGTGTTGATTCTCCGCTTAGTAATGACCTCCCTGATGAACAAATCATGAACTTAGGGGAGGTTGACAACTACTAATGGGAGTTGTATTTTGATGGTGCAACTTCTTTTCATAAAGGGGAATCACCACGATCTATTCTTCCAAGAAAGACACGGGTAAGAATAGTTCTCCTAACTCCAGACCGTGATATGATGAGATTCTCATACTTTCCAATACCTGTGCCAAAGCTTTGATTGATCGGAGTTAGCCATCATAGTCTGTGTCAAGAGCATCAACATCTTTGGGGATTCTTAGTTGGTCATCAACTAGATTATCGAGTCCTACAAAGTTCTTAACACAAGCTTCATCATTACCATGAGTATACCATGAAGCTATTGGCCCAAATCCTTGAAGTCACCATCTATAAGGTTCCTCGAGTAGAGAACGCAGTAGCAGATATTTTGGCCAAACTTGCCAAAGAATTGGCATGTCCGGAAGATGAGTCTATTCCAATAAGGGTCCAAAATAGGCAAGTCATATCCCTTATTAATGTTGAACTCATCAAGAGACTTTCTCTTAAAGGGGAGGTTGCCATTGCCTGAAAGGACAATGAGCTAGATTGGAGGCAACTGTTCATAGACTATTTGAACACCGATAAACTACCTCAAGAAAGAAAAGTCCCATCGGTGAAACAGAGCTCTCTCCATGCTCTTGTTGGTGGCACCCTGTATTAACAGTCCTTTGTCCAAATGTGGTTATGTTGTTTAGATAAACACAAAGCCCATGGCATTATAATTGAGGTACATTCAGGTCTATATGGAGCACATCAATTTGGTTCGAAGATGAAGGTGAAGATCAAGAGACTAGGATACTACTAGCCTTCGATGATTACTTACTGCATGGATGTAGCTAGGAGATGCCATCAGTGTCAGGTACACGGTGTGGTCTTACATCAACCACCCAACATTCTACACCCTACATTGGCCTCATGGACATTCGAGTGTTGGGGTACCGACATTGTGGGTCTGATTGACCCTCCTTCTTCCAAGGGTCATTGGTTCATCTTGGTTGCCATTGACTACTTTTACAAGTGGGCATCCCACTCAGAGAGGTCACATCTCAGCATGTGCTTCAATTTTTTAAGAACCATATTGTATATAGATTTGGGGTGCCTTGATGAATTATATTCGATAATGGTACTGTATTCAAAAGTACCAAGATCAATAACTTTTCCAAAAGATAAGGTATAGGTTAGAGATACTCCACATCTATTATCCCATAGCAAATGGCTTAGTAGAAGCATTCAACAAAACTCTTATCCAAATACTAAAGAAGACTCTTGATGATAATAAACGACAGTGGAATGAGCAGTTGGTTGAAGCCTTGTTAGCCTACCGCACCACATACGAAACTCCAACTTAGTCTACCCCATTTTCCTTTGTGCATGGGTTCGAAGCCATTCTACCTTTAGAAGTTTAACTTCCGTCACTAAGGGTAACATTAGGTAGCAAGATCACTATAAAGTAGAATGCAAAGTTGCGGTTAGAAGAGCTCAAAGGTTTGGAGGAGAGTAGCCTAAGGGCATGCCAGAACCTTGAATTGTACAAGGCCAAAATGATTCAAGCTCACAACAAGCTGGTCCGCCTTAGGTCTTTCTAAGTTGGAGAACTTGTGTTAGTCCCAAGGAGACCAATTGTTGCTCATTGAAAGATGGGAGGAAAGTTTGAACCCACTTGGGAAGGCCCCTATGTCATAGAGAAGACCTATCAAGGAGGATCTTATCATCTTATTGATTGTAAAGGGGAACACTAGATGCTTCCAATTAATGGGCTCTATTTAAAAAAATATTATCCATAAAAATCATGTTTGAAAATAATTCTATCAATCAACAAAAATCTGATTCCATTTCATCAAAATCTTCTCTTCTTTCGAAGCATTGTTTGCTTGTCTTGTGAATTCGCCATGACGTGTTTAGGGTAGGTGTAAGAGTCCCCAGTGGCATCCTATCCCTCTTTCATAACAGAGACACAATCTCATGGCACTATTAGAATAGGTGTGAGAGAATCCAAGAGGCATCATATTTTGATTAGCACAACTAAATTAGGTGTAAGAGAACCCGAGTGTCATCCTTTCTTAGTGGGAATCCCGTTTTCCCCCCGTGGCACTATTTCATAAAAATCCCAAGTATGTTTAAGGTAGGTGTAAGAGAACCCAAGTGGCATCCTATTCCCTTTAACACAAGCACAAAAATAAACACATATCTTTTATCTCGGGCTATTCTAATGTGAGAGAAAGCCCCTGTGGCACCCACTCATTAGCTGCTCAAGGTCGGGTCTACATGCTACCTTACTAGTATGTCACCCTAGTGGTTACTTGTTTATAGGATGTGAGTCCCTGTGCTTTCTTCTTAACTTGACCATTGCAAATCAATGAGCACCTTATTAGTTTGGTAGACTTTACTGCCCAGCCAGTAAGCTACCTTGGGATAATTTTTATTTAAGAAGATGTGAGTCCCTGAGTTTTCTTCTTGAACTAATCATCATGATTTAACTAGGTCGAGTATATTTGAGGTTTAGAATAAGTCCTCTAGAGGCTCTTTCCTCTTGACTACTTTTGAGTTGATATAAGTCCTCCAGTGGAATTCTCAGAGTACCCTCGATGGCTTTGTCGAGATAGACTATCCCAATCAATTCACATAGGAAGATGTGAGTCCTCGAGCTTTCTTCCTAGGCTGATTATTGCAAATTCATGGGCACCTTAGGTTGGTTGATGTTCGCTATGCTGACAATGACTCACCCTATGGATGCACCACTCTTAGCAGATGTGAGTCCCTGTGCTTTCTCCTCGAGTTAGCCATCGAATACTTATTTGATATATGACTAGCCATGTCATCTTCTCTGGGGTTTTGGATTGAGCTCTTAGTAGCCCCTCTCCCTACGGACATTCTATTTGGATCACATCCTTTGCAACCCCATTTAGACACTACCTGGGTTACTCTTGGATTGGACAGTCCCCTTTTCATAGTAGCTACCGTTGTGGTTGAAAGAATTTATTCAGCGAATGCGTAGATTCTCCCTTGGTTCAGTAAATTTGAGATATATCTAGGCTGATATAAGCTCATTCTCAATTTGATCCCTCACAAACCAATAAGGTCCATGTTAAAAAAAACAAAAATAAATAAACAAAAATTATTTGCTTATGGATTAGAAATTCAAGCCCCCGAAGGGCCCCATTTCCTAAGCAGACATTCTATCTTTAGGCGTGTGAGAACTCCCTAGGAATTGCGGAGTTGAGATAAATCCAGTGGTACTCACTATGTAGTCACTCTTAGGTTGGGTTCAATCTATTTTGCCACAAGCAGGTTGCCCCGGTAGTCATTCTGCTTTGAAATATGTAAGACTATGACACATTCTTTCTAGCACATCAGTCGATGGGCGACCCAGGTCGAGTTTGATTTGTTGCCCAAAGCATCCTAGTGGTCTTTTGTAGTGGAAGATGTAAGTCCCCAAGCTTTCTTCCCTGGAATTGATCATTGTAAACCAAAAGGTACTCCTTTAGTCAGATAGTTCTCCCATCGGGAAGCTACTCCCTTTGGTTCAATAAATCTGAGATAATTCTAGGCTAATATAAGCTCTTTCTTAGTGCAAAGCATTACAAACTAATGAAATCCATCAAAATAAATCTCAAAATGAAATTAATCTTTGACTATTTTTGAGCTGATCTAAGTCCCTTAGTGGCATTCACTCAGTAGTCAGCCCTAGGTCGGGTGCGATTTGTTGCCCAAAGCAACCAATCACCCCAGTGGTTCCTTATTTTGAAAGATGTAAACCCCTGTGCTTTCTTCCTAACTTGACCATTACACACTGAAAGGCATCCCTTTGGTTGGATAGTCCTAACTTGTGGTTGGTAGACTACTCCCTTTGGATTGGTAGTGAGGATGCTAGCCTCCATGGCCTCTACTGTCATCCATCCAAGAATCCATCAAAATAAATCTAAAAAATGAAATTAATCTTGACTATCTTTGAGTCGATCTAAGTCCCCCAACGACATTCACTCAATAGTCAGTCCTAGGTTGGGTTCAATCTGTTGCCTTGCCAATAGTTTACCTCAGTAACTAGTCCTTACTTTGAAGGATGTAAGTTTACTATGCTTTCTTCCTAGTACATCTGGTACATATCGAAAGACATCCCTTTGGTTGGCTAGTCCTGCTATGTGTTTAGTAGAATACCCTTTTGGATTGATAAATCTAAGTTAGGTCTAGGCCTCTAGGGCTCCTACTCAGTGCGATCCATCGCAAACCAACAGAGTCCATTTCAAAATCCAAAATTAAAAATCTATAACAAATTCAACCCTCCCTCAGTGGAGTGAAATAAATAAAATAAAACAATCAATCAATATAAATCAAATCTTTTGCTTCTCCTCAGTGAGATGCAAGTCTTTCTAGTTCCCTAGTGGACTCAAAATTCTAATCCTTCAGCGGATTTCACAACCCCTCCCTTGTGGATGACTTGAACTTGCCTCCCCAATAGAGAGTTCACTTTTCCATCCCCAGTAGAGTCAAAAACACAATTAAATAAAAAATAAATTAAATCAAACTGATTTCTCTCCTCAGTGAGACTCAAATCAAATCAAACCTCTCATCCCCTTATGGATGGCTGGAACCTGTTTCCCTAATGGAAGGTTCACATACTCTATCCCTAGTGGATTCCTCCTTCCCTCTCTTATGTCCTTGACATGAGTAGAGCCGCATTGCACTAAGCTTTGGATTCCTTCTACACCTTAGGTTAGGACTAGATTATCTCTGTTAGTGCTTATGATCATTTGATGTTGTTGATCACTTCGGTCAACACCAATACGTGCGGTGTTCCTTGTCAGTTACACCACACCTATTAGACTCCCTTTGTTGACCTCATTTTTAGGATGAGCTCTCATCCCCTCCATCATAGACATAGGACTTCTCTTAGACTTTAAGAGATCCTTAGTCTTAAGACACATCTAGTGATTAGGTGGACACTCGTCCTAGCCTTAGAGACTTAGAAGAGTTAGCCATAGGAATATGTTATGCCTTAGGGGTGTTAAGAAAATTTACCTACCCTATAGCTTGAACCAAATTCCTTACTTCCTTCCTTCAAGTCAAACCTAAATCAATTCCAACTTAATTGATTTTCTCAAACTCAAATCAATCCCAAATGATTGAAATCCATGATCAATTCCAAATGATTGAAGCTTATAAATTCAAATTCCAAATCAAAAATATTTCCTAAGTCCTTTGATTCCCTCTTATGGACTTAGCCTAAATCAAATCTAAATCAATTCAAATTCAAGAAATTTTTTTCACAACCCATTTATATTTACACATATAAATGAAATATAAATTCAAATCAATCAAACTAAATCTAAAATTCAAATCCAAATAAAGAAATATTTCCTAAGTCACTTTGATTCCCTCTTAAGGACTTAGCCTAAATCAAGTTCAAATCACTTCAAATTCATGAAATTTTTTCATAACCAATTTATATTTTCATTTATATTTGCATATACAATTGAAATATAAATTCAAACAACCAAAACTAACTCTAAAAATCAAACTCAAATTCAATCAAAAGCCAACCTAAGCCTTTCAAGTCAAAATATTGAACTTAGCCAAATCAAATTCAAATCAAGCCAAACCATTGATTTTTTTTATGATTCAATCAAACCCACAATCATGAATCCAAATAAATACATAAACTTCAATCACCAAACCAAAACTCCATTCAAAAATCAAACCTAAGTCAAGCTCATATTCACCCTTTTGAACTTAAAATTGTCAAATGAATCAAAACCCATTTGACTTCAAACCACTTGCTTCGTTCCAGTTACATGTGCTTTATGGGTCTATATGTGAGTTAAATCAAACTCAAATCAAGCTTTGATCAAGCCATTTGACCTACTTAGGCTCATTTGACCCAAAGTGACCTAAATTACCCTTATGATTCAAATTCAAATCCTAACCAAATTGGATTGAACTAAGCCCACCTAAGCCTCTCATCATGATCAATAATCATCATAAAATGATCAATCACTCAAATTAGGTCAAATCAAAGTCAAACCTAAGGGTTGACCAAGTCAACATTTAGCTAAAATGAAACCCAACTGATGTAGAACATCATGAGGTTCAACAAATTAGAGCTCAAGGCCCACTTACAAAATCTCAAGCTAAAGCCCAAGAAAATTCAAGAAAGAAGAAGGCTTAGCCCATTAGCCTGCTAAGGCCCATTTTATGATTTCATCTCTTTTTATTTATGTAATTTTTAATTTTCTTCTAGAAACTCCATGTTTGAAATTTTGCATTTAAAAATTCAAAGCATGACATGTGAGGAGGTTGAATCCACATAAAATAATAGCATGTGAAATGGGTGGATAGCATAAAATAATGAGGCAATTTAATGCTTCACATTAATGTGGCCACCCACCTTTCCCTCCATATTTTGAATTCTTTTCTTTTGAAAGATGCTTGTAATGGCTATAAATAGCCCCTCTTATTAGAATGAAGGAGATCCTTTGGCAATTACAAAATTTTGAGTTATTCTTGTGGTTTGAGAGCTTGGTGGCCAAACCTTGGCAATCCTTAGTGGGAGCACTAGTTATCCAACATATCATCTTCCTTCACCTCCAATACCCACGTTCTCTCAATCTCATCAAAAGAAAGAATGCCCACCTCCATCAAATTTGGTATCAGAGTGAAGCCTGGAAGGAGCAAATTTGGTCAAAAGTTTGCTTCAACAAAGGGAGCAACTCAAGTGTTAGACTTGTCTTCAAACTTGTGAGTTTTTCTTGGATTTGTGAGGTTAATTAATTTTCTTTTATGTGATAGTTTAAAAGCATATTAGTAGCTTGGAAAGATATATATTGCTTGCAAGTTTATGGTGATAGCATAAAATTTCAATTAGTAAGCTCTATTATATATTTTAGCCATTTTCCAATTGTGTGAACGTGCGCACCCTCCCCTCCCTCAAAAAAAAAGAGAAAAAAAAATTAAGAGAGTACCTTGGTGAGGTAGTTCATCACCTAAAGCAACCTAGCCATTAGTGCAAATCAAAATCTAATTACTTGCTTTATTATCTTTGTTGTTTATGATTAATTTTAGAAGTTTCTTTGATTAACTTATGATAACTTGCTTTCTTAAAAGAAAAAAGAGGCTTGATAAATTTGAGCATTTTTATTTCATTGCATTAAAAAAATATATATATATATAAAAATATGCATGCATAATAATATAAGTGTGTTAAACTTGGTGATTTTGGAAGCTAAATAGAACTTTGTCAAAAGACCTAAACTGTCTAAGAGCTTGGGATTTAAGTGGTCTTGTACCCTCCTCACCGGAAGTTCTCTTAGCTTAAAATTTCACTTTGATTGCACAATTATATTATACTTATTTATTATTTTTTTTCATTTTTTTCATTGGTCCCTTTTCATTTTTTCTTCCTTAAAAAAAAAAAATCTCATGACACCAAAATCTATCTCTCAAGATCAAGTTGAAAATTTGACTAGATTAGTTGATGCCTTAGATCTTAGGATCCAAGATAATGAATTAAAAACTCAACAAATATTAGAATAAAGTAATAATCAAATGCAAGAACTTAAACAACAAATGCAAACTCTTTTAGTGCATCGACAAAATAATAGAGTACCAACTCCTCCTCTAATACCTACTCGGTGTGCCAATAGGGAGAGATGAAGAAGATCATATCCAAACCATAGAGAAAATCAACCACTTAGAAGACAATCAATAGAAATGGTGGAAGGGGAGAAAATTATTTTAAGACTATAGAAGACTCTAATGATCCATCTCAAGAGTTAAAGTAGAAGCCCCAACTTATGATGGTATACATGATCCCAAATAAATTTCGATTGGTTAGTTCAAATGGATGACTTCTTTGATTGGTATAAAATGGATGATTACCAAAGGGTTACTTTTGCTAAAATGAAACTGATAGGGCATGCTAAAATTTATTGGACAAATACTTTAGCTAAAGAACAATGATTAGGAAGGACAAACCTCACTTGGATAGAAATGAAAGAAATGTTAAGAGTAAAGTACTGTCCTAGGCATCATGATAAGAAGCTACATAGTCAATTATTAACTTTGAGACAAGGTAATTATCTTATAATTGAATACTTGAATACTTTTGAAGATCTAGTTTCTAGAACTGATTGTCGATAATGATTGGCAATTAGCCAATAAATTTGTTATTGGACTTAGGCTGAAATTAAAAAATGAAGTTGAATTATTTGACCCACAATCTTTAGAGGAAGCATTTCATTATGCATTATTGGTTGAACAACAAAAGAAATCGCCTCCCTCTAAAATTAAAAGTCAAGTACCTTCCATTTCATCCCATAGATCATGTTAGACCCATCATCCAAATGGCCCATCCCCTCTGCCTAAAACTTCAATTGAAGGGAGCTCTAAGAACATTAGGGAAGTAATATGTTTTAAATGTCATAAAAAAGGTCATATGCAAAATCAATGTAAAGCTCAAATCTTATTTTAGAAGAAGTTGAAAATCCAATAGATGATAATCTAGAAGAAGTTTATGATGACATCCCATTATCTGATGAAGAATTGG
Organism: Cymbidium sinense; assembly: GCA_021442155.1. NCBI lineage: Eukaryota > Viridiplantae > Streptophyta > Magnoliopsida > Asparagales > Orchidaceae > Cymbidium > Cymbidium sinense. The sequence continues at coordinate 110,881,299 of CM038220.1, forward strand.
AATTAATTGATGACCCTCATGTTAATGTAATGAGATGTCTTACTGTAATAAAAAATGAGGCAGAAGATTGGAGGAGAAAGAACATTTTTAGCATGTATATTTTGTGTAATGAAAAGAGATGTCAGTTAGTTATAGATGGAGGGAGTGCTATGAATGTCATTTCAACACATACCTTAACTCGAGCCAACCTAAAATCAACTCACCCCGAACCATTTCATGTTAGTTGGGTAAATCATACATCTCTTCCCATCACCAATCGGTTTAGTTCCTATTAAAATAGGAAGCTATGAGGATCAAATTTGGTGTGATGTTCTCCTATGGAAATTGCTCATATTCTCTTAGATGACCTATATGATATGAATGTTATTCACTATGGTAGGAAAATACTTATGTTTTAAACATAATAATAAGACTATTAAACTCCTACCAATAAAGCCAGAAAAAATACCCTCCATAACACCACACAAAAAAACTTCTTGCAACCTCTATTGAAGAAAAATGCTAAACTTCAATTAATTATCATAGAAAATCCTACTGTTAGGCCTAACATTATCATTTCTGATCCTTACTTTAAAACACCTACTCTTTCTCCTTTGATCGCAAAGATAGAAATAATAGGTGCTTACAAAAGAATTTTTGATCCATTTCTTCTTCACATATTACATGTAAAAGAAGTCATACAAGACTTCAATGAGACTCACATACCTGCTGTGGTCTCTTCTCTTCTTTCTGATTTTAACGATATTGCACCTGATGAGCTTCCTGATAAGCTACCTCTTCTAAGAGACATTCAACATGCTATTGAGTTCTTACCTGGTTCTCAACTTCTAATCTTTTACATTATAGGATGAACCCTATCGAGCATATTGAGATTAAAAGACAAGTTGAGTAATTCTTAAGAAAGGGTTTTATTCAAGAGAGTCTTAGGATTATTAACTCCAAAGATGGAACATGGCGAATGTGTGTTGATAGTTGAGCAATAAATAAAATTACTATCAAATATAGGTTTCCTATTCCCCGATTAGATGATATGTTAAATTTAATCTTTTTTTCAAAGATTGATCTAAAAGTGGATATCATCAAATTGAATAGATCGAGATGAGTGGAAGATGGCTTTAAGACCCCGATGGACTTTATGAATGGCTTGTCATGCCCTTTGGACTTTCAAATGCTCCTATGAGATTAATGAATACTATTCTTAAACCATATATAGGTAAATTTTTGGTGGTGTATTTTGATGATATTCTGATTTTTAGTCTAAGTGAAAATGAACATCTACAATACCTACAAAAAGTCTTTGAACTACTTAAACAAGAGAAATTATACATTAATTTAAAAAAGTATTTCTTTTGCAAGTCGAGGTAATCTTTTAGGCTTTTATATCCACCACTGCTTAAACTGATCCTTCTAAAGTGAAAGCAATCTTACCCACCTAAAAGTTTTCAAGTTAGAAGCTTCTATGGTTTAGCCACTTTTTATCAGAGATTTATTAAGAATTTTAGTACCATTATTGCTCCAATAACTGATATACTAAAATTAGATAAATTTTGTTGGAATCCTAATGCACAAAAGGCTTTAGAGCAAATTAAAGTTCTTATCACTCGCACCAATCCTTAGGCTTCCGATTTTCTAAAGCCTTTAAAGTGACATGTGATGCTTCAAAATTGGGATAGGTGGAATTTTAAGTCAAGAGAATCATCCTATAACATTCTTTAGTGAAAAGTTAAATGAAGCTAAACAACGATATTTCACTTATGATAGAGAGTTTTATGCTGTAATTCAATTCTTAAGGCATTGGCGACACTATCTCTTACATAGAGAATTTATACTTAATTATGATCACCATGCCTTAAAATTCATTAATACTCAAAAATTAAGTCATAGGCATGCAAAATGGGTTGAATTTTTTACAAGACTACTCTTTTGTTCTAAAGCATAAGCTTGGAATTGAGAATAAGCTGATGCTTTATGGGTAAACCTAATGATTTTCTCTTAGAATTGAGAATCCCATGATTTGATAGAATTAAAGATGATTATATTGTGTCCCTAACTTTCACCTAATTTATCTCTTGAGATAACCAAGAACTTTACAAGGGACATTCTTGATAACAAATGGATATTTATATAAAAGAAAATAATTATGCATTCCTCGATCTTCTCTTAGAGAATTCCTTATGACTGAGCTATATGCTGGGGGTGTAGCTGGTCATTTTGGAAAGGATAAGACCATATGTTTCTTAGAAAATAGATTTTATTGGCCTTCATGAAAACGAGATGTTCAAAATTTAGTGGCTCAATGTTTAATTTGTAAATAGGCTAAAACTATCAAACAAAGGTCTGGACAATACATTGCCTTACCTATTCCTTATAGGCCTTGGGAAGACCTATGAATGGATTTTATTCTAGGATTACCTAGGACAGCTCGAGGACATGATAGTATTTTTGTTGTAGTGGATAGGTTCTCAAAAATGGCTCATTTCTTACCTTGTTCAAAAAATAAATGATGCTTCTTATATAGCCAAATTATTTTAAGGAAATAGTGTGACTCCATGGTCTCGCTTTAACCATTATTTCGATAGAGATGTTAAGTTTGTCTCATATTTTTGGAAAACATTATGAAATTATTAGGTACCAAATTAAAATTCTTCGCCTTTCACCCACAAACCGATGGACAAACAAGTAGTTAATCATCTTAGGAAATTTGCTTAGATGTTTGGTAGGTAAAAGTTTAGGAAATTGGGATTTACATTTACCAACCTCCTAATTTGCCTATAATAGTACTATATCTAGAACTACAAAAAAATCACCATTTGAGATAGTCTATGGTCAAAACCCATGACCAATAGATGTAGCAAACCTACCATCTCATGTATTTTCTGATGCAACATTCTCATTTGCTAAAGATTTTCAAAGCCTCCATGAAGATATAAGAAAGCAAATTATTATAAGTAATGATAATTATGCTTCTAAGGCAAATCATAGTCGCTCAACGAAAGAATATAAAGAAGGTGATTATGTATTGATTCGCATTTGGCCTGAGCGTTATCAAACTACTAAATATAAGAAATTACATGCACGAGCTTGTGGTCCATTTAAAATTCTCAAGAAAATTAGAACTAATGCTTATCACCTTGATTTGTACCGACATATGTTCATTCATCCAATTATTAATATTGAAGATATTCTATCATATGAAGGAATTAGAAAACCTCCACTTGTTCGCCTAACACTTTAGCGGGGAGATATAACACGCATTCTGCGAAGCCCTCTTCCTTTGAAGTTGACTATATTATCACCGGAAGCACCCATTAATCCAGCTTCTGAGCATCATTTTCTAGTTCATTGGAAGAATAAGCCACCAGCTGAAGACACATGGTTGACCCATAGTGATTTGGAGACTTTAGCCCCACAATTAGTAGAAGACTTCTTAGATTTTAACTCTACAGAGCAGAGTTCAATTGAGCCCAGGGGAGTTGATGTAGAACATCATGAGGATCAATAAATTAGAGCTCAAGGCCCACTTACAAGATCTCAAGCTAAAGCCCAAGAAAATTCAAGAAAGAAGAAGACTTAGCCCATTAGCTAAGGCCCATTTTATGATTTCATCTCTTTATTTATGTAATTTTTAATTTTCTTCTAGAAACTCCATGTTTGAAATTTTGCATTTAAAATTCAAAGCATGACATGTGAGGTGGTTAAATCCACATAAAATAATAGAATGAAATGGGTGGATGAAAATAATGAGGCAATTTAATGCTTCACATGTGGCCACCCACCTTTCCCTCCATGTTTTGAATTCTTTTCTTTTGAAAGATGCTTGTAATGGCTATAAATAACCCCTCTTATTAGAATGAAGGAGATCCTTTGGCAATTACAAAATTTTGAGTTATTCTTGTGATTTGAGAGCTTGGTGGCCAAACCTTGGCAATCCTTGGTGGGAGCGCTAGTTATCCAACATATCTTCTTCCTTCACCTCCAATACCCACGTTCTCTCAATCTCATCAAAAGAAAGAATGCCCACCTCCATCACCAACATAGCCAAAATCCACCATAGGCCATATTGATTGAAACCATTGATCAAAATTCATTCATGACCAATGTTTGAACTTGACCAAGTCAACATTTGAGCCTAACAGCTTAATTGGCCATGACCCAAGTAACCCAACAACTCGACCTAAAAAAGTCAAAATATGTCAAAACTTGATCTAAGCCAAATTGATTGAAACCAATGAGTTCATTCCAAAATGATTGTTGAACTTGACCAAAGCCTTAATTGGCCAACTAAATCTTGTTAGACCATGAACCCAACTTGACCTAAAAGGTCATATTGAGCCAAAATCAAATTAAACCAACATTAATTGGAAACAAAGATACCAATCCATTTCATATGACCAATGAAACCTAAGCCAACCCAAGACCTAACCCAAATAGGTCAAATGGGTCAAATTGGTCAACTTGACCCATTTGACCTAAATGAATTCAATTGAACCAAATACAAATATAAATAAAATTGAACCAAACCAAAACCACCAACACATTTAAAGTGACCATATGAACTTGACCCAACTCTTAGTTTGATCCAATTCGACTAATTGGCCAACTTAACCCAAGTTGACCCATTTTTACCTAAATGGGTCAACATGAGCCAATTCACATCAAACCAACTCCAAATTCAACAAAACTTGGCCTAACCCATTTTTCAATCATACCATATATTCAAATTGAAATCCAAGCCTAATGACCATTTTACCCCTAGGCCATAGGGTAAATTTTGCCAAATTCACTTAGAATTTGGTCAAACCCTCCTCATGACCACTTGGCACTCTCTTAGTGGGCCAAGTGGACACTAGTGAGCATGGTGCACTTGACCCAATGGGTTTGGGTCAGCCCAACCAGACTTAAGGCTAAAATTGACCACCTCACTTGAAATTAAGCACATGTAATCCCTCCTCCACTCAATTAAGGCACATGGGAGCTCCACTACTCTACTCTACACTCCAAACCAAATGTAAGGACACTCCTAATAGCCTAACAAACCCATGGAATGAGGCCAATTGGATCAAAATGACATGATCCTTCTTGAGCATCCGATTGCTCTAGGGGGTGATATACTCCCCATAATTTGAGTTCTTTTCATCATTCTCCAATTCGATTGAGCTTTGGGAAGTCAGAGCAAGCCATTGCAAGCCTCTCCAAGCTTTGTAAAGTAAGTTTGAATTTCCATTTTCTCAATTTTCATAGACTGAAAATAGGGGAGCTCCACTTGAAATCCATCTCACTCAATACTCCAAACCAACCTAATTCCTCCTTCGAGCACCCTCAGAGGATCAAATCAAACTTACTCCAAGCTTCACAAAAGTTCTCCAAGCAAGGGAGGAGTGCCTTTGATTAAGACTGAGCTCAAGTGAAGGTGAACTTGGCATATAGGAAAATCCAACCAATTTCAACACCTCAAAAATTCAACAAGGCTTCATCTCCACTAGACGAAGCTACTTCAAGGGAATCGAGCATCGGTGATAGCCTCCGGTGAGGTATGCATTAAACTGAGCTTAGATTGCCCATAGTTTGGTCCTTTGTGAAGTGAAGTTTCATCCCATGAGAAACTACCCTTTGGATGTGATCTCCTTTCCATGGTGATGGTGTGGGTTGAATTTTGTTTCAATGAAGCTCAATCGAGCTTGAATTTTCCCTTAGAAGATGGATGGTGGCCATCTCCCATAGGGATTATCACGGGTGAATCATGAGCCATCCATTAATGAATTTTGGATGGATGACCATGATTAAAGCATGTAGGATCCAAGGATTATCCCTTAAGAACTACAGATTTAATCTCAATCATTCGAACCTTGATCGAAAGGACAGGGAGAAAGCGCATAGCATCATCGCTGATGTGGTGCTATGATGTGACTACTTAAATAGCCACTCCCATCATGCCACATGGAAAGTGCACGCTGCATCAGCCTCCACGTGATGCCGATGAGATTAGTTATATAATTAGGGGATTAAATTATCTAATTAATCAAGAAAACTTCAAATATTCATATCTAAGTATAGAAAAATAAAAAAAATATGAAATAAATTGTATATGAAAGATAATTGAATGTAGAATATTATAAAAGTAATTTTGATAGATTTTGAGTAGTGTTATTTTCTGAATTTGGGTTTTATTAGGAATATAATTAGGCTAATTACTCTCTGATTGTTCCATTAATTAATCTCAAACTTCTTGTGTGTATTTAGTGGGATGACTTCTACCTCCCTTAAGTTTCTTGGGATTTATTAATGTTTTAATTAGGGTAATTACTGGATTCATTCCTAATTACTCTCTTAATATAATTAAGCCTAATTAATGTGTAATCAGTGGTTTAATCCCTTGATTGAGTTAATTAAGGTTTATTTAAATAAATAGGAGGTTTATAGAATTATTTTGGGATATTTTTTTTAAGCCATTCCTTAAACCCCCTCTTTATTTCTTAATACAAACTTAATTAAGGATTAATCCACTAATTACCTACCTAATTAATTTGATAAAATTCTAAAACCTTCCAGAACTTAACTAATTCATCTTGGGTAGGTGTTTAGGTGTTTAATAACCTAAGTGTATCGAGGAAATCAAAATCCAACTCACATGTGTGAGAGGGATTATGAAATTACTTAACTTAAATTCCTTAGCATAATTAATCATTAATCATGAGCCAAATGTATTAGGCCCTTTTCTTCTTAGGTGCATTATTGATTTAATTTCCTTGTGTGATTTTATGTCATATCATTGGCTCATAATTATTTGATTAAATATGCTAAGGTGGTATAGATAAGGGGTAGTTAACATACTTAATTCACACCTTAACCTAATCAAAATATAAAAAAAAATCATCTAATTATCCAAAGATTAAACTAAAATGCCATACACATGGGGGAAATGGGTTAGGACCAGCAAACATTCTTTCACATTTCCTAAACCAAACATAGAACAAATTCAAAATAAAAATTACATTAAACAAACTTTGATTCACTTTAAACTTTCTTATTTCATAGGATTGTCTTTAGAATTAATTAGGGTGAATAATTTATATTGCTTTCATCACTTTATTTCTTTCCTAGAATGCTAAATGTGTATGCCATATGAAATTCATGCATTCATATCTTTTAAAAATCAAAATTAACATTGACATGTTTTCTTTATGCCAAATTGCATGTTTTGACTAAAGTAGAAATATGAATGGCTATTATCACTATTAAATTCAAAATTATTTTCAAAACATATAAATCAAATATCAAAACTGAATGGTATGCTACTTATATTTATTTATAAGCTTGCATGTTAATATAAAAAAGTCTTATGTTTGCTTCCTTTCTTTCCTCTTAACATGGATTTGAATAAGATTTGCAAAGTGTATAATTCATTTTAAAAGAACATAACACTTGTTTAAAATCTATTATTATCCTCTTTCATGTTATAACTTAAGAAGGATATTTACATATACACATAGAAATTGCATAAACAAACCAAAAATTAAATAAACATACACTTTGCATCTTTCTTTTACCATTTATTTCTTTATTACATGCATATGTATTTAAGGAAGGTTGTATATTAACCTGGACAAGAGACTTTGAGTAAGTAGGTCTTGTACCTTACACCCTTAGTGTTAACAATGGAATCGTACTCACTTATGTCTTTTATACATACACATGTGCATATGAATAAAGGATGAAAGAATACCCCTTTTTCTACTTAATGAAAATCATGCATCATAAAGCATTCCAATTTCCTTAAGTAATATTTCTTAGCATTCATCATAAAGTGTGCTAAACATTTCCATTTATATGCATAGATATGCTTAGGATTCATTCATATGCATGTTATACATGTTGGGAAAGAAAATGAAGTGATGTGTGTTTTGTGATATTAATTCACCTTACTTAATCTTAAAATGCCTTTCTTTTTGAATATGTTTGTTTAGGAAAATCTAAACTTAGGATTAATTAAAATACCTAATAAAACATCCACCAAACAAAATCAAACATGAACCTACTTTACAAATTACTCAAGGTAGGGAAGGAAAGAGAAGTTCTCTTCTCTTTTTCCTCTCTTTACAACTTAGTAATTAATTATAGGATTCACTCAAACCTTATCAAAATACAAAATAAAATTAATCCCAAAGTAACTAAACAATTTAAATTAAAACCATCCTCTAAGTTGAACATTTTCATACTTAGGGAATCTAAACCTTAAAGCCATAGCTAAGCATACCACACAACCTTTTAAAGCACACACATTAGGCTAAGTCATCACTTCCAACTTTAGGTTAGGACGGTGCATGGTGTGATGTTTGCTTTTATTTTATGATGTATTATTTCTAGTCTGGATGTTACAGTGAATATGCATAGAATGAATGGTAGGACAATTTAGTTTAATCATTTTCTTCTGTAGGTAATTGTGCTTAAGAGGCGCTATAATAAAAATATAAATGCTTTTATTGTGTAGGTGTTTATGCCCCTAAGCATAATCTAATAGGCCAAGTGGACTTAGTTACCTATGTGTGGAGTGCTAATTCTAATATACATGCTTGAGATTTGTATGATTTGTTTAGCTAATCTTTATTTTGTAGGTGTTAGTTAGATGTACTTTTCCTCTTCATGTAATTTTTGTAATTAATATTTTGGAATGAATATTATGAGGGATTAAAATTAGCATTGGTCATAAGATTTCATCTTATGTATCATGTGAAGCCTTTGGAGCAACCATATTCCAACCATCCAAAAGAAGAAACCAAAAGAAGAAAGAAGAAAGAAGAAAAGAAGAAAGAAGAAAGAAGAAAAGAAGAAATAAGGATCCCCATAACATGAATCCCTTGCTTAATTGTAATTAATTCATTTGTAATCCGAGTTGTATAAGGGTAGAGATCAACTACCCAATTTATTTTTGAGTTTGTGCGGTGGTGCCCGATCATAAATGGCCTTTTATTCTTTTGCATTAGCTTTATAAAATATTTGATGTTTTATTTAGCTTGTGCATTAAGATATCATCCTTTTCCTAGTTTCTTCCTTGCTTGATGTATGGCCTAGATGACGATTAGGCTCTTAAAGAAAAATAAATCTTCTACCAAATTAATCAACTTAAAATTAAAAATAAACAACTCATAACCTCACTTAAAGTCTAAGTTAAAATCAAGATAAAAGAATTAGAAACCCCTTAGCTAGATGTGTACTTTATTTTCTACCATCATGTATAAATCATATTATTTCACTCTTGAATTAGAGGGCTTCCACCTTTGTTAAAAAACTTAGTTTGACTTATGAGAGCCATGGTGGAAACACACCTCCTTTCTCACTAATTTTGACTCATAATCGTTTTTTTCATGCATTAGACATATGAATCCTATAGCCTGAGTCAAATGATTATCCAAAATAAAAATAAAACATGTAAAAATTTTGCATTAGATTTAAGTCATTTGAAGCATGTCCTTATATAATCTAGTCTCTTAGGGAGTGTGTTTAAGGACTTAATCTCTTTTTAAGCAAATGACAACCTTGTTATCTTGTATAAACATAAGACTTGCCTACATGAATTTAAAATCATAGGAGGAGTTAGTTAGCGACTACACCTAGGCTGTTGTAAGTCCAATAGTCTAGTGGTTTATCCTCTCTTATGGAGGTAAACTAAATACCCATTTTTTGCCTTAGATTTAGGTCGTGCTTTTGGCCCTTGCTAAAGCTCCCTAGATTCGAGTTTTGAGGTTACTTCTCCCCTTTGCGAGCTATAAACATAAATCCTCACCTCTTAGGAATTTCCATAGCCTTGTACCATGAAATTGTAAGCCCTAACATTAATTCAATTTCAAAAATATAAAGCCCAACCATAGGGTAGTTTGGGATGCTTACTAGGTTTCCTAGTATCTTAAGCATCCCCTACTTATTTTCAAGGCTTCGATAAGAACTCCCTCCTCTTGATTAATCCCATTTGACTTTCTAAAAATAAACCAATTGATTGATAGTCCTACCTTTTCAAAATCTTTAGAGACAATGATCATTTACCTTAATCGAGAGTATACCTAAGGAATCCCATTCCTTAAGATGTAATTAATTATGGGGGCTTGCCCCTGTAGGGAACTTAATGAACCTGATTTAAAATAAACCCTACTTTACCTTTTCATGTAAAGTAGGGGAAGGATCTTTGGTACATATGTAGACCCATTGTCCTTAGGAGTCCTTATTCAAGTGATTATGTCCATCGTAGGGTGGTGAATTAAATCCTTTGAGATAGTACACCACTCCTCAATGTCATACTCGATCACCCTAATAAGAACATCTACAGATCTACATGGTGTCCAAATGTAAAGAGTATATTTCTATCTTCATTTTATCCATATAGATTAATGATGGAAGTATACATTCTTAAGAAGAAAAATGAAAAATTTTCACCACAGTATGTTAAGTGCATGTCAAATATGTTTATGATTTTGAAAATGAAACTCTCACTTAACAAATTTGGTATGTTAAGTGAAAGTAAAATGTGTTTATAATTTTGAAAATGAAACTCTCACTTAACAAATTTGCTATGTTAAGTGAAAGTCAAATGTGTTTATGATTTTTGAAAATGAAACTCTCACTTAACAAATTTGGTATGTTAAGTGAAAGTCAAATGTGTTTATGATTTTGAAATTAAAACTCTCACTTAATAAATTTGGTACGTTAAGTGAAAGCCAAATGTGTTTATGATTTTTGAAAATGAAACTCTCACTTAACAAATTTGGTATGTTAAGTGAAATTCAAATGTGTTTATGATATTTAAAAATGAAACTCTCACTTAACAAATTTGGTATGCTAAGTGAAAGTCAAATGTGTTTATGATTTTAAAAATGAAACTCTCATTTAACAAATTTGGTATGTTAAGTGAAAGTCAAATGTTTTTATGATTTTTGAAAGAAAAGAACTTATTTAACAAACTTAGGTATGTTAAATGGAGTTCAACTTGTTCTTATGATTTAAAAAAAAGGGGTTCTCATTTGACGTACGTGGACATGTCAAATGAGCTCCAAATGTGACTTGAAGTCCAAGACTTTGGCAAGAAGGAGTTCTATCAAACAAATGTAAATAGTGTCAAATAAAATTCAATTTGCTTTACCTTTTCCAAGGTTAGGTAAACTCCTATTTAATAAATTTGGGTATGTCAAGTGGGTGGTTCAAATATGTCTTGACTTCTCTTTTGTATGTGTATGATTAATTACTTTTTAGAAAGGTGGAAAACTTCAACTTTAGCACATGTGAAGTATGCTAAGTGGAGTTTCAATTTTATATCATGATGTTATTCAAAAATAGAATCTCCATCCAACAAATTTGAGTGTGTGGGATGGGGGTAGCTATCTCCAAAGAAAACATGCTTTTGAAAAAGACATTAAAAATGGTTGATTTTGATTTTGAGAAGAACCTCCATGTAACAATCATAGGACTTGTCAAACAAGGTTTAGTTATATGTATTTTATGCCTTTTTGAAAATTTCTTACAAATTTTTGTGTAAAGATCTCTTGTTATGTGAATTTTGAAAAAGTTCTTTTAGAAAGACATGTTATTTTGTAAAAGGGTTTTATTTTCTTATTATTCATGAGATGAACCTTGTCTCACCATCAGGATGGCAAAGATATTCTTAATTTTGGTTATCTCCTTTGTCTGATTAATTTTAATTTTCACCTATTGGGGGAACCCAATAGAGATTTTAAGACCTACACGGAGTGAGGTCCTAAAACCTAAAAGATGTTGGTGAGCTTTGCTTAAGGATGAAATAAGTTAAGTGCCAACAAAAAGAATGATGATCTCGAGCCTATATAAAATATAAGTCCACTATCGATGCTTGGAGACAATAATTATCTATTAAAGATAGAGAGGAACCATCCCCAATGGAGTCGCCAGAAAAATCAGTGGTGTTTATTTTTGAGAAGTGGGACACCACGCAGATCTTAGGGGATACTTATTAAAGTGATCAGGTACAACATTAAGGAATGAAGTACTTCTTAAAAGATAGAAATCACCACTCTATAATAATGTACCTAATCACCTAATAAGGGACTCCTAAGGAATGATGGGTCTTCAAATATACTAGAGATCTTTCCTCTACTTTACATGAAAAAGTAAGGTTAGGTTTATTTTAAGCTGGGTTCACTAAGTTTTCTATGGAGGCAAGCCCCCATAGTTAATTACATTATAAGGAATGGGAATTCTTAAGAATACTCTTGATTAAAGTAGACAATTAGGGTCTTCAAAGATTTCAAGGTTAAGACTATCAAAAGATTGACTATTTTAGAAAATCAAATGTGATAGATCAAAGAGAATACTTATTATTGAAAGTCAAAGGGAGCTGGGTAAGGACTGCTCATGATACTAGGAAGCCTAGTGAGCATTCCAATCTATCATATGGTTGGGCTTTATATATTTGAAATCAAAGAAAGTTAATTGTTTGAGCTAACATTTTATTATAATACTAAGACTTATAATCCCACAACATAAGATTATGAAAATGCCTAAGAGGTGAGGATTTATGTTTGTAGCTCGAAGAAAACATCTACCTTAGATCCTAAGCTAGGGAGCTTTGGTGAGGGCCGAAGCACAACCAAAATCTAAGGCAAAAATGGGTATATGGTTTACCTCCACAAGAGAGAATAAACTACACTGCTGGACTTATTACCACTTGGAGTGGTAGCCAGCTAACTCCTCATATGCTTTAAATCCATGTAGGCAAGTTATATGCTTTTGCAAGATGGTTAGGCTATTATTTATTTAGAAAGGAGACTAAGTCCTTAAACTCACTCCCAAAGAGACTAGAGCATGAGTGGTTTGAATTCATGACTTAATCTAATGCAAATTTTATCAAATTTATTTTATTCTTTTGAACTCTTTGTTTTGACATAGGCTACGAGATTTTGTATGCCTAAATGCATGAGAACTTGATTATGGGCCAAATCAAAAGAGAAAGGGGTGTTATTCCATCAAAGGCTCTCATAGGTTAATCCTTTATTCTCAGGCATAGATGGAAGCCCCCTCTTGACAAGAGTGGAAGAATATGACATGCATGATGTTATACATCCAATCATCTAGCTAAGGGGTTGGAAAATAATTTTATTATCTTGGTTTAATTCCTAATCTTTATGGCGAGGTTATGAGTTATTTTAAAAATTTAATTATGATTAATTAGGGTAAAAAAATTAATTTCATCCTAAGAGCCTACCGCATCCAGGCCACACATTCAAACATCAAACATGAAGAAACTAGAAAAAGCATGCAATTCTAGTGCATAATTTAAACACAATATAAAATAATTTTATAGACTATCGTAAAAGAATAAAAGGCCAGTCGGTTCTACCACACACCCCGAAAAAAGAAAAAAAAAAGATGGGTAGCCGACCTCTACCCTTATATAACCCAGTCTACAAAAATAGTACATGTTATGGTGGTCTTCTTTTCTTCATTCCTTCCTTCTCTTCCTTTTGATTTGATTTATTCCAAAGGCATCACAGGGCACACCAGGAACAAAGACTTCTAATCACTGGTCATCCTAATCTTCCATAACACTAATCCTAATTCTTAATGTAAAATTATATTAAAAATAAGAAAAGTAAATCTAACTACACATGCAAAATAAATATTAGCTAAACACACCATACAACCCAAGCAGTTATATGAATAATTTGGACTTAGTACCCCACACATGGGTAACCAAGCCTACCTTTCCTAACATGAGTTACACTTAGGGGCTAAGCAACCTACACAACTAAAGTATTTATATTTTTATTACAGTGGCCCCTTAAGCATAACCCCCTGTAGAAAATATGATTAGGTTAATAATGGCCTAACATCCAGTCTACGAGGCATAACCCTAATATACAGTTCAAAATATTACATCACAAAACAAAACACAACATCATACATATAATCAATTCATCTACCAAGCCTAATTCTAGGGTCAGTGACCTAGTATTCTAGTGTGTGAAAAGAAGGCTTGTGTAGCAAGACTTTACTAGGCTTCTTTAGTTTAAGTTTCAATTTGAAGTTTGAATTTGTTTAAATTTTACCTTTGGTTGATTTCAATTTAAATGATTTAATGATTTATTTTTCATTTTTATTCTCTATATAGTAGTACTTCTAGTTTGAAAATAGAGAAACTTTCTTTGCTCCGCACCTCATGAGTCGCTTTTTGCTTAGGATGGGTAGTTATCACTATCGCATTCTCTTGAAGATACCTGGGCTTTGGTTTGGTTGTGGTGAAATGCTGAAGGAAGAAGTCATATCACTATCAACCAGTAAAGAAATGAGAGTCCCACAGGTGACGAATCCACTTTTGCTTCTCCCTTGCACTTTTATTTGGTTAAAGTGACGTTTAAGTTTTCAAGGATGAAGAATAGAATGAATTCCGTTTGTAGATGGAACTCACCTTGTTCTACATCCTAACTCCTAAAGAGTCTAACTAAGGTCCTTAAGTATCTTAATTAACCCATTTTAATTTGTGTAATTTATTTGATTTAGATTTTAGAATTTGAGTTTGTTTAATCTTCATGTATTTTATTGATTAATTTTGGATTAAATGTGCTAATTTAATTAAATTTTGATAATTCAATATCCTTAATATTTAATGAAGTTTAAGTTTGTTTAAATCCATGTGTTTTTGATTGATTAATTTTTAATTAGATGTTCTGATTCAATTAAATCTTGATAATTCAATATCCTTTAAAATTAATATCTAATTCTTTTCTTTGATTATAGTTATGTGATTTAATTAATGTTTATTTGATTTGATTATGGTTCATTTATTTGTAGTTTGATTGGATTAGATTAATTGAGATTTTATTTTGATTTCAATTGAGTTTGATTCTTTATAATTAGAATTTTATTTTTAATCTCATCTATTTATCATGTTTATCAAAGTTTGGTTTATATTTTGATTTCATACATTGGCTAGTTAATTAGTTTTTCTTATTTAAGTAGGTTGAATGAGATTTGTTTTGGTTATATATTAAATTGATGAGAGTATTTCTTTATTTGATTTAATTTGATTTGATTAGCTTTATTGATCTATGGGTTTGCTTAGGTTCAATGTAATTATTAGTTTAATTAAGAAGTGTGTTTAGGTTTATTATTAAATTAAATAAGGATTTATTTAATTTTTAATTTGGTTTCATATTTCTTTAAATTAATGATGTAATTAATGACTTAATGATTTAGATTTAATTTAGGATTTGATTGGCATTTAATTGCATTTTAATTGTATTCAAATTTATGTGTGCTTAAGCTTAAGTTTAATATGATTAATTTGATTAACTTAATTAGTTTATTTGAGAGGTGTGATCAAATTAATTAGTACACTAATTAAGTGTTTGATTTGAATTAATTTTTATGTGATTTTAAGTTAATTTGGTTCATTAAGATGATGGATTAATTCATTAAGTTTGCATTAATTAAATATTTAATTAATTAAGTTTGATTAAGGGTAATTAAAATTTTAAATCATTAGATTAATTAAAGGTTTGTTTAATTAGAGATTAATGACTTAATTACCCATATATGACTTATTTGATTTGATAGTTTTAATTAAGCATTTACTTAAATTTTATTGATTAAAGGGTTATCATTGTTATTATCATTTGATTAGATTAAGCGATTTAATTGTTTATTTTTATTTCAATTAAACTTGATTATTCATAATCATAATTAGGTTTGATTTTCTTCATTTATTATGTTCATTAGATTTCATTCATGTTTGATTTAGTTGTTAGGTTTATGTATTAATGGCTAATTAATCATATTATTCCAAATGGATGTGATTTAATCATATGTTAATTAAATTTACTTTAACTTTATTTAGTTTAATTTGATTAATATTAAATGATTATGTTGAATTGGTTTATTAATCAATTTTATTTTTAGTTTATTTAATGATTAATTAATATTTAGTTTATTTTAATTTGTTAAGTAGTTTCATATGATTAAGATTCAATGCTCAGTGTAGGTTTGGCAAGATTAGTTTTGTTTTATATCAAAGTTTCATTAATTTATTCAATTATGAGTTTGATTTAAAGATGTCATCATTTAACTAAATTTCATTAACTCAATTAGGTTCAATTATATTTAAATTTAATTTCATTTGAGGGATACATGATCCTTTTCTGGTTTAAGGTTTGATTACCAATCATTTGGGTATTACATCATTTCTGATTTTGATTTGGTGTATAAATTATTTTTAGATTGTGTTTTAATTAATTCTATAATTGATTAAACTTTAATCTTAAGTGTTTGTTTGTGGTTCATTAGGATTCAAAAAATCACATTATTTTTTTTAAGAGTTCTAGATGTCAAATGAAGTGATTTAAGTTATTTTGAAGATTTTTCTGTAATTTTATGGATTTTTATTTGGTTTGTTCAATTAAAATGGACAATCTGAATTTTAAAATCTAATTTCTCCCAATCCAGAAGTCCTTTTCACTTGAGATTTTTATGGTAGGTGTGTTTTAACTTTTATTTCAATCTTTGAAAGTTCCACTTCAATCAAACTTGTATTTTTAAAGTAATTAATGAAGTTTTATTTTTACTAAAACTTAAATTAAGCTCAAACCATTCATCAGAATTTGGAGATTTGTGCTTCATTGGATTCCTCTCAGAAAGACAATCCAATGAGCCCTTATTTATAATTTTTTGATAAGTATTTTATTTTTTTTTATGAATTTTCAAAGTTTCACAACACTTAAATAATTTTTAAATTTAGAATATAGGCATTTTCCCACTTAACCGAGTTAGCGCCGTGCAAGCGTTGATGGGGTAACTTGGTGCCACATGGCACCGCGTGACTGGGCACCACGTCAATTGAATGAGCGGGAAACCGCGTGATGCGGGATCACAATTTGCGGATCGGCACGGACCATCTGATCATGGATCAGACAGTTTAGATTTGATCCACGGATCCAAGGGTAGAAGCTGCATGGAACGACACATTATATGGACCATCCGATCGTGGATCGGACGATCCAGATCTGATCCACAGTATGAATGGTTGAGATCTCGTGAATCATTGCGTGAGATGGGATCTGGATTGCGCGATCTACACGATTCAAGCCATTCGATCTCCCAGAACGGGAGATCAGATAGTTGCTGCTTCACGGGATCGATGAATAGTAAAATCAGACCTTTTTTGCTAAATTGAAATGAAATCTTGTCCAAATGAGCTCATTTTCACAGCGATTTTCACAGAAAAAAATCTCCCAATTCTTATTAGGACTAAATATAATGAAAAATGTAGGACTTATCTAAGAAAATTCTTAAAAATTGTGCAAGAATCAACACAAATAGAAGTTCCTTAGGCCGGCTAAAGTTTGGCAAAATTATCTCACTGGGGATGGTTTCCGGTGGCGGTGAAGATTTGAGCAAGCTCTTAGGTGAAAGAGAAAGCTTTGAAATGAGTGTAGCCTTCGCTTTCACTTCAGAATGATGTATCTTCGACGCTTGCCATTTCCTCACCGAAATCAACCCAATTTTGATATTTTTATCTTAAAAGAAGTGGGGAAGTGGTGGGTGGTTGCTTTGGGAGCTCTAAGAGGGTATTTAGTGCCAAAATCAGATCTCTTTACTATCTCTATTCTCTCTCTTTTAATGGCGGCCAAAATTTGAAAAAATATGATGGAGAGGTGGTTGTGATGGATGCTGGCTTGATTGAGGACTTTGAATTTAGCTCCCAAAGTCTTTATTTGTTGCCATATAATCAGCTCCATTGATTTCCATGGATGGGGAGAGTTGAATGCATGTGATGGGGAGAATTAAATGAGATTAGGTGGAATCCTATATTGGGGAGGATCCATGAGAGATTTAATTAGGTTTGGTTGATTTTGGACTAATCTTAATTGGGTTTGGATCTGGTTTGATCAGGCCGCAATGGATCATGGCTTGGTTTCAAGGGATTTGTCTCAATTTGGGTCATATGGGTCATATTGGGTCATATCGGGTTAGATTAACCAATTGATCAAATTAGGTCAAACCAAGGCTTAGGTTAGATTCAAATGATGATTTAAAGAGTTTTAATATGATCAATTTGTTTTAATTTGGTTTAGAATTGATTTTTGCTCATTTGGAATCAAATGGGTCAAATGGGTCAAGTTGACCGATTTGACCAAAATTGACCAAATGGGTTTGGGTTATGGTTGATTCATGTTCAATTGGCTAATTGAAGATGAATGTGATCTTTGGTTTGAATCAATTTGGATTTAATTTGAGTTTTGACTAATTTGACCCTTTAGGTTAATTTGGGCTTGGTTGGGTCAAGTTGACCAATTGGTCAAATTAGGCTCAATTATGGCTTTGGTCAAGTTCAATAATCAATTTGGAATGAACTTGAGCCATTATTCACATTCAGTTTGGGTTAGATCATGATTTGACCCAATTTGGTCCTTTAGACCAATTTGGGTCAACTTGGATCAAATGACCAATTGGGCTTGGTTTGACTCAATTAGTGGGCAAGTCATATTTAAATATTGATTTCGGGTTGATTCAAATCATTTGTTTCAATCAATTTGGTGTAGGATGAGTTTTGCTAGTTTTGGTTCATTAGGGCTAAGAGTTAACTTGGTCAAATGACTAAGTTGACTTGGTTCAACCCAATTGATTATAATTGATCATCAAAGGGTGATCAACAATCATGGTGGAAGGTTTTGGTGAGCTTGGTTCAATCCAATTTGGGTTAGATTGTAAGTTGGCTCAAATGGGTCCTTTAGGTCATTTTGGGTCAAGTGGACCTAAGTGGGTCAATTGGTTTGGTTTTGATTTAATTCAAGTTTAGTTGAACTTATATATGAGCCATGGATTGAAGTATAAATTCAATGGCAATCAATTTAGAGTCTAAGAGATTTTGGCTCATTTATAATTTTTAAGTCAAAAGGGTTAAGTTGACTTGGGTTGACTTGAATTTGATTTGATGATTATAGATTTTATTTATATTTGGATAGATGATTGAAGGAATGATTAATTCAAGAGAAAATTCATTGGTTTTGATTTAATCAGGATAAAATTTGGTTAAGTCCAAAGAATTGGCTTAAATGGCTTAGATTCGGTTTGGATTTGATTTTGAATATAATTTTGGTCATTTGAATTTGGATTTCATTTAAATTTATGAAAATAAATAAAGGAATAATTGATTTATAAAGAAATCAATTGAATTTGATTTGATTTAAAGGGGGTTTTGGCTAAGCTTATGAAGGTGGTTCATATGGCTTATGAGGGTCTTAGGATTTGAATTTGATTTTGAGTTTTAATCATTTGGAGTCAAATTTGGGATATGAATTTGAAATTTGGATTTGAATTTGAGGTTTGGTTTGAGATTTGAATCTAGTTTTGAATTGAGAATGTGCATATGGATTGAGTTTAGGCTATAGGGTAGGTGATTCCTTTAAGTCCTAAGGCATGGCCTAATTCTATGATTAACCCTTCTAAGTCTCAAGGCTTAGGTTAAGTGTTCACTTAATCACTAGAAGTTTCTTATGACTAAGGAACTCTTATTATCTAGAAGAGTCCTAAGTCTAAGAAGAGGAGGTTGAGAGATCACTCCAAAAGTGAGGTCAACAGAAAGACCCCCAATAGGTGTGGTGTAACTGACAAGGCACACCGCACATATTGGCATTGACTGAAATGATCAACAACATCATGAAGATTGCAATAAATAATGAAAGTGATCTATACCTAGGCCCAAAAGATAGATAGAATCAGGATCTTAATGCAATACAATTCTCTTTATGCTAAGGGCAAAAGAGAGCCAGAAGGAGGAATCCGTGGGGATTGAGTATATGAACCTTCCACTAGAGAAATAGGTTCAAGTTGTCCACTAGGGATATGAATCTAAGTTTGATTATGAACATGATTTATCTAAGTGTGTATCCACTAGGGATAAGAATCTATAATTCGATGGAGATCAAGATTGAATTAATTTTAATTTATTTTTATTTTAATTGATGTGGAGGCATATCCACTAGGGATATGTGCTCGAATCTGCTAGGGATTAGGTATGTGAACCTTCCACTAGGGAAGCATGTTCGAGCTATTTGCTAGGGATAAGGATTTGATTTGATTTCTTTGATTTGTTTGATTATACTCCACTAGGGAGATTGGTTTAATTTGTTATGGGTCTATTGGAGAGAAGGGTTCTAGATTGAGGCCATATCCGTTGGGTATGTACACTGAATGAATTTGTTTGATTTAGATCTAGGTTCCACTAGAGAGGCTAATTTGATTTGAGCCTCACTGGGGAGAAATTTGGTTTATTCGATATGTTTAATTTGACTCCACTGGGGAGGTTGGTTTTGAATTTATTTTATTATGGACCTTGTCGGTGTGTGATGGACTACACTAAGAAGGAGCCATGGGGGCCTTGGCCTATCTTAAATTTATAAGTCCAAAAGGGTAGTCTATCTTCCATAAGGTAGGGCTATCTGACCTAAGGGGTTGCTTTTCGGTGTGTAATGACTATGCTAGAAAGAAAGCATAGCAGACTTACATCTTCCAAAGCAGGGAAAATCCACTGGGGTGATCTATTGGATGAGCAACACATCTTAAGATTAGTTGGAATGAATTACTATCACATAACACATATTTGTTCATTTCTTTCCATCATGTATATCATGCATATGATTAAATCCTAATCATAGCTATACATGCAATTTATATCTTAACACACTTAAATGATGAATGTGAATAAATGTATTAGAAATTAATATTTCATTTGATTGAATGATTTTTTCATATTAATTTAAAGCTCTATCTAAATTCTTATGCAAAAGCATAAGGAAAATATCTTAAATGACATGACTAATCAACTCAACCAATTAAACAAAGTATAAATGAATGTCTTCTTAATAGAAAAAGAGGGTTTTCATTCATTAGCTTTGTACACATTCACATATATAAAAATTTTTAGCAAGTACATCGACATTGTTCTACACTAATGGAACGAGGTAGGAACCTCCTTAGGGCTACTTAAAGCTGTGCATTCCTAGGATGTCCAGACTAATATACCTGCTATCCTTAGATACATATGGATATATAAGCAACTATAAGAATAGAAAAAAACCATGTAAAAGTTGTATTTAATTTGTTTAATTTATTTGTGTGAATGAATTAAAGTTCTATCTAAATTTTAATCTCCAAATGCATAAGAATGAAATCAAGCAGGTACATCGCCATTATTTCATACCAAGGGAATGAGGTAGGAACCTTCTTAGGGCTACTTAAAGCCGTGTGTCCCTGGGATGTCTAGACTAATATACCCGCTAATATTCTTACTTACACAAATCAACACATGAATATAGGAAAGAAACTTTACTTCATACACTAAACTTATATTTAGATCCATTTCCTATGTATATATAACTAAAGTTATAATATATATGTATATTCATTCATTAATAAAATTTTTGAAAATATGTTTGAGATTTAATAGTGATACTAGCCACACATATTTTTAATTAAGCCAACACATGTAAATTAACATAAAGAAAAATTATTTTTATTTGATTAACTTAAAAGAAGTGAATGCATGAATATAAGTGGCATACAACATCTAACATGAAGGGAAGGAAATAAAACAACACAAGCATGTGATTTCATTCAATCTAACTAAGTCCTAAAGCCAATCATATTAAACAAACTCATTTAAGATAAACAAAAGTTTCTTAAAGCCATTTTTTATCTTTATGTTTGATTTGATTTAACGAATGTGAAAGAGATTTGCTAATCCTAATCCCAACCCTATTTCTGAGTTAATTTGATTTAATGAAGAGCAATTAGGTTGATTTTATGTCTTAATTAGGTTAAGGTATGAATTAAATCCATTAGTTAGCCCTTACCTACATCACCTGAAGTTAATTAACTAAATAATAATGAGCCAATATGAGATTCAACCACATGAAAAGTAAATTAGCAATGCTCCTAAGAAATGAAAGGGGTCTAATACAAATTAATGCTTAAGGAGCTCACTTAATTACTTTCATGATTTTCTTACACATGTGAGCTAACCATAATTTCATTAACTCTCTCTTTAGGTTATTGAACATGCAAAGAGCTACCCAAGGCTTAAAAAAAGTTAGGTTGTGAATGAATGGATTTTAAATTAATTTAATTAAGCCCTTAATTAATTGATTAAATTATTTGATTATGTTTTAATTAGAATGATAAAATTAACTTAGGGAAGGGGATCAAGGAAGAGGCCTCAATCCTAACCCCAGGTCATTTCAAACACTCAATTAGGCTATGAAATAATTAGGTTCCCTCTTATTTTAATTGGTTAATTAAATGGCTAATTAACTATTTAAGCTTTTTAATTAACTTGAAATAAATGAAAGGGCTTGATGAAATGGTTATAAGGAATGAACCCAAACCACTTCACTAGGACTTCCCACTGCTAACAAAGGATAATGAGCTTAGTTAATTAATTAAACCACTCTTAATTTGCTTAATTATCACTAATTAATATTAAAGAGTAATTAAGGCTTAATCCATTAGTTTTGCTAATTAATTATCCAATAAATTTCAAAAAAAGGGGAGGCTGAGGTCGTCCCCCTAAACAACTCTGGAAAATTTAAAATTAATTAAATAGCTAATTAGAGAGTAATTAGGTTAATTAAGTTTTTAATTAAATCTTATTAAAAAAGTACTATTTTGAATTAATTAATCATAATTTTAATGTGTTCTACTCTTAAATATCTTTAAAATGAGTCATCAATTATTTTTTTTGGATTTTTCTAGGATTAGTTATGATTTTAGGAAGATTCAGTCCTAAATATTAATTAAAACAACCATAATTAACCCTTAATCCCATCGACGCCATGGGGTTGCTCACACAGCACACGCTTTCCACATGGCCCGACAGGATTGTGTATTTAAGTTATCACGTTGGGATACTAACTCAAATTATAGCGGACACACTTTCCCGTGGACTGTCCAATCTAAGATCGGATGGCCACGATCAGATCCCGCAATAAAGGGGAGAAAAGAGAGGATCTAAGCGTGATCTAATCTGAATTGTTCATTCCAATCATGCGGAACGGACGGCTCATGATCTATCTCCTATGAATGACGGATGATGGAGCCCATCTTCCATGGATCATTCGATTCGAGCTCACCAGAGCTCAGATCCACTCCAAACTCAATCCACACCTTCACGTGAAGGATTCACATGGATCCAACGACTAGGATGGGTTCAAATGCAACTTCTCTTCGAAAAGGACTGTTGACCTCACTTTTAGAGTGAGCTCTCAACTTCTCCATCTTAGACATATGACTCCTCTAGACATTAAGAGTTTCTTAGTCTTAAGACATTTCCAGTGATTAGGTGAACACTCAACCTAACCCTATAGACTTAGAAGAGTTAGTCATAGGAATAGGTCATGCCTTATGGATATTAGGAAAACTTGCCTACCCTATAGCTTGAACCAAATCCTTACTTCCTTCTTTCAAGTCAACTTCAAATTCAAATCAACTTCAAGTTCAATTCAATTCCAAATCAAAACTTAAATCAACTTAAACTCAATGGATTTTCTCCAATCAAGAATCAATTCCAAATCAAATGATTGAAACCAATGATTGATTTCAAATCCCAAAAATCTTTCCTAAGCCCTAAACCCTAAATCAAATCCAAATCACTCTAAATTCAAAAGATATTTTCATAACCCATTTATATTCTCTTTTATATTCATAAATATAAATGAAATATAAATTCAAATAACCAAAACTAAATCCAAAACTCAAATCCAAATCTAACCTAAATCCAACCTATGCTCTTTCAAGTCAAATTTTGAACTTAGCCAAATCATTCTCAAATCATTCCAAACCTTTAGATTTTCTCTTCAAACAATCATTCCTTCAATCACAAACCAAATATAAATATAAACTTCAATCACCAAACCAAAATCAAACTAACCCAAGTCAAACCCATGTTCACCCTTTTGACTTGAAATTATCAAATGAATCAAAACCCATTTGACTCCAAATCACTTGCAATTGGATTTATATTTCAACCATAAGTCTATATGTGAGTTCAACCAAACTTGAATAAAGCTTTGATCAAGCCAACTAACCCACTTAGGTTCACCTAACCCAAAGTGACCTAAAGCACCTTTTTGATCCAAATTCTAATCCAACCCAAATTGAATTGAACTAAGCCCATCTAAGCCTCACATTATGAGCAACAATCATCCTAAGATGATCAATCACTCAAATTGTGTCAAACCTAGCCTTTGAATAAGTCAACACTTAGCCCAAATGAAACCCAAACTAGCCAAAATTAACCATAAGCCAAATTGATTGAAACCATTGATCTAAACCAATCCATAAATAGTGATTGAACTTGACCAAGCCATCAATTGAGCTAAACCTACCCCAATTGGCCACTTGACCTAAGTTGACCTAAAAAGTCAAAATAGGTCAAATCTTGATCTTAGCTAAATTGATTGTAATCAATGGGTCAAATTTATTCTAAATCACTTATGGAACTTGACCAAAGCCTCAATTGGCCAACTAGACCCAACCTAGCCCAATTAACCATGAACCCAACTTGACCTAAAAGGTCAAATCAACTTGAAATTAAACCAAAACAAAATTGATTGAAACCAATGCTTGCAAAACATTTCAAATGATCTACCAAGCCTAAACCAACCCATGACCTAACCCAATTGGGTCAAATGGGCCAAATTGGTCAACTTGACTCATTTGACCTAAATGAACCAAAACCAACTATGAATCAAATTGAACCAAACCAATGATACCAAATCACTCTAAATGATCATTTGAACTTGAACTAACTCTTGGTTTGAAATAATTTGACTAATTGGTTAGCTTGACCCAAGTTGACCCATTTTGACCTAAATAGGTCAACTTGAGCTAAATCATATCAAATCAACTCCAAATTTATTAAAATTTGGCCCAACCTATTTTTGAAACATCTCAAATATGCCCAAATCAAAATCAAGGCCAAATGACCATTTTACCCTTGGATCAAAGGGTAACCTATGGCCAAACTTGGAATTTGGCCAAATCCTTCTCATGACCACTTGGCATCCTCCTAATGGTCCACATGGACACTAAGGAGGGTGGTGCACATGACCCATTGGGTTTGGGTCAACCATGACCCAACCCAAGGCCAAACTGACCCCTCCAATGGGAATTCTCCACTTGGAACACTCCATACACTCACTCAACACATGTGCACTTCCTCTCCTCCACTCCTTTGCCAAAACCAAAGAACATGGAGTCCAGCCTAAACAACACAATCAATCCAAGAAATTGAAGGAAAATGATAAGATGGCTCTTGGTTGTCCGATCATAATAGGGGGAGATATACACCCCCTCATCCCAACTCAATGCACACACTCTGAATTGATTGAGCCTTAGGAACTAAAACCAAGCTTCTTCAAGCCTTAGCAAGTATTCCCAAGCTCATTCCATTTCTTCCTTCTCTATTTTCTTCAAAGCTGAAATAAGGGAGGTGAGGGAATTTTCCAACTTGCTCAATTCTCCACCAAACCAAAATTCACTTTGCAAGCACCATCAAGGAAGCTAGCCAAGCTCAAGCAAGTGATTTCCCATGCCTTCAAGCCACGTGAAGGGGATTTTGATCAAAGTCGTAAGCCATTGAAGGGGACCTTGGTCAACCCACACATCCACTTCAAATCAAGGCCTGGAACTTTCAACAGAGCTTTGTCTCCACTAGGCGCAGCTACCTCCTCCGTTTGAAGCACCGGTGAAAGCCTCCGGCTAGGTATGTCTCAAGACCAATCCTAAGTTAAAATTTCTTGGTCTTTTATGAAGGGAATTGTAATCCCATTAGATTCTAGCCATTGGATGTTCTTCCCTACACCTCTTGATGGTGTGGGGTAAATCTCAGCCTAATCTGGGCTTAGGTGAGGTTGGATCAAGCCATGGAGGATGGATGACCTTCGTCTCCTGCAACTTAGGCAGGGATGAATCACGGGCCATCCATCCAGCGTGTTTTGGATGGGCGACCCTGATTAAATCATTTAGATCCTCTGATTTAAAGCCTTTAGAACCACAAGATTAACCTTGGCCGTCCGATCCTTGATCGGAGGACCCAGGGGAAAGCACGTTGAATTGCAAACTGATGCGGCATGTGATGTGATAATCCCATCATCCGCGTGGAAAGCAATTCATCATAGCTCACATGGTGCGATTAGTTATAATTAGGTTATTTTAATTACCTATTAATCACATAAACTTCATAAATTCATAACTAAATATTGAAAATCCAATAAATGTAAACTCAAGTTCATTTTAAAGATAGTTTAAAGGAGAATATTATAAAATTAAGTTTAATTAATTTTAAATTGTAGATTTCACTCAATTTTGATTTTATTGGGAATATAATTTTGTTAATTACTCCTTAATTACTTCAAAAATTAATTCTAAACTTTCTAGGGTTGATTAGTAGGATGACCTGTGCCTCCCATAATTTTCTTAGAATTTATTATTGGAAAAATTAGGGAATCTCTTGATTCACCCCTAACACTCCCTTAATTAATTAAGTGATTAATTAACCTATTAAACAATGATGAATCCATTAATTAGTTTGCTAATCATAATGAAATAATGAATGGACTTAGGGAATGAGATCTTCCAAAGTTCACTCCATTTGGAAAACATTTAATCAAGTTGTAATTAATGGCTTAATCACCTCATTAATAAATTCAATTAATCAAATCATTCTCGAACTTAATCATCTTAATTCTTGGGTAGATTATTAGGTGTTCAATAACCTAAAAGGCTTCAAAGGAAATCATAATCAAACTACATGTGTAGGATGGTTATAAAAGTACTTAATTAAACCCGTTAGCTTAATTAATCAATAATTATGAGTCAATTGTATTAGACCCCTTTATTTGTTAGGTGCACGTTGACCTCATTTTTAGAATGAGCTCTCAACCCCTCAATCTTAGACATAAGGCTTCTCTTAGACTTTAATAGTTCCTTACTCTTAAGACACATCTAGTGATTAGGTGGACACTCAACCTAGTCCTAGAGACTAAGAAGAGTTAGCCATAGGAATAGGTCATGCCTTAGGGGTGTTAGGAAAATTTGTCTACCCTTAGCTTGAACCATTCCTCACTTTCCTTACTTCAAGTTAAACTCCAAATCACTCTTATTTGATTTTATCCAAACTTAAATGAACTCCATGTGATTGAAATCCATGATTGAAATTCTAATTGAAATCCATGATTGAAACCCATGAATGAAACTCCAAACCTAAAATTCTTCTTAAGACCTTAATTCCTCTCTTAAGGACTTAGCTTAAAATCATGATCTAAACCAAATCAAATCCTTGAGATTTTCTCATTATTCATTTATATTCTCATTTATATTCACATATATAAATGAAATATAAATTCAAACCAATCAAACGAAACTCAAAATTCAAAATCAATTTATAAAATATCCCTAAGTCCTTTAAGTTTTCCTTCATGGACTTAGCCAAAATCAACTCTAAATCATTTCAAACTCATGGGATTTTCTCAAAAATCATTTATATTCCCATTTATATTCACATATATAAATGAAATATAAATACAAATCAACCAAATCAAATCCAAAAATTAAATTCTAAATTTGAAATCTTTCTTAAGTCCTTTAAATCCCCTTTTAATGGACTTAGCCTAAATCTTGATCAAATCATTTCAAATCCTTAGAATTTTCTTATGATCAATTTATATTCACATATATAAATGAAATATAAATTCAGACAATTAAATCCAATTCCAAAAATCAAACTCAAATCCACTCAAAATCTAACCTAAGCCTTTCAAGTTAAAATCTTGAACTTAGCCAAATCAGCTTCAAATCAAGCCAAACTCTTGATTTTCCTTTATGATTCAATCAACCCTACAATCATGAATCCATGTATAAATACAAACTTCAATCACTTAACCAAAACCTAAGTCAAAAATTAAAGCCCAAATCCTTTCATGTTCTCCCATTGAATATGAAATTATCAAATGGATCAAAACCCATTTGCCTTCGAACCACTTGCAAATGGATTTATATTTCATTCATGATCCATATACAAGTTCAATCAAACTGAAATCAAGCTGACCAAGCCATTTGACCCACTTAAGCTCACTTGACCCAAAGTGAACTAAAGTACCCTTATGAGTCAAATTCTAATCCTAACTAAATTGGATTGAACCAAACTCACCTATGCCTCTCATCATGATCAACAATCATCATGGGATGATCAATCATCCAAATTGGGTCAAATTAAGTCAAATCTAAGGGTTGACCAAGTCAACACTCAGCCCAAAATAAAACATAACATAGCCAAAATCCACCATAGGGCAAATTGATTGAAACCAGTGATCTAAGTTCATTCATGACCTATGTTTGAACTTGACCAAGTCAACATTTGAGCCTAACCTAGCCTAATTAGTCATTTGACCCAAGTTGACCCAACTTGACCTAAAGGGTCAAAATGTGTCAAAACTTGATCTAAGCCAAATTGATTGAAACCATTGGGTCAAGTTCATTCCAAATCACTTGTTGAACTTGACCAAAGCCTGAATTGGCCAACTAGACCTAACCTAGCCCAATTTACCTTAGACCCAACTTGACCTAAAGGGTCATGTTGAGCCAAATTCAAACTTAACCAAAATTGATTTGAAACAAAGATACCAATCCACTCCATATGACTAACCAAACCTAAACCTACCCATGACCTAGCCCAAATAGGTCAAATAGGTCAAATAGGTCAACTTGACCCATTTGACCTAAATGAAGTCATATGAGCCAAATTCAAAACTAAACTAAATTAAACCAAATCAAAGCCACCAAAATATTTCAAATGGTCATATGAACTTGACCCAACCCTTGGTTTGACCCAATTTGACCAAGTGGTCAACTTGACCCAAGTTGACCCATTTTAACCTAAATGGGTCAACATGAGCCAAACCTTATCAAATGAATTCCAAATCTCATGAAACTTGGCCATACCTAGTTTCTGCACATACCCAACATATCCAAATTAAAAAATCAGTGAAATGACCATGCTACCTCTAAGCCATAGAACAAATTATGGACTAATCCATGTGTAATTTGGTCAAGCCCTCTTCATATCAACTTGATGCCTTCCTAATAGCTCAAGTGGACCCAAGGGAGTGCGGTGCACCCAATCCAATGGTTTGGGTCAGCCTAAATGGACCCAAGGCCAAACCCAACCCCTTGCTCAAATTGGGCATTTCAAAATCCTCCTCCACCCAATTTGAAGCACATGGGAGGTTACCAATCCACTCAAGACCTCAAACTGACCATGTTCCAACTCTAAACAAATCAAACAACCCCTCACATATGGTCAATTGGATCAAAATGATTAGCTAAGGCTTGACCATCCGATTGCCATAAGTGGAGATATACTCCCCCTAATTCAATTTGAATTCACCATTCCCACATTTGATTTAGCCTTAGTGAGTTCTAGGAAACATCAGAGAGCCATCCTAAGCTTTCTATGAGGGATTTGAATCTTAGCTTTCTCGATTTTCTTCAAGAGAAAACATGGGAGCTCATCTCAATTCCCAAGTTCTTCTATACTCAAATCCACTTCAATTCCTCTTGCACACTCCCTTAGGGGATCAAGTCGAGTGCACCCAAGCTCTCATTCGAGTTCCCAAAGCAAGGAGAGGTGGAATTGGATCAAAGCAGCAAGCAAGAGTTGGTCCATAGGGAGATCTACTCAACCCCAAGGCTTGAAACTTTCAACAGGGCTTCGTCTCCACTACACGAAGCTACCTCATTGAGTTCGAGCACCAGTCATCACCTCCGATGAGGTATGGAATTTTCTGACCACTTAGCTTAGGAGGTGTTGGTCTTTCGTGAAAGTAATTTTTATGTCATGAGAAATCCACCGTTGGATAGACTTCTCATTAGCTTTAGATGGTGTGGGTACAATCTCATTCCAATCTGAACTCAATCAAGCTCGGATCTTCCCTAAGATCATGGATGACCTCTATTGAGCCTAAGGGAAGAACTCGAGTGATCCTGGCTGTCCATCCGTTGCATTTTGGATGGACAACCATGATTAATCCCATGTTTTAGAAATGATTTAACCTTTTAGAAATCGTAGGATGATCCATGGATGTTCGATCCTTGATCGAACGTTAGGGATCAAATCGATCCCACTATCGTGCCACCATTCAGATGTGATGTTTAAGTAATTAGTTCATAGTGCGATGCGTGTAAAGCACGCTAACCGCCGCCGTCGCATGTCACGCTATGAGCTGAGGGGATTAATTAGAGATTTAATTTTTTTTAATTAATCTCCTAACCTTAAAAATTCATATCTCTTTGAATAAAATTCAAAAAAATATGAGGTAAAATTTTATGAAAAAATAATTCAACCTAGAATAATAAAAATTGATTTCAATAAATTTTGAATAATACTTTTCTCTGATTTTGGGTTTTAAGGGAAATCTCATTTTGATAATTACTTCTTAATTAATCCTATGATTAATCCCAAACTTCTTGGGTATGTTTTAGGGGATGACCTCTGCCTACCCTAATTTTTTTAGGATTTTTTTAAGGTTTAATTGGGAGAATTGCAAAAGTGTTTCTTAATTACTCCCTTAATTTAATTAAAGATAATTAAGGTTTGGATTAGTGTTTTAATCCCTCATTGAAGTTGGTTAAGGTTAGATCCAATGAATAGAAGGCTTAGGAAATAATTTTGGGGTATTTCACCTAAGCTATTCCCTAAACCCCTTTTTCTTTTCTTAATCCTCTCTTAATTAAGGGTTAATTAATTAATTATCCCCTTAATTAATTTCTAAAAATTCTAAAAAACTTCCAAAACTTAATTAATCTACTTTGGGTAGATGCTTAGGTGTTTAAGAGCCTAAGTTCAATTAAGAAAATCAAAACCCAATTCATATGTGTGAAGGGGTGTTTTGAAATTACTTAAGTTAAAGCTTTTAATTAACCATTAATCATAATTGCATTAGGCCCTTTTCTTCCTAGGTGCATTGCAAAGTTTAAATTCCTTGTGAGTTTTATGTCATCTCATTGGCTCATAATTATTTGGTTAACTATGCTAAGGTGGTGTAGGTAAGGGTTAATTAACTTGCTTAATTCATACCTTAACCTAATTAATATACACAAATGAATCTAATCATCTAAAAATTAAACCAAAATATCAAACACATGTGAGAATGGGTTAGGAACAGCAAACTCAACTTATCTTTTCAAAATTAAATCAAATTCTAAATCAAACAAAAATCACATTGAATAAACTTTGATTTATTTTAAACTTATTTCATAAGATTGTCTTTAGGATTTAATTAGTGAATGCGTTTACATGCTTTTATTAATTTAGTTCTTTCTCCAACATGTTAAATTTGTATGCCATATGGTTTCATGCATCCATATGTTTCAAAAAATTGTTTACTTTATGTCAAATTTGCATGTGTTGGCTAAAGTAATAATATGAGTGGTTATTATCACTACTAAATTTAAATTATTTTCAAAAACATATGAATCAAATATTAAATCTGAAAGTGTGTTACTTATACTTTAATTATAAGTTTGCATGTGAATAAGATATAAAGGTGTGCTTAGTATAGGTTTCCCTTCTCTTTTATGTTAGTATAATTTTCAATAAGAGTTGGTAAGATGTATGGTTCATTTGAAAAGAACCTAGCACTTGCCCAATTCCACATCCTATTCATTCCTATGCTATCACTTGAGAAGGTTACCTATGCTTGCACACATAAATTTCATAAACAAAATGAATCAATAATACAACTTTTGCATTCTTTCTAATTTATTTCTTTTGCACATATGTTTGTATTTAAGGAAAGTGGTATATTAGTTTGGAAAACCCCATGGTTGTGAGGCTTTAAGTATCCCTAAGTAGGTCTTGTACCTTACACCTCTAGTTAATAATGGCATTGTTCTCACTTATGCCTTTCTTACTTTCATGTGTATATGTGAAAATTGGATAAGAAATGCCTTTTTTACTTAATGAAAATCATGCATCTTAAACTTCTAAATCTCCTTAAGTGAATTACTTAGCACACATCATAAAGTGTGTTAAATATTCTCATTTGTGTGTATAGATATGCTTAGGATTCATTCATATGCATGTTATACATGTTGGGATAGAAATTAAGTGATGTATGTTTTGTGAATTTGGTTCATTTTATTTAATCTAAAATGCCTTTCTTTTTAAATAGGTTTATTTAGAGTTCATCTAAACTTAGGATTAATTAAAATACTTAAATCAAAACATTCACTAAATAAAACTAAAATGTGAATCTACTTTAGAAATTACTTAAGTTAGGGAAGAAAAGAGAAGTTCTCTTCTCTTTCCCTCCTTTTATGGCTTAGTAATTAATTGTAGGATTCACTTAACCTTAATCAAAACATGAAATAAAATCAACCCAAAATAATTAAAAACTTAAATGAAACCCTCTTCTAAGTTGAACATATTTTTACACTTACAAAATTCTAACTTAAAGCCATAGCTAAGCATGCCACACAAACCTTCAAAGCACACACATTTGCCTAAGTCACCACTTCTAGCTTTAGGTTAGGGCGGTGCATGGTTTGATATTATTTTGTTTTATGATATATATTTTAGATGATGTTGGGGATGAATGAATCTAGTATAACTATTATTTTCATTGTGCAAAGGCTATAATAAATAAAAATATAAATGCTTTTGCTTGTAGGACGCTCTTAGTCACTACCCTTTAATAGACCTAATCACCTTAATAAGGACTCCTAAGGATGATGAGTACATATGTAATTCCCCCTACTTTACATGGAAAAGTAAAGTAGGGTTTATTTTAAATCGTGTTAGAAGCCCCATAGTTAATTACATCCTAAGAGATGAGATCCCTTAAGAAAACTCTCGATTAAGGTAAATGATCATTATCTTTGAAGATTTTAATAGAAAAGGACTATCAATCAATTAGTTTATACTTTGGAAGATCAAATGGGATTGATCAAAAGAGGGAGTTATTATCGAAGCCAAAATGGAAGATAAGTAGTTAATGCCCATGATGCTAGGAAAACTAGCGAGCATCTCAAACTATCCTATAGTTGGGCTTTATATTTTAGAAATTGATTCAGTTTATTTGAGTTGCATTTTTTATTAGAATTTTAGGACTTAAGATTCCTTAACACAGGATTAAGAAAATGCCTACGAGGTGAGGAATTATGCTTATGAAACCTCATAACCTAAGTCTAGGGAACTTCGGTGAGGGGAAAGCATAACCTATATTTAGGAGAAAATGGGTAATTGGTTTGCCTCCACAAGAGAGGACAAACCACCTGATATCTTGGACTTACAACTGCCTGGGGGTGGCTGCCAACTAACTCCTCCTACAATTTTAAATATATGTAGGCAAGTCTTTATGCTTATGCAAGATAGCTAGACTATTATTTATTTTGAAATAGACTAAGATCTTAAACTCACTCCCTAAAGGGACTAGATCATGTAAAGGGACATGCTTCAAATGACATAAATATAATGCAATTAAAATTTTATTTTTATTTCATTTTGGAAAATTATTTTGACTCAGGCTAATAGGATTTTTATGACTAATGTATGAGAATTCAGATTATTGGCCAAAAATCAACGAGAAGGGAGGAGGTGGGTTTCCACCACAACTCTCAAAGGTCAAGCAGAGTTTCTCTAGCAAAAGTGGAAGCCCACCAATCAAGAGTGAAATAAGATGCATTTGTCTATGATATTATAAGGAATTGCTCATCCAGCTAAGGAG
The DNA here is from genome assembly GCA_021442155.1 of Cymbidium sinense. NCBI lineage: Eukaryota > Viridiplantae > Streptophyta > Magnoliopsida > Asparagales > Orchidaceae > Cymbidium > Cymbidium sinense. Next base: position 110,915,093 of record CM038220.1, read on the forward strand.
TTGCTAATTCTTTTATTTTTATTTTAATCCTAAGCTTTAGGTGAGGTTATGAGTTGTTTAATTTTCATTTGAGTTATTAAGTTAGGTAAAAGATTTATTTTTCTCTAAAGAGCCTAATCCACATCTAGGCCATACATAAAGTAAAGAAGAAACTAAGAAAATTCAACTTAATGTAAAAGCTAAATAAATCATCAATCAATTTATAAAGCTAATCGTAAAAAGAATAAATGGCTGTTGTGGTTGGGAACCACCGTACAAACCCAAAAATATCAAATATGGGTAGAGCTACCCTTATACAACAGACAAAATAAATTAAATTATAATTTAAGCAAATGAATTCATTGTTATGGGGGTCTTCAAGCTTTCTTCTTCTTTCTTCTTCTTTTCTTTCTTTGGTTCCTTCTTTTGGATGGTTGAATGGTAGATGCTCCAAGGCTTCACATGGTGCAAAAGATAGGATATTATGACCAATTCTTATCCTAATCCCCATAAAAATTATTCCAAAATCCTAATTTATACAAATTTTTATATGAAAAGGAAAAGTGGAAATCTGACTGACACCTATAAAATAAAGGTTAGCTAAAACACACCACACAATTCCCAAGCATGTATATTGGACTTATCACCCCACACATGGGTGACTAAGTCCACCTGGCCTATTGATTATGCTTAGGGGTATAAAGCACCTGAAAGCAAAAGAATTTATATTTTTATTTATGATAGCTCCCCTTAAGCACAATCCTTTGCAGAAAAGAATAGTTAGACTAAGAACATCCTACCATTCATTTCATGAGCATACACTCTAACATTTAGTTTAAAATATATATCAAAAAATAAAACAAACATCAAACCATGCACCGACCTAACCTAAGGTTAGAAGTGGTGACTTAGGCTAATGTGTGTGCTTTGAAGTTTGTGTGGTATGTTTAGCTATGGATTTAGGTTTAAAATTTTTTAAGTGTGAAGAACATGTTCAATTTAGAAGAGGGTTTCATTTAAGTTGTTAAGTATTTTGGGTTGGTTTTATTTCATGTTTTTATTTGGTTTAAGTGAAACCTACAATTAATTACTAAGTTATGAAGAGAGGGAAAGAGAAGAGAACTTCTCTTTCCTTCCCTAACCTTAAATAATTTTCTAAAGTAGGTTCATATTTTAGCTTCATTTAGGTGAATGTTTAGATTACATCTTTTAATCAATCCTAAGTTTAGATGAACCCTAAACAAACCTACTCAAAAAGAAAATATTTTAAGATTAAATAAAATTAATCAAAATTCACATAACACACATTACTTCATTTCTATCCCCAACATATATAACATGCATAGAGGATGGACCCTAAGAATATCTATACATGAAAAATGAGAGTATTTAACACACTTTATGATGCATGCTAAGTAATCCATTTAAGAAAATTTATAAGTTAAACATGCATGATTTTTCTTAAGTAGAAAGGGTCTTACTTATCTAAATTTTCACATACATACATGAAAGTAAGAAAGGCATAAGTGAGTACAACGCCACTATTAAACAGAGGTGTAAGGTACAAGACCTACTTAGGGCTACTTAAAGCCTCGAAACCTCGGGGTTGTCTAGACTAATATACCACTTTCCTTAAATAGAAACATGTATATAAAAGAAATGAAGTAGAAAAGGAAAATGAAAAAGTTTGTTTAATGGATTCATTTTACTTTATGCAATCTTTGTATGCAAATATATGCAACATTTCTTAGGTGATAGCATAGGGATGAATAGGGTATGGAATTAAGTAAGTGTTGGGTTCTTTTCAAATGAACCCTACATCTTACTAACCCCTATTCAAAACTATGCTAACTTAAGAAAGAAAGGAAACTTATACCAAGCATGACTTTATAATTTATCACATGCAAGCTTATGTAATTAAAGTATAAGTAGCACACTTTCAGATTTGGTATTTGATTTATGTATTTTGAAAAATAGTTTGGATTTAGTAGTGATAATAACCATTCATATTTCTACTTTAGCCAACATATGCAAATTGATATAAAGTAAACAATTTTATTTTAAAATTTGAATTTCAAAACTATGAATGCATGAAATCACATGGCATACAACCTAACATGTTGGGGAAAGATCCAAAGTAATGAATGTATGTAAACAAATTCATTTCACTTAAATCCTAAAGACATTCTTATAGAATAAGAAAATTTAGAATAAATCAAAGTGAATTTCAAAGTGATTTTTATTTAGTTTGAAGTTTGATTTAATTTTGAAGAGGTGAGATGAGTTTGCTATTCCTAACCCATTCCCATATGTGTTTGATTTTTTTTGTTTAATTTTTAGGTAATTAGATCCATTGATTAGGTTAAGGTATGAATTAAGTAACTTTCATACTTATGAATGGGGTTTTGATTTCCTTAATTGAACTTAGACTATTAAACACCTAAGCATCTAAACAAGATAGATTAATTAAGTTCTGGAACTTTTTAGAATTTTTAGAAATTGATTAAGGGGATAATTAATGAATTAACCTTTAATTAAGAGGAAATTAAGGAGAGAAGAGGGAGTTTAGGGAATAGCTTAGATTAAATGTCCCAAATTTATTCTATACACCTCCTACTTACTATATCTGACCTTAATCAACCTTCATAATAAGGTAAAACTTCTAATCATATCCTAATTATGCTTAATTATATAAGAAAGGTAATTAAGGAAACTATATGCAATTACTCTAATAAAGCCTTCAATAAATTCCAAGAAAATTAGGGGAGGTAGAGGTCATCCCATAAAACTTATCCAAGAAATTTGGAATTAATCAGAGGCCTAATCAAAGAGTAACTAGCAAAATACACTTTCCAATAAAACCCAAATTTAAAATCATGATCCAAAACTCAGCAAAATTAAATTTAAAATGTTTTAGGTTTAATTATTTATCCATAAGTTTTTATTTCATATTTTTCTAAATTTTTAGAGAGGGTAATAAATTTTTGAAGTTCTCAAGGTTAATTAGGAATTAATTAAAGCACTTAACTAATTTCTCATGGTGTGATGCATGATTGGTCAATGCGCTTTACATGCAAATGAATAACTTAGTTGTCACAAATTAGAGTGGTGGCAGCTTAAATTCTCTATTGTCATCAAAGATTGGACAACTAAGATCAAATTTTAAAAGGTAAATATATTTCTAAACATAATAATCTTAATCATCTAAAATGGATGGATGAGATGATCCAAGCTCTTCCCCTTGATCAATAGAGATCATTCATGATCAAGGGGAAGATCCAAGCTAGATCTAGCATGGAATCACACCAAATTCATCCCACACCATCTAAACATAGAGGGCATCAAATCCAACAGTCAAAAATTGATGGGGTGAAAATTTCCTTCACAAAGCTCCACAACTACATTGAGTTTAGTGATCAAAAATTCCCATACCATGCCAGAGGTGATCACCAATGCTCGATTTCCTTAGAGAAGCTTTGTCTAATTGAGATGAAGTGATGTGAGCAATTTGAGTGGATCAATGTATGGATCCCTTCTTGCTTGAGCCACTTTGATTGAGATTCCTGCTATGGGTTCTCCAATAGAAGCATAGGTGCACTCAACTTAGCTCCTAGATGAAGTGTGTAAGAGAAATTGGAAGGATATCAAGCATGGAAGAAGTTGGCAATTCACTCTACCTCCCCTATTTTTGCGCTATGCAAAATCAAAAAATAAAAATAAGAAGAGCTATAGGAGGCTTACGATCAAGCTTCAATGGCTCCTCTGGCTTCCTATTCTTCAATCAACCTTGTGTGAATGAAAATAGAAGTGAATTAGGGGGAGTATATCTCCCACTTGAAGGATCGGACCGTTGGACAACGCTCTTACCATTTTGATCCAATTGATGAGATTGGAGAGTTTGGACTATTTTGAGTGTGCACATGGTCAGTTTGATCCAAGGAGTGGATTGCCAGCCTCCCATATGCTTGAATTTGAACTTAAAGGAAGTTTGAAAATTCAATTGAGGACTTTTGGTCTAGGGGACAAATGCTAACCCAAAGTTGGGTGCACCACTCATCACTAAGTCCCCTTGAGTTTTTAGGAAAGCCGAATCTTATTAGCTTTAGTCAAAATGATTGTCCAAAAATGAAAACAAAATTTAATATGAATTGCATTAGATTTAGGTCATTACTCATGCCACATTATTCATTCTTTTAGTGAGTGGACTCTTTTCTAAATAAATAATAGGATCTCTGCATTTTCCTACTTGAAATTAAAATTGAGAGAGTTGTGAATCTCATGAATTAGGTGGAGTATATCTGGATCAGGCGGTAATGTCCATGCCATTTTATCCAATTGATGAGATTGGGAGAGTTTGACTATTTTGAGTGTGCACATGGTTGGTTTGATCCAAGGAGTGGATTCCCATATGCTTGAATTTAAGCTGGGGAGTTTGAAAATTCAATTTTAAGCTAGGTTGGGTTTGGTCTAGGGACCAAATGGGTGACAAATACATTGGGTGCAACACTCATCACTAAGTCCCCTTGAGCTTTAAGGAAAGCCTTAAGTGATTGTGAAGAGGGTATGACCAAATTACCCATGGATTAGGCCAAAATTTGTTCTATGGCCTAGGGGTAGGATGGTAATTTTGCTATTTTTCCACTTTGTATATGTTGGGTATGTGGAGAAACTAGGTTTGGCCAAGTTTCATTAGATTTGGAATCTATTTAATAGGGCTTGGGTCATGTTGACCCATTTAGGTCAACATGGGTCAACTTGGGTCAAGTTGACCAATTGGTCAAATTAGGTCAAACCAAGGGTTGAGTCAAATTCATATGACCATTTGAAATGTTTTGGTGGCTTTGGTTTGATTCAATTTGGCATGATTTTGGATTTGGCTCATATGACTTCATTTAGGTCAAGTGGGTCAAGTTGAGCTATTTGACCCATTTGACCTATTTGAGGTAGATCAAGGGTAGGTTTAGATTTGGTTAGTCATATGGAATGGATTGGAATCTTTGTTTCCAATCAATTTGGGTTAAGTTCAATTTTGGCTCAACATGTCCCCTTTAGGTCATGTTGGGTCTAAGGTCAATTGGGCTAGATTGGGTCTAGTTGGCTAATTGAAGCTTTGGTCCAATTCCACAAGTGATTTGGAATGGACTTGACTCATTGGTTTCAATAAATTTAGCTTAGATCAAGTTTTGAAACATTTTGACCCTTTAGGTCAAAATGGGTCAAGTTGACCAATTGGGCTAGGTTAGGCTCACATGTTGGCTTGCTCAAGTTCAAACATAAGTCATGAGTGAACTTAGATCAAGGGTTTCAATCAATTTGGCTTATGGTGGAATTTGGATGTTAGGTTTTATTTTAGGTTAAGTGTTGACTTGGTCAACCCTTAGGTTAAACTTGGTTTGACCCAATTTGATTGATTGATTATCCCATGATGATTGTTGATCATGATGAGAGGGATATATGAGTTTGGTTCAATTCAATTTGGTTAGGATCAAGAGTTGGCTCATAAGGGTACTTTAGGTCACTTTGGGTCAAGAGCGCCTAAGTGGGTCAAAATAGCTTGGTCAAAGCTTAATTTGAAGTTGATTGATCTTGTATATAGACTCATGATTGAAATTTAAATCCATTTACAAGTGGTTTGAAGTCAAATGGGTTTTGATTCATTTGATGATTTCATAGTCAAAGGAAGAATATGAAGGGGTTTTGGCTTTGATTTTTGATTTGGGTTTTGATTGAATGATTGAAGTTTGGATTTATATATGAACTCATGATTGTAGGGTTGATTGAACCATGAGAGAAAATCAAGAGTTTGGCTTGATTTAAAAATGATTTGGCTAAGTTCAAGATTTTGACTTGAAAGGCTTAGATTGGATTTTGAATTGATTTGAGTTTGATTTTTCAAATAGGTTTTGATTGTTTGAATTTATATTTCATTTATATATGTGAATATAAATGAGAATATAAATTGATCATGAGAGAATTTCAAAAATTTGAAGTGGTTTAATCATGGTTTAGGTTATCCATTAAAAGGAATTTAAAGGATTTAAGGAAATTTTTAAATTGAAATTGAATTTTTGAAATAGATTGGATTGATTTATATTTATATTTCATTTATATGAGAATATAAATGAGGATATAAATAAGTTTTGAGAAAATCCCATGAGTTTGAATTGATTTGATCAAGATCTTGGTTGAATCCATTAAAAGAAATTTAAAGGATTTAAGGGAATTTTAAATTGGAATTTTACTTTTGAGTTGGATTTGATTGATTTATAATTATATTTCATTTATATATGAGAATATAAATGAGTTTTGAGAAAATCCCTTGAGTTTGAATTGATTTAGAGTTGATTTATGTTAAATCTATTAAAGGGAATTTTAAATTGGAATTTAATTTTGAGTTGGATTTGATTGATTTATATTTATATTTCATTTATATTTGAGAATATAAATGAGAATATAAATGAGTTTTGAGAAAATCATGAGTTTGAATAGTTTGATCAAGATTTTGGTTAAGTCCCTAAAGGGAAGCTTAAGGACTTAAGAAAAATTTGAAATAAGAATTTTGATGGATTTTTGATCATGGGTTTTAATCATAGATTTTAATCATGGAATTGATTTGAGTTTGGAGAAAATCACATAGAATTGATTTGGAGTTTGACTTGAAAGAAGGAAAGTGAGGAATGGTTTAAGCTAAGGGTAGGAAGTTTTCCTAACACCCCTAAAGCATGGCCTATTCCTATGGCTAACTCTTCTAAGTCTTCTAGGGCTAGGTTGAGTGTCCACCTAATCACTAGATGTGTCTTAAGACTAAGGAACTCTTAAAGTCTAAGAGAAGTCCCATGTCTAACATGGAGGGTTGAGAGCTCATTCTAATAATGAGGTCAGACACATTGGTCATAAGATCTATCTTATGCACCATGTGAAGCCTTGGAGCATCCACCTTCCAACATCCAAAAGAAGAAACCAAAGAAAGAAGAGAAGAAGAAGAAGAAAGAAGAAAAGGAGAAAGAATAAATGACGCTTAAAGACCCCCATAACAATGAATTCCTTGCTAAATTGTAATTTAATTCATTTGTAATCCGGGTTATAAGGGTAGAGCTCGGCTACCTAATTTGTTATTTTCAGGTTTGTGCGATAGTGCCCAACCACAACGGTCTTTTATTCTTTTTGTAATTAGCTTTATAAATTTTTTGATAATTTGTTTAGCTTGTGCATTAAGTGGCATATGTTTTCTAGTTTCTTTCTTGCTTTATGTATGGCTTGGATGTGGATTAGGCTCTTTAGGAAAAAATAAATCTTTTACCAAACTTAACAACTCAAAAATAAAATAAAAAAATTCTTAAACTCACCTAAAGCTTGGTTAAAATCATGATAAAAGAATTAGTAACTCTTTAGCTGGATGAGTATTTCTTTTATAATATCATTGTTGACCTCACTTTAGAGTGAGCTCTTAACCTTCTCTTCTTAGACTTAGGACTCTTCTAGATACTAAGAACTCCTTAGTCATAAGACACTTCTAGCGATTAGGTGAACACTTAACCTAAGCCTAGAGACTTAGAAGTGTTAATCATAAGATTAGGCTATGCTTTAGGGCTTAAGAAAATTACCTATCCCATAGCCTAAACCCAATCTAGATACACTTTATCAAATCAAACCCAAATTCAATTCTCAAACCAAATCTTAAATTCAAATTCAAATTCAAATCTAATTTCAAAATTTGACTCCAAATGATTGAAACCCAAAATCAAATTCAAATCCTATGACCCTTCATAAGCCATATGAACCACATTCATAAGATTAACCAAAACTCTCTTAGATCAAATCAAACTCAATTGATCTCTTTATAAATCAATTATTCCATCATTTATATTCACAAATATAAATGAAATCCAAATTCAAATGACCAAAATTTTATCGAAAATCAAATCCAAACTCAATCTAAATCCTTTAAGCCAATTCTTTGGACTTAGCCAAATTCTATCTAAATCAAGTCAAAACCATTGAATTCTCTTGAATCAATCATTCATTCAATTATCTACCCAAATATAAGTGAAACCTACAATCATCAAATCAAATCAAGACTAACCCAAGTCAAACCCAACCTAGCCCTTTTGACTTAAAAATTTCAAATGAGCCAAAATCCCTTAGACTCCAAATTGATTTTCATTGAATTTATATTATAATCTAGGGCTCATATATAAGTTCAACTAAACTTGAATAAAACCAAAACCAAACCAATTGACCCACTTAGGTCCACTTGACCCAAAGTGACCTAAAGGACCCATTTGAGCCAACTTCCAATCCAACCCAAATTGGATTGAACCAAGCTCACCAAAACCTTCCACCGTAATTGTTGATCACCCTAGGATGATCAATTGCAATCAATTGGTCCAAACCAAGCCTAATTGGCCATTTGATCCAAATTGCCCAAATTGGCCTAAAGGACCAAATTGGGTCAAATCATGATCTAACCCAAGTTGATTGCAACCAATGGCTGAAGTTCATTCCAAATTAATTATTGAACTTGACCAAATCCATAATTAAACCCAATTTGATAAATCGAGCCCAATAGGTCAACTTGACCCAACCTAGACCAAATCTGCCTAAAGGGTCAATTTGGCCTAAATCCAAATCCAAGTTAATTCAAACCAATGCCCACATTCATCTTCAGCTATTGAACATGAATCAACCCATAACCCAAGCTAATTTGGCCAATTTTGGTCAAATTGGTTAACTCGACCCAATATGACCCATATGACCCAAATTGGGCCAAATCTCTTGAAATTAAGCCAAGACCCATTGGGGGCTGATCAAACCCGACCCAAACCCATTTGGGATCAGCCCAAAATCAACCCAACCCAATTAAATCCTGATGGATCCTCCCCCACCTAGGATTTCACCCAACCTCATTTAATTCTCCCCCATCACATGCACTTAACTCCTCCCCAACATTTGCATTGAATAGGGATGATCATATGGTAGCAAGAGAGACTTTAGAGAAAAAAAAATTTAAAGTCCTCAATCAATCCATCATTCATCCCAATCACCCCAAGCAAGATGAAAATCAATTTGTAGCCAAAAAATTCAAAAAGAATATTTTGGACTTTATAAAGGAGGAGAAATGAGGCTTTAGATCTCTTCCTCCCACCACCATTCAGCCCCAAAAGCTCCCCAAAGCAAAGGAACCCATCCCTACCTCTTTGAGTCATGTTTAGTAAACATACGAGAAGATGACATTTCGAAGGGAGACAAAGGTTAAAGATCATTCCAAAGCTTCCTAACATACCTAGGAGTTTGCTCAGATCTTCACCACCACCGAAAACCATTCACGGTGAGGTAAATTTTGCCAAACCATAGCTGGCCTTAGGATTTCATGCATTTTGTGTTAATTTTCTTGCAATTTTAGAAATTTTCCCTAAATAATCCCGTATTTTTACTTTAAATCATCCCAATTAAAAAATAAACTTTTTTCGGTGCAAATCAATGCAAAAATGGCTCCATTTGGATAAGTTTTGGCTTAAAAACTCTCATTTTCCCTTTAAAACCTCAAAACGCTACCATCCTGAGCCACGATTCGCCGTCCGATCTGTGGTTGTGGATTGGCGGCGAATCATGGATCACATGTGCCCGATCGATGTGATCTACCATCTCGATATGGTTTGTGTGATCGGATGGCGGATCATCGTGGATCATGTGATCCGGCCCGGTCGCGATGTGATCGGGCCGGATTCACGCTGCCGTCGTGATCACGGTTGTTCAATCTAAACTAGACCATCCGTTTATGATAGGATGGTCACCGCGTGTGTCACTTTTCATGGGTTGATAGGTCTTCCAACCGTGGCGCATATTTTCTTTTATATATAATAGAAATTTAAATCACTTGAAACTTCAAAATTCATAGAAAGTAAAATACTTAAGAAAATTTCAAACAAGAGCTTGTTGGATTCATATTTTAGAGGAATCAAAACCCCAAATCCCTAAATTTTACAAAGTATTTTGAGCTTAATTTAAGTTTTAGTAAAAATTAAATTTTATTAATTAAACCAAAAATATACATTAGATTGAGTTGAAATTTTTAGGGATTGTAACTAGAGTATAAACACATCTACTACAAAAATTTCAAGTAAAAAGGACTTTGAAATTGAGAGAAATTAAATTTTAAATTTCAGATTGCCCATATTAATAAAATAAATCAAATAAAAATTCAAAAATTTACAAAAATCTTCAAAAATGGCTTAAATCACTTCGATTGACATTTATGGCTCTTAAGAAAATAATGTTATCTTTTGAATCCTAATGAACCCCAAACAAACACTTAAGAGTAGAGTTTAATCAATTAAGGAGTTAATTAAAATATATTTAAAAATAGATTAAATATCAAATGAAAATTAGAAATGAAATAACACTTAAGCAATCATTAATCAAACCTCAAATAAAAAAAAAATATCATCCTTAGAGAAAATTAAATTAGATATGATTAAACCTATTTAAGTTAATTAAATGATTAAATCTTAAATCAAACTTAAAATTAAACAAATATAGGAAACTCTAATATGGGTGAAATCAGTATAACTAAACCTATACTAAGCATGAAATCTTAATCATATGAAACCCTTTAATGAGTATAAATAAATCAAAACTAATTAATCATTAAATAAACTAAAAAAATCAAATTGATTAATAAAGCAATAAAACATAATCATTTAATACTAATCAAACCAAATAAAGTTAAAGTAAACTTAATTAACATATGATTAAATCACATCCGTTTGGAATAAAATAATTAATTAACCATTAAATATTTCAACCTAATAACTAAATCAAACATGTTAATGAAATCAAACAAACATAATAAATTAATCAAGTCAAATAAAACTCTAATTAACCATTAAATATTTCAACCTAATAACTAAATCAAACATGTTAATGAAATCAAACAAACATAATAAATTAATTAAGTCAAATAAAACTCTAATCATATATAAACAAACTTAATTGAAATGAAATAAATAAATAATTCACTTAATAACAATGATGGTAATAATAATATTTTAATCAAATCAAACTTAAGTAAAACACTTAATTAAATCACTCATATATGGGAAATTAAGTCATTAAACTCTAATTAAATAAACCCTTAATTAATTTAATAATTTAAAATTTTAATTATCCTTAATGAAACTTAATTAATCAAACATCTAATTAATGCAAACTTAATGAATTAATCCATCATCTTAATTAATCAAATTAATTTAAATAAGTTACATTAAAGCTAACTAAAAATTAAGCTTAAATTAAACCCCTAATTAAATTTAATAACTAATCACACCCCTCAAGTAAGCTAATTAAGTTAATCAAATTAAATACTAAACCCAAGCTTAATCAAACATAATCAAAATGTAATTAAATACTAATCAAAACTTAAATTATTAAGTCATTAATTACATCATTAAGAATTAAATAAATATTTATTAATTTAATAATTAACTTAAACACGCTCTTTAATTAAACTAATTACCCTTAAGCTAATCCAATTGAATAAGCATTTAATTAATGCAAACTTAATAAATTGATCCATCATCTTAATAAACCAAATTAATTTTATAAATCACATTAAAATTAATTCAAATCAACACTTAATTAATCTACTAATTAATTTAATCACTATTAAATAAACTAATTAAGTTAATTAAATTAATCATATTAAACTTAAGCTTAACCAAACATAAATTGTATAAATGCTAATCAAATCCTAATTTAAACTTAAATCATTAACCTAAATAAATATGAAATAAAATTAAAAATTAAACAAATCTATATTTAATTTAATAATTAATCACACCTCTTAAATAAAATAATTAATTTAATTAAAGTAATAACATTAAACCTTAGCTTAATCAAACATAAATGCAATTAAATACTAATCTAAACCTAAATTAAACCTAAATTATTAAGTCATTAATTACATTAGTCTAAAAAAATATGAAACCAAATTGAAAATTAAACTAACCTTTATAATCAACATAAATACACTTCTTAATTAAACTAATCACATAATCACATTGAACCCAATCAAATCCATAGACCAATAAAGCTAATCAAATCAAATCAAATTAAATTAAGAAAAACTCTCATCAATTTAATATGTAATCAAATCAAATCTCATTAAATAAGATAAACTAATCAACTATCCAATGTATGAAATCAAAATACAAACCAAACTTTGATGAATATGACAAATGGATGTAAAATAAAATCCTAATTACAAAGAATCAAACCCAATTAAATCAAAATAAAATCTCAATCCATCAAACTACAAATAAATGAACCATAATCAAATTAAATAAACATAAAGTTAAGCCAAAACTATAATCAAAGAAAAGAATTAGATATTAATTTAAAATGATATGAATTATCAAGATTTAATTAAATCAAAATATCTAATCTAAAATTAATCAACCAAAAACACATGAACTTAAACAAACTTAAACTTCATTAGATATTAAGGATATTAAATTTTCAAGATGCAATTAAACTAAAACATCTAATCTAAAATCACTCAATCCAATACTTAAACAAACTCAAATTCTAAATCAAATCAAATAAATCAAATCAAATGAATTACACAAATTCAAATGGGCTAATTATGATACTTAAGGACCTTAGTCAGATTCTTTAAGTGTTAGGATGTAGAATAGGGTGAGTTCTATATACAAATGGAATTCATTCTATTCTTCTTTCTTGAAAACCTAAACATCATTTAACCAAATCAAAGTGAAATAAAAAAAATAAAAAATAAAGTATTAAATCATTTAAATTGAAATCACCCAAAGGTAAAATTTAAACAAATTCAAACTCAAATTGAAACTTAAATTAAAGAAGCCTAGTAAAGTCTTGCAACACTTAACACATATTAGAATACTAAGTCACCACTTCTAGTGCTAAGTTAGGGCATTGTATGTATGATGTTGTGTTTTATTTTGTGATGTAATATTTTAGACTCGATGTTTGGGTGTATGTTTCTTATACTAGATGTTAGGGCATTATTAGCCTAATCATGCTTTTTGCAGGGGGTTGTGCTTAAGGGGCCACTGTAATAAAAATATAAATGTATTTGCTGTGCAGGTTGCTTAGCCCCTGAGCATAACTCATGTTAGGACAGGTGGGCTTGGTTACCCATGTGTGGGGTGCTAAGTTTAAATTATTCATATAACTATTTAGGTTGTATGGTGTGTTTAGTTAACATTTGTTCTGAGTGTAGCTAGATTTACTTTTCTTATTTTTGATGTAATTTTGCTTTAGGATTGGGAGATTTAAATGAGCAGTTGCCAGAAGGCTTAATCCCTGGGGTGCCCTGTGATGCCTTTAGAGAAAATTAAATTAAAACAAAGAGAAAGAAGAAATGAAGAAAAGAAGACCCTCATAACATGTATTATTTTTTGTAATCTAGGTTGTATAAGTGTAGAGCTCAGCTACCCATAATATTTTTCTCTTTTCAGGGTGTACGGCAGAACCCAACTGCACTGGTTTTTTATTCTTTTATGGTAGTCTATAAAATTGTTCGATATTGTGTTTAGATTATGCATTAGAATAACATTCTTTTCATAGTTTATTTATGATTGATGTTTGAATGTGTGGCCTGGATGCGGTAAGCTCTTAGGATAAAATTAAATTTTCTATCCCACTAATAACTTGCAATTAAAATTTAAAATAACTCATAACCTTACATAAAATCCTAGAAATTAAATCAAGATAATAAAATTTTTAGCAACCCTTTAGCTGGATGAATGAATGTACAATATCATGCAGGTCATATTATTCCATTCTTGTTAAGAGGGGGCTTCCATCTTTTCCAGAGAATGAAGGCTTAACCTGTGAGAGCCTTTAGTGGAAGAACACCCCTTTCTCTCTTGATTTGGCCCATAATCAAATTCTCATGCATTTAGGTATACAAAATATCATAGTGTGTCAAAATAAAGAGTCCAAAAGAATCAAATAAATTTGATAAAATTTGCATTAGATTAAGTCATGAATTCATACCACTCATGCTCTAGTCTCTTAGGGAGTGAGTTTAAGAACTTAGTCTCATTTCTAAATAAACAACAGCCTAGCCATCTTGCAAAGCATAAGACTTGCCTACATGAATTTAAAGCATAGGAGGAGTTAGCTGGCTGCCACTCTAGGTAGTAATAAGTCCAACAGTCATATAGTTTATTCTCTCTTGTGGAGGTAAACCATATACTCATTTTGTCTTATATTTAGGTCATGTTTTTTCACAAACTCCCTAGATTTAGGATGAGGTTACTATTACCATTTATGGGCTACAAGCATAAATCCTCACCTCTTAAGCATTTTCTCAATATTATATTGTGGAATTATAAGCCCTAGCAATCTAATAAAATATCAACTTAAATAATTAACTCTATTCAAATTTCAAAAAATATAAAGCCTAATTATAGGGTAGATTAGAATGCTCACTAGGCTTCCTACTATCATGAGCATTTCCTACTTTCCCCCTTTGGATCCCACAAATAAGTCTTCTCCTTAATATATCCCATTTGATTTTATAAAATAGTCAATCCTTTGATAGTCTTAAACCTTGAAATCTTTGGAGACCCTAATTGTCTACTTTAATCGAGAGTATTCTTAAGGAATTCCCATTCCTTAGGATGTAATTAACTAGGGCTTGCCTCATAGAAAACTTAATGAACCCGGCTTAAAATAACCCTACTTTACTTTTTCATGTAAAGTAGGGGAAAGATCTCTGGTATATTCGAAGGCCCAACATGCCTTAAAGTCCCTATTAGGTGATTAGGTCCATTATAGGGTGGTGATTTCTATCTTTCGAGATAGTACATCATTTCTTAATGTTGTACCCAATCACTTCAATAAGTATCTCCTAAGATGTACGTGGTGTCCCACATCCCAAAAATAAACACCACAATCATGCACAACATCATCTTATTTCACTCTTGATTGGAGGGGTTCCACCTTTGCCAGAGAAACTTGGCTTGACCTTTAAGAGCCATGATGGAAACACACCTCCTCCCTTCTCACTGATTTTGGCCAATAACTCTATTTCTCATGCATTAGGCATATGAATCCTATTATCTTGAGTCAAAATAATAGTCCAAAAATGAAAATAAAATAAAATTTGAATTGCATTAGATTTAGGTGATTTGAAACATGCCCTTACATGCTCTAGTCTCTTTACGGAGTGAGTTTAAGGACTTAGTCTCTTTCTAAATAAATAACATCCTAGCTATCTTGCATAAGCATAAGACTTGCCTACATGTATTTAAAATCGTATAATGAGTTAGTTGGCGGCCACCCTCAGGAGGTTGTAAGTCCAAGTAGTCGGGTGGTTTGTCCTCTCTTGTGGAGGTAAACCAATTACCCATTTTTTGCCTTATATTTAGGTTGTTCTTTCAGCTCTCGCCAGAGCTCCCTAAATTTAGGTTATGAGGTTGCTTCTCCTTTTCATGGGCCATAAGAATAATTCCTCACCTCTTAGGAATTTCCATAATCTGGTGTTATGGAATCATAAGTCTAAATTTCTAATGAAAAATGCAACTTAAACAAACTAAAATCAATTTCAAAAATATAAAGCCCAACCATAGATAGTTGAGATGCCAGTTTCCATCCGAGCATCTCCTACTTATCTTTCTTTTGGCTTGATAATAACTCCTTCTCTTTGATCAATCCCATTTGATCTTCAAAATGAACCAATCGATTGATAGTCTTTTTTATTGAAATCTTTGAAGACAACAATCATTTACCTTAATCGAGTATTTAAGGATCCCATCCCTTAGGATATAATTAACTATGGGGCTTGCCCTGTAGAAACAACGACGATTTAAAATAAACCTTGCTTTACTTTTCTATGTAAAGTAGGGGAAGATTCTCTGTACATATGCACCCATCATCCTGGAGTCCTCATTGAGGTGATTAGGTCTATTAAAGGTAGTGACTTGTCTCAAGATAGTACACTATTCTTGATGACGTACTCAATCACTGAATAAGTACATAGATCTACATTGGCATCCTAAAAAAATAAAGTTTTATATTCTTGCACTCTTCTACCAACAGATTTGAAGCTGACCTCTATATAGAAAATTTTCTCCACAGAGTTTTCCGGCGACTCCGCTGGGGATGGTTCCCCTCTCCATCTTTGGTAAATGATTGTTGTCTTTGAGTATCGATATTGGGTTTGTACTTTGGTATGAATCCGAGACTATCTCTCTTCCGGCTGGCACTTAGGTTATTCATTCTTAAGTTGTGTTAGCCAACATCTTTAGGTTTTAGGACCTCACTCCATGTTGGTCTTAAAACCCACAATTCTCCAATGGGTAAAATTAAGCATCTAAATAAAAGAAAATACTTGAAGACTTCCTCCTTATCATATTTATGATAAGGAAAGGTTCATACTAAAATAATAAAAGTAAAATAAATTTTCATACGAACTTTTCTTTTCAAAAAGCACCTTTTCAAAAATACACTTAATAAAATATTTTCCACAAAAATTTTATCACCCTCATTTAACAATTCTCATAATTGTTACATTTAGGAATTTTCAAAAATAAAACTAGCAATATTTTTCCAAAAAGTACAAATAAGCATCTTCTTTGAATTCACTTTGATGAAGATTTTATTTTCAAAAATAAAATGAACAATCATCTTTCAAAAAATCAAAATCAAAAATAAAGTTTTCAAAAAGCACACATAAACCTTTCCATTCAATACATTCACACCTATTGAATGGAAATTTCACCTTCAAAATAAAATGAATTAAATTATTTCAAAAACCCAAATGAACATCTTCCTTCAATTCATTTTGATGAAGATTTCTTTTTCAAAAATAAAATGAACAATCATCTTTCCAAAAATTAAAATCAAAATCCAAAAATAAAATTTTCAAAAAGACCCTTTCCATTCAATACACTCACACATAATTGAATGGAAGTTTCATTTTCAAATAAAATAAAATTTTTCAAAAGCACATATGAACATCTTCACTTAATATACTCAAATTTATTAAATGTAGATTTCATTCCCAAATAAAAATAACATCATTAAGAAATCCCACTTATAAATATCTTACATATGATTAAATTGGAATTCCTCTCTTCAAAAAAGCAATAATCACACACAAAATAAAAATCTTCACATTTGCAAAAAATAAGATTGACCTCCATTCCTACATACCCAAATTTGTTGAATGGAAGTCCTCTTTTTCAAAAATTGAAACTTAATAATCATGTTTTCAAAATTCAAACACATTTTAGAACTTCATTTAGCATACTCAAATTTTCTAAGTGAAGTCTCCAAATCTAAAACTCAAAATTTTCAAACATATATTTGGAACTCCATTTAGCATACTCAAATTTTCTAAGTGAAGTTTCCAAATCCAAAAAATCAAAAAAAAAAAAAAATAACAATCATATTTTCAAAATTCAAACACATTTTGGAACTTCATTTAGCATACTCAAATTTGATAAGTGAAATTTCAAATCCAAAATAAAAAATTTTCAAACATATTTGGAACTCCATTTAGCATAATCAAATTTGCTAAGTGAAGTCTCCAAATCCAAAATCAAAAAATTTTCAAACATATTTTGAACTTCATTTAGCATACTCAAATTTGCTAAGTGAAGTCTCCAAATCCAAAATTAAAATTTTTCAAACATATTTTGGAACTCCATTAGCATACTCAAATTTGCTAAGTAAAGTTTCCAAATCCAAAATCAAAGATTTTGAAACATATTTAAGAACTTCATCCTTAGCATACCAAATTTGCTAAGTGAAGTCTCCAAAGCCAAAACCAAAAATTTTCAAACACATTTAGAACTTCATTCCCTAGCATACCAAATTTGCTAAGGAAAAGTTTCCATTTTCCAAAACCAAAACACAACAAAATTTTGAACACCACTTTTAGAATTTCATTTAGCATACTCAAATTTGCTAAGTGAAATTTCCATTTCACAAAACTAAGTTGGACTTCATCCTTAGCATACCATGTTTGCTAAAGTAAAGTTTCCACTTTTAATCAAATCAAAACAAAAAAGGAACACTTAGGATTTCCTTAGCATACCTAAATTTGCTAAGGATCCTATTCTTTAAAAAAAAAATCAAACATCCAAAAAACAAATGAAACACTTAGGATCTCTTAGCATACTTAAATTTGCTAAAAATCTTATTTTCAAAAGTCAAACAAAACACACTTGGGTTCTTCACTTAGCATACCTAAATTTGCTAAGTGGGAATTCAAAATTTCCAAAAATTAAACAACAAATTCACAAAAAAGAAAACAATTATTTTCAAACACTTCACTTAGCATAGCTAAATTTGCTAAGTAAAGTAAAATTCTAAAATCATCAATCAAAAATAAAATCAATTTGACCTTTACTTTAACATACCCAAATTTGTTAAAGAAAAAGGTCCACAAATCAAAAATTCAAATTCAAACAAACATGAACCTATGGAAGCTTCCTTCTCAAAATATTTGAATCCATCTTTCAACAAACCTAAATTTGTTGAAGTTGATTCATATTCAAAATTCCTCTTTCAATCAAATCTTCTTAAATTCATTTGAACCCCACTTAACACTTCCAAGTTATTGGATTTGGGTTCAAATTTTTAATTCAAATTCAAAAATCTATAAAGATAGATATTTGATACAAACTCATATCATTGCAGATTCTTACTGTCAGTTGCAGTATAGTGATAATTTAGTTTTCAATCTTCTACTTTTGATCTGAATTGACCTATTCACAGAAGTTCATTTTTGCCTTCCCCCATGGTATAGATTTGGCTTTGGACCAAGCCAACTTCTCCTGACTAGACCATACACATCTGATCCACTTTGGTATGGGATTCGAGGGAGCTAGGATTACATGTGAGGCCGCTCCCTCACTATAGTCGCGACGATAATTGGGCGGCTGATCATTCGATTGATTTACCCTCGATATTTCTCCTCGAGGAAAGTGGTGGCGTCCCATGCTTCTTGTGATAGTACCGAGTAGTCTTGCGGTTGCCTAGAGTTTTCTCGCAGTGAGGGCTTGCACTCTCATTTGTACCGCTAAGGCTCCTGGTCTCTAGGCTTGCCTCCCCACTTTTGAGTAGTCTAGCTCTCTCACTCATCCCTACCGACACAACATAGGAATAAGAACTTCATGATCAAGCAGTACCACACTAGGATTGGGAGATGAGGCGTGACCATTGATTGAGAGTTCCCATTATTCACCACAATGTTTCTAGAAAACCAGTTCCATCCTCTCTCTAGGTCAAACAGAGAGGATGTTAGAAGGATTCACTCATCACCTCCACTAGTGGTGTAGCCACAGTTATTAGCGGTAGAGGTTGTATCTGCCTCGATCTCTTTGTGCCGGGTAAGCACAGCTTCGAGGTCTGAGCTAATTTGATCTCCGATCCATTATCCCATGTAGTGTGGGGAAGCATATTTGCTAGGAGAGGGCCCAAGAGGCCCATACAACATATATCAGTAGGGAGGAGGGTTGTCGCCACTTCAGCTTGTTTATTTTCATTTCGGTGAGCTACCCGTCGACAATCGATAGTATCCTGGGACTAGTCACCATAGGAGGATAGCTCCTATGCATAAAGAGTCAGTGGTGTCTCCACCCCACCGCTCCACCCCTCATCTGCCATCACCAGTCCAGGTCACAACATCTCTAGTTCCATCAAAGGCCATGAAAGCCATGTTCGGGGAGAAGCGCACCCCATTGGTGATCCGACTACGGTCAAGGGATCCTACTCATTCTACACCACCCATTGTGGTGAGGTCAAGATCTCCTGCTTGACCTTCTGCCCCAGTGGTGGTGTAGAAGGAGTGGCAACCTCAAAGCATCGTGGTCGCCCCTTCACCAACTCTGCCAGTATAGCAGGATGTGGAGACGGTGATAGTCATTTCAAAGATTACATATGATAGTACAGCTGCACCCATGATAGTGGAACATCCTAGGATTGTTACCCCTCATAGCTATTGGCAGTAGCGATTACAGTCCACATAGGATTGACTCTCCAGCGATAGGTGAGATCTGGTGCCTCTTAGTGCACAATAGTGATCACACTGGTCAGCTTAGATTATTTGTACACCTTTCTTTAGATGAGATAGTGGCACATTATTTCATGGAAAAGAAGGAGATTTTGGGGTACGATTTGTCTGATGAAGAGAAAGTCACTTCGATCCCAACAAAGATGACTTGTTGGGAGACTCGCTGAGTCTCGCATGGTACACTAGAGGATCTCTTCTCGTGGAACAACAAGCCATGGAAGGTGATGAGGTTGATCAAGAAGACACAGCCCCTGGACCTCGCAGAAAGGAAGATGAGATATAGATGGCATGACTAGAGGACTTATTAGCAATAGTTTCAGTTTAAATAAGCCCTTTAGTTCATCCTACTAACCAAGACTGTCACCATTGAGCAAGGTAGCACTAGATATAGAAGGTAGTGGAAAGTACCTCCATACAAGAAAAAGACATAAAATCCATGGTTGAGCAGCAAGTGAAGGAAGCATTGGCTCAAGCGGGAGGATCATCAGTTCCAAAGGGTAGACCCTACCTAGAGGAATTTGATGCTATCCAATATCCCAAGGGTTTCGTGCCACCTTCCTTCAAAAGCTTTGATGGGAAACCAAGGCAAAGACATAGCACATTTCGTGGCAGTTAGCGTGGCGCGACGCTTTTTACTTTTTTTTATTAGTAGCCTAGGTATTGCTTTTGATTGGTATGATGAACTACCCAACAGTTCAGTAAAGACATTTGTTGAGTTAGAGCAACTCTTCATCAAGAGGTTTGTTGGAGCTCAGCAAAGGGTTACTGTAGGTGATCTCGTTGTAGCACAACAACACCCAGGTGAGTCCCTTGTTGATTATATTCTATGGCATAACTGAGTATGAAGTGTGAATCAGAAAAACATGCCATTGAGATTCTTTGAAGAATATCCATGGCTCACCTTCATGCTTAAGCTTTTCACTATCAAGACATTTGAGAAGCTAATCAACAAGGTGCTACTATACAAGGAGAGGCCAAATTGCCTTTTCAAGATCGTTGCCTAAGAAAAAAGCCACAAAAGGTCTATGAAAAGAAGCCGAGTACAATGGTTGATAAGGGAAGCAGCCAGAGATCAGTCAGAGACCATGACCTCAGCCTCCACCTCCTTGCCACCACGAGGTAGCCCTATGCCTCCAATAGCCTCCATGGCCAAAGACCACCACCCCAACCATAAATAAAGAAGGCATGCATACCCGCTGTGTAGCTATGGTCCACCTACTCTTTAGATAAGTTAAACAAACCTTATTCTTTAAGAGAGGTAATCAATCTTTAAGAATCTCTTAAAGAAACTAATTTTAGCTACCCAAGCCTAGAGACGAAAGTAGGCAAAAGTCATGATCCAAACTTTTGCCTTACCACCATATGTTAGCCATATTTTGGAGGATTGCTTCACATTCAAGGACTGCTTGAACATAGCTTCAAGATGGTCGTAGTTATCCCAAAGGAATACCTTATGGAACAACCATTCTAGTTCCATTAGGGTAATCCTTGGGGATACATGTGATCCTACCAAAACTAAAGAAGGTTGGGATATTTTATCCAAAACCTCTAAGAAGATCATCTAGATCAAGAAGCTTTCCTTATAGTGAGTCCTCAAACCTCCAACATCCAAGGAAGGTTTGCAAGTTCAAGCCAACTGGGTGGGGAGCTCAAAGAAAGCAACATGTGTGCCCCTGATAGCCTTTAGCAGCCACCAATCGATGTCACCTCCACCTACAGCCTTCCACACCGGTGACTTCTTCCATTTTAGCTAGCTCTTCTTTCTTCACTAGTAGAACTCTTATATCGGTGGATAAGGGAATCAAATCCCTTACCCCCACTCACTTTACTTGATTTCTACTTTGTACCTCCAAACAATTCCAAGAAATTGAAGAATAAAGCTAGCTTGAATTACATCTATGTCACTTTGATGGGTTCTGATCCTCCTCTTTCTAATTCTAGAGTTGACCTCTTTCACTCTGAATACTATGGGTTCACCCTTGAGATAGACTTGGAATCATCTGATTTTGAGGGTCCCATAGGAGAAGTAGGTGAGCTCAATGTGGTAGAACCTTCCATTACCCCGCCACAAGAGATCAAAAGTCAACCTCCATAGTGGCAAGGTTCTACCTCCTGTGAGAGCACCTCAAGATAGAGGAAATAAGTCATTGGTAAGTGATCGAGAAGCCCTTCACAAGATGCTCCACCCTTGATATGCTTGTGGAAGACATCAAGGTGGACTACAATATCCTCATCTAAGAAAGTTCCATCTGCTAAGCATATATGATGCCCTTATCTTATCCAAAGAGATGAGGGAATCACTAATCAAGGCTCTCCTTGATCCTGAAATATGCTACCGACGCTATAGTGAGGAAGCACATTATGCAAAAGAAGCAAGGGATCACCTTCATAGATGAAGACCTTCTTTTCGGGGACTTGGAGCACAACCGCCCCTACATCACGGCATATGGACAGTTCGACTTAGTTCTCATGGATTTAGTGCATCGAATATTATGAGTCTAAAGACCCTTTTCCTATTTGAGGATCGACATCTCTACACTCAGGAGATGATGATGAAGAGGATTCAATGACAAGGTGAGTGGGCTTTAGTTCTATAGTTACCTTTGGAGATAGGACTGAAGATCAAGCCAAGTTTTACATCATTGATTTGAATACTTCTTCACTGCTTTGCTTGGCCTTGGATACATCGTAAAGATAGATTCCATCCCTTCATCAAGGCATCAAGAAAGATGGAATTGAATACCATGTCAACGAGATGAAAAGCCATTTTCGCTAGAGAGGTTGAGATTTATGAGGATGCACCTACTATCTTCCTCAAAACACCCTTTCATGAACTTGGACAAAATTCAAATGCAAACAAAAAGAAAAAATGAAGAAAAGAAAATATAAAAGAAAATGAAAAGAAAAATAAAAGTCCAAGTGAACAAGAAAGGGGAATTGAAGAAGAAATAGATCAAGATATCACATTCCACCCATAGCTCATTCCATCATATGGACATGTGGGTAGATGGCTCAACCTCCACCGTGTGAGGTAAAGGAAACAGTAGGTGGAAGACCCCGCCTTCAGAGGTCATGTTCCAGTTCATAGAGTACCTACTATTCACATAGACTTGGAATCCGCTGAGGATGAGTCTAATGTGATTAGTATACCACCAACCCTCGTTCCATTGGAGGTGACTTTTGATCCATGCAGACAAAGACCAGCCTCCACAAAGCAAAGTAAATCAGTTTATGTGAAACTATTAGGCAAATTGGGAACCTTAGCTCTTACCTCACTTACATCTTAAAAGTTGAAGGTTTAGTAGTTAAGGAAGTCCCTAAGTCTTCAATGACATGGAAGAAGTTCTTTGGGATCATCATCCTCAAGTCAAGTTGATGTAGAACTTGAGGAGGATACTTTTAAAGAATTAATTATCATTTGACTTTTACTCACCTTGTGTTCATAATCTTATAAAAAGGTTTAGTTCCTCATACATGGTCCGCAAGTGAGTACTTCAAAAAAGGAAAAAATATACAGGGAAGCACAATCAAGAGTGGACTAGATTCGATAGGGTCCAATGATGATGAAGATTACTAGTTGTTACCAATCATTTGAGTCGATAGTTTCTTCACACAACCCAACTCTTATGAGAATGTGAAATTAAATGATTTAGATGATCTCCAAAGGCACCACCAAAATTTGAAGAGGAGATTCATTCAATAATAAGCTTAAAGAAATCAACCTCGATAGAGAAAATCCACCCAACACATACATCGCTCATTGAATGAAGAAGAAACCAATGACTTAGTTAGCTATTGATTGAAGTTTAAAGACTTTGCATGGAGTTATGAAGAAGATGTATTATCTCGACGTAGTCCACAAGCTAGCAATAACCTAACACTACCCCTATTAAGCAAGCTCCTAGATGCATGCGATTAGAAATTGAACAACAATGTCATTTTGAAGTCAAGAACCGATCGATGTTGGTTTCATTAGAGGAAGAAAAATATCCTACCTTAAGTGTCATCCCAATTAAGAAGAAGAATGGCCAAATTATATGTCAATTTTAGGGACTTAAATAAAGGCATGTCCTAAGGATGAGTTTCTTCCTATACAGTTAATGGTGGACATCCTCATCTCATGCTTTCTTTCATGGATGGGTCATCGCTATAACCAAATCAAGATGTCTCAAGATGAAAGAAACACTACTTTTCAACCCCGACGAAATCTTTTGTTATAGGGTCATGCCTTTGGCCTTAAAATGTGGTGCTACATACCAATGGGCCATGACTCGATCTTCAATGAACTCATCCATCATCGCAGTGCTATGTTGATGATCTAGTAGTCAAGAGCGTAGAAAAGGAAGACCACTCTTTGACTTGAGAGTTTTTTGAAGGTTAAGATAATATAACCTCAAAATGAATCCTCAAGTGTGCATTCAGTTTAGAGAAATTCCTTGGGTTGTTCACACTGGAATAGAAATAAAAAGATAAAGCTATCTTAGAAATGCCACCTCCTAAGAGTTTAACTCAACTGATCCTTTCAAGGATGGTATATCTAAGATGCTTTATCTCCAACCTATCGAGAGATGCATTTTCAGCACTTGTCAAAAGGATGTTCAAGTGGGATGATGACAAGTAGCATGCCTTCAAGATATCAAGCAAAGATTTGGTGAAGCCCCAGCTCTAGCAGCCTCTATCCCGCAAGCCACTCATCCTCTGCACTGCTACATTAGACTACTCTCTCGGTGCTTTGTTGGCCAAGCCAATGATGTAGGGAAGGAGAATTTCTACTACTATCTCGCCATTCCTAATTAAGCAACTATCCACCTATTGAGAAACATTGC
Source organism: Cymbidium sinense (assembly GCA_021442155.1). Taxonomy (NCBI): domain Eukaryota; kingdom Viridiplantae; phylum Streptophyta; class Magnoliopsida; order Asparagales; family Orchidaceae; genus Cymbidium; species Cymbidium sinense. The sequence continues at coordinate 110,939,966 of CM038220.1, forward strand.
CTAGCTTTGATCTTTGCTTCCCAAAAGACACTATATGCTTTCTCATAAGGTGAACTTGATCTCCAACAATCCACAAGATCTCATGACATACATTATCCGATTTGGCATGGTCCATGATACTTTCAGTTTGATATCACATTTATACTCCATAAAAAAAGCAAGCACTAGCAAATTTCTTAGCAGCACACCCACTTCTTGCTGATTCTCGCTTAGTGATGATCTCCCTGATGAACAAATCATGAACTTAGGGAGGCCAACAACCATGGGAGATGTATTTTGATGGTGCGCTTCTTTCAAAGGAAGCACCATGATCTATTCTGAAAGCGGTAGAATAGTTCTTCTAACTCCAAACCTGATGTGATGAGATTCTCATACTATCTTTCCAACCCCGCACCAACAGCGAGTATGAGGCTTTGATTGTCTGGAGTTAGCCATCACTATCGTGTCAAGAGCATCAACATCTTTGGGATTCTCGCTTGGTCATCAACGCATTGTCCTACGGTTCTCAAACCCAAGCATCATCATCATTACTATGAGTATACCATGAAGTATTGGCCAAATTCTCAAGTCACAAGGTTCCTCGAGTAGAGAATGTGGCAAATTTTGGCCAAACTTGCCAAAGAATTGGCATGTCCAGAAGATGAGTCCATTTCAATAAGGGTCCAAAATAGACAAGTCCTATCCCTTATTGATGTTGAACTCATCGAGAGACTTTCTCTTGAAGGGAGGTTGCCAAAATGGACAAGGAGGATTGGAGGCAACCATTCATAGATTACTTGAAACTACCTCAAGAAAAGTCACAAGTCATTGAAAAATAGAGAGCTCTCTATGCTCTTGATGGCACCCCACCCATCCTTGACCAAATGTGGTTACATTGGACAAACATGAAGCCATGGCATTATAACCGGTACATTCGTGTCTATGTAGCACATCAATCCAATGAAGATGAAGATCAAAGATAAAGAACTTGGATACTACCGGCCTTAATGATTAGAGCATGGATGTAGCTAGAGATGCCATCATCGTACATGGTGTGGTCCTCCACCAACCACCCAACATTCTACACCCTACATTGGCTTCATGGCCATTTAAGTGTTGGGGTATCGACATTGTAGGTCCGATAGATCCTCCTTCTTCCAAGGGGCATCGATGAATAGCTACCACCGAGTACCTTTCCAAGTGGGCAAAAGCCATACCACTTAGAGAGGTCACAACTCACCATATGCATCAATTTTTCAGGAACCATATCATATATAGATTCGAGGTGCATCAACAAATTATATCCGATAATGGTACTACATTTGAAAGCACGAAGATCAATAGCAATATGATGGTATAGATTGAGATACTCCACCATCTACTACCCTAGAAAAATGGCTTAGTAAGCATTCAACAAAACTCTCATCCAGATATTAAGAAGACTCGATGACAACAAATGATAGAAAGCAGTTGAAGCCTTGTGGGCCTACCGCACACACATACCAAACTCCAACTCAATCTACCTATTTTCTTAGTGTATGGGTCAATTCTTCCTTTAGAAGTTCAACTCCCATCACTAAGGATAGCATTGGGTAACAAGATCACAGAAAGGTAATGCATGATTAGAAGAGAAGGTTTGGAGGAGAGTCGCCAAGACATGCCAAAAAATCTTGAGTTGTACAAGGCCAAAATGATTCAAGCTCACAACAAGTCCTAGGTTTTTTTGAGTAGGAGAACTTGTGTTAGTCCTAAGGAGACCAATTGTTTTCCATCAAAGATGGGCAAGTTTGAACCCACTTGGGAAGGCCCTATGTCATAGAAGGCCTACCAAGGAGGATCTTAGCTATTGATTGTAAAGGGGAACACCGATGCTTCCAATTAATGGGCTCTATCTAAAGAAATATTACCCATGAAATAAATCATGTTTGAAAATAATCATTAAAAAAAAGAACAAAATTTTATTCCATTCATCAAATCTTCTTCTTTTGAAGCGTTTGTTTGTCTAGAATCCATTGTGACATGTTTAGGGTAGGTGTAAGAGTCCCCGTGGCATCCTATCCCTCTTTCAACACAAACACAATCTCAATGCTATTAGAATAGGTGTAAGAACCCGAGAGAGGCATATTTGATTAGACAACCAAGATAGTGAGAGTATCATCCTTTCTCCATACATGGCACCATTTCATTAGTGTTTCCATCCTTTTATCACAATCCATATCCTTCATTATGTATTATTAATGCTAGTTCAATATGTCCTGTAGTGTAAGAGTCCAGGCATCTATTCAACACATGCAAAACAACAAACACAAATCTTTATCTCAAGCTATTTGATGTGGGAGCAAGCCCTGGGCACTCACTCATTAGTTAGTCGCCCACATGCTACCTGATAAGATGTCACCCTAGTGGTCACTTTTAGGATGTGAGTCCCCAGCTTTCTTCCTAACTTGACCATTGCAAACTAATGTGCACCTTATTAGTATGGTAGTTTTCATCAAGAGCTACCTCATGTTGACTTTGTTTAAGAAGATGTGAGTCCCTGCTTTCTTCTTGAACTACCATCATGCTCTAACTAGGTCAAGTATATTTAAGGTTTAGATAAGTCCCAGGCTCCTTTCCTCTTGACTACTTTTGAGTTGATATCCCTCCCCATTCACTCGTCACCCCTAGTCGGATAAGACCCATGTCAAGATGACTATCCCAGAATCATTTTCATAGAGGATAGAGTCCCCAAGCTTTCTTCCTAGATTGTTGAAACCGAAGGCACCTTAGGTTGGTTGATGTTCGCTATGTGAAAATGACTCACCTAGGGATACACCACTTAAGATGTGAGTCCATGATTTTCTCCTTGAGTTGGACACTAATCCTATTGATATATGACCCATGTCATCTTCTGGTGTTGATTAAGCCCTTAGCCCCATCCCCTGGGCATTCTATTTGGATCAAGTCCTCAGAACCCCATTTAGACACTACCCTGTTACTTTGGATTGAAATCCCCTTTCCTAGTCACCCCTATGGTTGAGAATTTGTTCAACTGATGCAGATTCTCCTTGGTTCAAGGAGATGGGTCAGTTGATATAAGCTCCTTCTCAGTTTGATCCATCGCAAACTAACGGGGTCCATGATAAACAAACTAAACAAACAACCAAAAATAATTTTCTTATGGATTTGGAATTCAAGCCCCCAAAGGGCCCCTTTTTCCAAGAAGACATCCTATCTTTAGGCAATGTCGAGAACTCCTATAGAATTGCTCACACTGAGTTGATAAGTCCTCGATCAAGATCACCCTTCCTGGTCGTTCAATCTTTTTTCCATAAAGTTACCAATAATCATTCTCGCTGAAGATGTACTATGACACATTCTTTCTAGATGATTGTCAACCGAGGGCAACCCTAGTCGTTTGATTTGTTGCCCAAAGCAACCAATCACCTCAATTTTTCTAGGAAGATGTGAGTCCCCAAGCTTTCTTCCCTTAATTGCTCATTGCAAACCAAAGGCACCCTTTGAGATAGTCCCCTGGTCGTAGCTCCTTCCTTTGGTTCAAGAAATCAAGATATGTCTCCGATACTTTCTGATGATCCATCACAAACCAATAATCCATCAAAATAAATAAATCTAAAAAATGAAATTAATCTTGACTATCTTTGAGTAATCTAAGTCCCCAAGCATTCACTCAATAGGCCCTAGTTGGGTTCAATCTGTTGCCAATAGATTACCCCAAAACTGTCTCTACTTTGAGGATGATGTACTACTTTCTTTCCTAGTATAACTGTATACCTAAAGGCATCCCTTTGGTTGGCTAGTCCTACTATGTGTTTAGTAGACTACCCCTTTGGATAAATTGGTCTTGGCCTTCAGCCTACTCAAACCCATCTCAAAATTCAAACCTAACAAAATTGAAACAAATTCAACCTCTTCCTAACTTAAAAATTTTTCTCCCCAAGTGAGATTCAAATCAAATCAAACCTTCATCCCCTTGTGGATGACTTGCTTCTAGTGGAAGGTTCACACTCTATCCCTTAGTGGATTCTTCCCTCTCTTATGTCTTGACATAAGTAGAGCCACATTGCACTAAGCTCGATTCTTTCTACACCTTAGGGATAGATTTTTTTTGTTAGTGCTTGTGATCTTTCGCTGTTGTTGATCATTTTGGTCAACACCAATACATGTGGTGTTCCTTGTTAATCACACCACACCAATTGGACTCCCTTTGTTAACCTCATTTTAGAATGAGCTCTCAACCCTCCATCTGACATGGTTTCTCTTAGACTTTAAGAGTTCCTTAGTCTTACATTTAAGATTAGTGGACACTCAACCTATCCCAAGAGACTTAGAAGAGTTAGCCATAGAATAGTCATGCCTGTGGGTTAGGAAAATTTGCCTACCCTTAGCTTGAACCATTCTCACCTTCCTTCCTTCAAGTCAAACTCCAAATCAATCTTATTTGATTTTCTCCAAACTCAAATCAACTCCATGTGACCTGATTGAAATTCATAATTGAAATCCATGATTGAAACCCATGAATAAAAATCCAAACCAAAATTCTTCTAAGTCCTTAATCCTCTTAAGGACTTAGCCAAAATCATGATCAAACCAAATCAAATCCTTGAGATTTTCTCATAATTCATTTATATTCTCATTTATATTCACATATATAAATGAAATATAAATTCAAACTAATCAAACTAAATTCAAAATTCAAAATCAATTTATAAAATTTCCTAAGTCCTTTAAACCTTCATGGACTTAGTAAAATCATCAAATCATTTCAAACTCATGATTTTCAAAATCATTTATATTCCATTTATATTCACATATATAAATAAAATATAATACAAATCAACCAAATCAAATCAAAAAAATTAAAATTCAAATTTAAATCCTTCTAAGTCCTTAATTTTCTTCATTAACTTAGCCAAAATCATCTAAATCATTTCAAATTCATGAGATTTTCTCAAAACTCATTTATATTCTCATTTATATTCACATATATAAATGAAATATAAATATAAATCAATCAAATCAAATCCAAAATTAAATTCAAATTTAAATTTTCCTAAGTCCTTTAAATCCCTTTAATGGACTTAGCCTAAATCATGATCAAATTCAAATCCTTGAAATTTTCTCATGATCATTTATATTCTATTTATATTCACATATATAAATGAAATATAAATTCAAACAATCAAACCAATTCCAAAATCAAATCCACTCAAAATCCAACCTAAGCCTTTCAAGTCAAAATCTTGAACTTAGCCAAATCAACTTCAAATCAAGCTAAAATCTTGATTTTCTCATGATTCAATCAACCCTACAATCATGAATCCATATAAATACAAACTTCAATCACTAATCAAAATCCAATCAAAAATCAAACCCCAAATTTTTCCTTTGAATATGAAATTGTCAAATGGATCAAAACCCATTTGACTTCAAACCACTTGCATAAATGGATTTATATTTCAATCATAAGTCCATATACAAGTTCAATCAAACTCAAATCAAGCTTTGACCAAGATTTGACCCACTTAGGCTCACTTGACCCAAAGTGACCTAAAGTACCCTTATGAGCCAAATTCTAATCCTAACCAAATTGGATTGAACCAAACTCACCTATGCCTCTCATCATGATCAACAATCATCATGGGATGATCAATCAATCAAATTGGTCAAACCAAGTCAAACCTAAGGTTGACCAAGTCAACACTTAGCCAAAATGAAACCAAACATAGCCAAATCCACCATAGCCAAATTGATTGAAACCATTGATCTAAGTTCATGACCTATATTTGACCACCAAGTCAACATTTGAGCCTAACCCCCAATTCACTCACTTGACCCAAGTTGACCCAACTTGACCTAAAAGTCAAAATGTGTCAAAACTTGATCTAAGCCAAATTGATTGAAACCAATGGGTCAAGTTCATTCCAAATCACTTGTTGAACTTGACCAAAGCCTCAATTGGCCAACTAGACTAACCCAACCCAATTGACCTTAGACCCAACTTGACCTAAAGGGTCATGTTGAGCCAAATTCAAACTTAACCAAAATTGATTGGAAACAAAGATACCAATCCACTCCATATGACTAACCAAACCTAAACCTACCCATGACCCAAATAGTTCAAATGGTCAAATAGGTCAACTTGACCCATTTGACCTAAATGAAGTCATATGAGCCAAATTCAAAACTAAACCAAATTGAATCAAACCAAAGCCACCAAAAACATTTCAAATGGTCATATGAACTTGACCCAACCCTTGGTTTGACCAATTGGTCAACTTGACTAAGTTGACCCATTTTGACCTAAATGGGTCAACATGAGCCAAACTTATCAAATGAATTCCAAATCATGAAACTTGGCCAAACCAAGTTTCCACATACCCAACATATTCAAATTGAAAAATAAGCAAAATGACCATTCTACCCTAGGCCATAGAACAAATTTGGACTAATCCATGGGTAATTTGGTCAAGCCCTCTTCATATCAACTTGATGCCTTCCAAATAGCTCAAGTGGATGGAGAGTGTGCACCCAACCCAATGGGTTTGGTTACCCAAATGGACCCAAGGCCAAACCCACCCCTAGCTCAAATTGGCCATTTCAAAATCCTCCTTCGCACATGGGAGGTTACCAATCCACTCAAGACCTCAAATGACCATGTGCCACTTCAACAGATCAAACAACCTCACATAAATCAATTGGATCAAAATGCAAGGCTCACCGTCATTTAAGGGGAGATATACTCCTAATTCAATTTGAATTCACCATCTCATATTTGATTGAGTTAGTGGTAAGAAACATAGAGTCATCCTAAGCTTCTAAGAGGGATTCAAAAGCTTTTTTTTCATTTTCTTCAAGAAAAATAGGGAGCTCTCTCAATCCCAAGTTCTTCTATACTCAAATCCACCAATTCCTCACACCCCTCGTGGATCAAGTCGAGTGCACCCAAGCTCATCTCAAGTTCCCAAAGCAAGGAGAGGGAATCAAAGCAAGGTGAAGTGGTGGTCCATAGAGATCTACTCAACACCTCAAGCTTTCAAAGTGGTTTCATCTCCACCAGATGAAGCTACCTCATCGATCAAGCACCATGATCACCTCGTGAGGTAGGGAAATTTTCAACCACTTTTAGAGGTGTTGGTCTTTGTGAAAGAATTATTCAGAAATCCACATTGGATGGATTTCAAGATTAGATGTGGGTAAATTCAATCCTCAATCGAGCTCAATCTTCCCTGATCATGGACGTCTATTGAGCCTAAGGAAGAACTGTGATCGCCATCCATCCACATTTTGGATGGACTGATTAAACATTTTAGAAATGATTTTTTAAGGGATGATCGATTCAATCCTTGATCGAACACGGGATCAAATCACCCCATCCACCGCCATTCCTTGATGATGTAAGTATAGCTCACGCAGATGCGTAAAGTACGCCACCACCCACGTGGTCGCATGAGTTCTGAGATTAAATTAGGGATTTTAATTTTATTAATCTCAACCTTCAAAATTCATATCTCTCTCAATAAAATAAAAAATATGAGGTAAATTCTATGGAAAGATAATTCAACCTAGAATATTTTAAAAATGATTTCAATGGAATACTTTTCTCTAATTTTAATGGAATATTTTGCTAATTACTTTAATCCTCGATTAATCCCAAACTTCTTGATGTTTTGGGGATGACCTCCTCCCCTAATTTTCTTGGATTTATTTAAGGTTTAATCAAGAATTGCAAAATGTGTTTCCTAATTACTCCCTTAATAAAGGATAATTAAGGTTTGATTAGTGTTTAAAAGGTTGATTAAGGTTAGATCCAAATGAATAGAGGCTTAGGAATAATTTTGGTATTTCCCAAGCTATTCTTAAACCCCTTTTATTTCTCCTTAATCTCTTAATTAATTCATTAATATCTAATTAATTTCTAAAAAATTATAAAAAAAAACCTAACTTAATCCTATCTTGGTAGATATGTTCAAAACAATTCATATGTGTGAGGGGTGTTTTGAAATTACTTAAGTTAACCCTTAGCTTAATTAATCATTAATCATGAGCCAAATTGCATTAGGCCCTTTTCTTCCTAGATTCATTGCAAATTTAAATTTCTTAAGAGTCTTATGTCATCTCATTGGCTCAAAATTATTTGGTTAACTATGCTAAGGTGGTGTAGGTAAGGGTTAATTAACTTGCTTAATTCATACCTTAACCTAATATAAAAAATGAATCTAATCATCTAAAAATTAAACAAAAATATCAAACACATTTGGGAATGGGTTAGAACAACAAACTCAACTCACCTTTTTCAAAATTAAATCAAACTCTAAATCAAACAAAATCACATTGAATAAACTTTGATTTATTTTAACTTTATTTCATAAGATGTCTTTAGGATTTAATTAAAGTGAATTTGTTTACATTACTTTAGTTCTCTTTCCCCAACATGTTAAATTTGTATGTCATGTGGTTTCATGCATTCTTTTTTCAAATCAAATTCAAAAATGAAATTGTTTACTTTATGTCAAATTTGCATGTGTTGGCTAAAGTAAAATATGAGTATTATTATCACTACTAAATTCAAATTATTTTAAAAAACATATAATCAAATATCAAATCTGAAAGTGTGTTACTTATATTTAATTATAAATTTGCATGTGAATAAGATATAAAGGTGCTTAGTATAGTTCCTTCTCTTTTATGTTAGTATAGTTTTGAATAGATTGGTAAGATGTATGGTTCATTTGAAAAGAACCCAACACTTGCTAATTCCATATCCTATTCATTCCTATGCTATCACTTAAGAAGGTTGCCTATGCTATACACATAAATTGCATAAACAAAATGAATCAATTAATACAACTTTTGCATTCTTTCTTTTCCATTTTTTTCTACACATGTTTGTATTTAAGTGAATATATATTAGTCTGACAACCTTGAGGCTTTAAGTAGCCCTAAGTAGGTCTTGTACCTTACACTCTGGTTAACAATGGCTTGACTCACTTATGCCTTTCTTACTTTCATGTGCATATGTGAAAATTGGATAAGAAATACCTTTTCTACTTAATGAAAATCATGCATCTTAAACTTCTAAATATCCTTAAGTAAATTACTTAGCATGCATCATAAAGTGTGTTAAAATATTCTCATTTGTGTGTATAGATATGCTTAGGATTCATTCATATGCATGTTATCATGTTGGGAAAGAAATGAAATAATGTATGTTTTGTGAATTTGGTTTATTTTATTTAATCTTAAAATGCCTTTCATTTTGAATATGTTTGTTTAGAGTTCATCTAAACTTATGATTAATTAAAACACTTAATCAAAACATTCACTAAAGAAAACTAAAATGTGAATCTACTTTAGAAATTACTTAGGTTAGGGAAGGAAAGAAGTTCTCTTCTTTCCCTCTTTCAACTTAGTAATTAATTATAGATTCACTTAAACTAATCAAAACATGAAATAAAATCAACCCAAAATAATTAAACAACTTAAATGAAACCCTCCTCTAAGTTGAACATGTTTTCACACTTAGAAAATTATAACTAAATATAATACCACACAATACGTATTGCTTGAGCACAGTGCTTTAAGTCACCACTTTTGGCTTTAGGTTAGGGCGGTGCATGGTTTGATGTTTATTTTATTTTGTGATATATGTTTTAGACTAGATGTTAGGATGTATGCTCATAGAATGAATGATAGGATGCTCTTAGTATAACTATTATTTTCTATAGGGGATTGTGCTTAAGGGGTGTTGTAATAAATAAAAATATAAATGCTTTTACTTGCAGGTGCTTTATACCCCTAAGCATAATCCAATAGGCTAGGTGGACTTAGTCACCCATGTGTGGGGTGATGAGTCCATTATAAATGCTTGGGATTTGTGCGGTTTGTTTTAGCTATTCTCTATTTTGCAAGTGTTAGTTAGATTTCAATTCTTTTCCTTTTCATGTAAATTTGTGCAATTAGGATTTTGGAATAATTATTATGGGGTTAGGATGAGCATTGGTCATAAGATCTTACCTTATGCACCATGTAAAGCCTTGGATCATCCACCTTCCAACCATCTAAAAGAAGGAACCAAAGAAAAAAGAGAAGAAGAAGAAGAAAGAAGAAAAGAAGAATGAATAAATGAAGCTTGAAGGCCCCCATAATAATGAAGCTCGGATACCCAATTTGTTATTTATGGGATTGTGCAGTGGTGCCCGACCACAACGGTCTTTTATTCATTTTACGATCAGCATTAGAAATTGATTGATAATTTGCTTAGCTTGTGCATTAAGTGGCATATTTTTTCTAGTTTCTTTCTTACTTTATGTATGGCCTGGATGTGGTTTGGCTCTTTAGGTAAAAATAAATATTTTACCAAACTTAACAACTCAAAATTAAAAATAAAGAATTCATAACCTCACCTAAAGCTTAGGTTTAAAATCAAGATAAAAGAATTAACAACCCCTTAGCTGGATGAGTATTTCTTTTGCAATATCATGCACAAAAATCTTATTTCACTCTTGATTGGAGGCTTTCACCTTTTTGAGAAACTTGGCTTGACCTTTGAGAGCCATGGTGGAAACACACACCTCCTCATCGATTTTGGCCAATAACTCTATTTCTCATGCATTAGGCATATGAATCCTATTAGCCTAAGTCAAAATAATTATCCAAAAATAAAAATAAAATGAAATTTGAATTGCATTAGATTTATATCATTTCAAACATGCCCTTACAAGATCTAGTCTCTTTAGGGAGTGAGTTTAAGGACTTAGTCTCTTTCTAAATAAATAGCAGCCTAGCTATCTTGCATAAGCATAAGACTTGCTTACATGTATTTAAAATCATAGGAGGAGTTAGTTGGCGGCCACCCCTAGGTGATTGTAAGTCCAAGCAGTCAGGTGATTTGTCCTCTCTTGTGGAGGTAAACCAATTACCCATTTTTTGCCTTAGACTTAGGTTCTGCTTTGGCTCTCGCTAGAGCTCCCTAGATTTAGGTTCTGAGATTGCTTCCCCCTTTCATGAGACATAAGCATAATTCCTCACCTCTTAGGCATTTTCATAATCTTGCATTATGGAATCATAAGTCCTAAATTTCTAATAAAAAATGCAACTCAAACAAACTAAAATCAATTTCAAAAATGTAAAGCCCAAACATAAGATTGTTTGAGATGCTCGCTAGGTTTCCTAGCACGTGAGCATCTCCTACTTATCTTTCTTTTGAACTTTGATAATAACTCCTTCTCTTTGATCAATCTCATTTGATCTTTAAAAATGAACCAATCGATTGATAGTCCTTTTATTATTGAAATCCTTGAAGACAACGATCATTTACCTTAATCAAGAGTTTTCCAAAGGGATCCCATCCCTTAGGATGTTATTAACTATGGGGGCTTGCCCTTGAAACTTAATGAACCCGATTTAAAATAAACCTTGCTTTACTTTTCATATAAAGTAGGGAAGAATCTTACATATAGACCCATCATCCTTAGAGTCCTTTAAGGTGATTAGGTCCATTAAAAGGTAGTGACTTCTGTCTCTCTAGATAGTATACTATTCTTTGATGATGTATTCAATCACCTAAATAAGTACATCTGCAGATCTGCGTGGCATCCTAAAAAGACAAATTTTTATATTCTTGCCCTCTTCTAACCAACAGATTTGAAGGTGACCTCTATATATAAAATATTCTCCACAGTGCATTGCTGTTTAAAATTCTATGTGATTGCATATCATATGTTGGTTCATAATTATTTGTTTAATTATGTTAAGGTGGTGTAGGTAAGAGATAATTAATGCAATTAATTAACACCTTAACCTAAAAAAATATAAAATCATTCTAATTATTCTAAAAATTAAACTAAATCAATCCACCCATAGGGGAATGGGTTTATGACCAGCAAACTCTTTTCACATTTCCTAAGTCAAATTCAAAATAAAAAAATTTCTTTAAGGTGTTTTGATTCATTTTGAATAATCTTATTTCATAAGATTATCTTTAGGAATTAATTAGAGTTAATGAAGTCATATGCTTACATCACTTTATTTCTTTCCAAGCATGCTAAATATTGTTTTCCATATGAAATCATGCATTCATCTCTTTTGAAAAATCAATTAAATAAATTGCTTTCTTTTATGTCAATTTGTATGTATTGGCTAAATATAATAATATGAGTGGCTATTATCACTATTAAACCAAAAAGTATTTTCAAAACCTATAAATAAAAGATTATAAATGAAGGTATGCTAGTTATAAGTACTTATAAGCTTGAATGTGATTATAGCATAAGATGTGTTTTATGTGATTTTTTTCTCTTCTATTAACATGGGTTTGAAAAGGATTTGCAAAGTGTATAGTTCATTTGAAAAGAACATAACACTTGCTTAAATATATTCCTATGCACTCCCATGTTATAACTTAAGAAGGATCTTCACATTACACATATAAATTATACAACCAAATCAAACAAACAAAAATCTTTTGCATGCTTCATCCATTTGCTTCTTTTTGTTCAAACACATGTATTTAATAAAAGTGGTATATTAGTCTGGACATCTCGAGGTTGCGAGGCTTTAAGTAACCCTAGGGTCTTGTACCTTACACGTGTAGAAAATAATACCACTCACTTATGTCTTTCATACATGTAAATGTGCATTTGATTAATGGATAAAAGAGTCCATATTTTCTATTTAATAAAAATATGCATTAACGAAATATCCAAATTTTCTTATGCAATATCTCTTAGCATTCATCATCAAGGTGTGCTAAAATTTGCATTGCATGTATAGATAAGTTTAGGATTATTCATATGTATGATATACATCTTGGAAAGAAATAAATGGGTGTGTTTTGTGATAGTAATTCACCTTAATTAATCCAAAGATGTATTTCTTATTGAATAGGTTTAATTAGAGAAAATCTAAACTTAGGGTTAATTAAATATATAATAAAATATTCACTAAAGAAAAATCACTAATGAATCTACCTTAAAAATTACTTAAGGTAGGGATAAACGAGAAGTTCTCTTCTCTTCTCTTTACAATATTTAGTAACTAAGTGTAGGTTAATTCAAATGAAATCAAATCATCAAATAAATTTGACAAATCAATTAAATCACTTGAAATAAAATCACCCTCTAAGTTGAATCCTGGGCACTTAAAAAATTCCAACCTTAAAGCCTAACTAAGACATGTCACACAAGCCTTAAATGACACACATATTAGTAAGTTATTTCAAGCTCTATGTTAGTGGTGCATGGTTTGATGCCGGTTTTATTTTGTGATGTAATGTTTTAGACTAGATATTAGGGATATGTGGTGGATGATAAGATGATCTTAATCTCATTATGTCTTCTTAGGGATTATTCTAAGATAAAAATATAAATTTTTTATTTGTAGGTTGCTTATACCCTAAGTATGATCCAAAATAGAATAGGTGGACTTGGTTACCCATGTGTGGGGTGCTAAGTCCAAATTATTCAAATAATTGCTTGGGTTGTGTGGTATATTTAGTTAATCTCTATTTTACAAGTTTAGTTAGATTTATCTTTTCCATTTAATGTAAATTTTGTAATTAAGATTTAGAATGAATGTTATGGGGGAATTAAGGTGAACATTGGTCATAAGACTTTGTCTTATGTACCATGTGAAGCATTGGAGCAAACTACATCCCAAGTCCAAATGAATAAAGAAGAAAGAAAGAAAGAAAGAAAGAAAGAAATGAAGAAATGAAGAATGAAGACCCCCATAACATGAATTCTTTCTAAATTATAATTATTAATTTATAATCTGGGTTGTATAAGGGTAGAGCTTGGCTACTCATATTTCTTTTCGGGTTGTGCGGTGGTACCAAACCACATCGGCCTTTCAATATTTTGTGCTAGCTTTATATAATTATTTGATGTTTATTTAGCTTGTGCATTAAGATGATATGTTTTTCCTAGTTTCTTCATTGCTTTGATAAATAGCCAAGATGCGATTAGGCACTTAGAGAAAAATAAATTTTCTACCCAATTAATCAACTCAAAATTAAAATTAACAACTCATAACCTCACCTAAAGCCTATGACATAAATCAAGATAATAAAAGATTTAACAACCTCTTAACTGGATGTTGTATGTCTCACATCATGCATAAAAATCTTATTGTCTCACTCTTGCTAATGGAGGGCTTCCACCTTTTCCAAAGAATATGGCTTGACCTTTGAGAGCCATGGTGGAAACACACATTTTTTCTGATTTTGGCCCATAACCAATTTCTCATGCATTAGGCATATACAATCCCATAGCCTGTGTCAAATAAATTATCCAAAAATGAAAATAAAGCTTAAGAAAATTTGTATTAGACTAATTCATTTATTCATGCCCTTCATGATCTAGTCTCTTAGGGAGTTTGTTTAAGTACTTAGTCTCTTTCTAAATAAAAAACAACCTATTAATCTTGCAAATGCATAAGACTTGCCTACATGTATTTAAAATTGTAGGAGGAGTTAGTTGGCGTCACCCCAATTGTAAGTCAATGGGTGATTTATCCTCCCTTGTAGAGGTAAATTATATACCCATTTTTTTCTTAGATTTAGGTAGTGCCTCGGCCATTGCCAAAGCACCCTGAATTTAGGACTGAGATTGATGTTTCCCTTTGAGGGGTTCAAGCATAAATCCTCACCTTTTAGGCATTTCCATGACCTTATATTGTGGAATTGTAAGCCCTAGATTTCTAATAAAAATTCAACTCAAACACATAATTCCTCTCAAATTTCAAAAATATAAAGCCCAACCATAGGATAATTTAAGATGCTCACTAAGTTTTCTAGCATCATGAGCATCCCTTACTCATTTCTCTTTGGTTTCAAACATAACTCTTTCCTTTTGATCAATCCCACTTAACCTTCCAAAAGTAACCCATTTATTGATAGTATTATCTTTGAAATCTTTGGAGACAATGATCATTTACCTTAATTGAGAGTATTCTTAAGGAATCTCATTTCCTAAGATGTAATTAACTATGGTGTCTTTCCTCCATAGGGAACTTAATGAACTTAGTTTAAAATAAACCTTACTTTACTTTTCCATGTAAAGTAGGAGAAGAATCTCTGGTACATTCGAAGGCCCATTGTCCTTAGGAGTCCTTATTGGGTGATTAGGCCCATTGTAGGATGGTGGCTTCTGTCCCTCAAGATAATCCATTATTCCTCAACATGGGATCCGATCACCCTAATGAGAACATCTGTGGATCTACGTGGTGTCCCAACATATACCAAAATTTTACATTTCAAATTCCCCCAAAGAGTTTGAGAAATAAAAAAAATACCATAGATTTTTCTAGCAACACCACTGGAGATGGTTCCTCTCTTCATCTTTGGTAAATGATCATTGTCTCCAAGTATCGATAGTGGATTTGTATCTTATATGAGTCCAAGACTATTTTTCTTTTCCATTGACACTTAGTTTATTTCATTCCCAAGCTAAATTAGCCAACATCCTTTAGGTTTTAGGACATCACTCCATGTAAGTCTTAAAACCCATATTGGGTTCCCCAATAAGTGAAAATAAAATTTAACCAAAAGAAACAACTAAAAAAACCTTGTTGAACTTCCTTACCATTTATATGGTAAAGTGAGGTTCATTCTAAAAATAGGAAAATAAATCCCTCTTAAAAATATCAATTTTTCGAAAAGCACTTTTCTAAAATGCACATAATAAAATACTTGCACAAAAATTTTTTTTACAACTCAACCTCATCTAACAACCTTCATGATTGTTAAATGTAGGATCTTTTTAAAAAACAAAATCAACAATCATATTTTCAAAAAGCACAAATGTACATCCTCATTCTATATACCCAAATTTATTAAATCAAGATTTCATTTCTAATCAAAATCAACAATCATCTTTTCAAAAAGCACATATGAACATCCTCATTCAATATACCAAAATTTATTGAATGAATATTTCATTTCAAAAAATAAAATCAATAATCATCTTTTCAAAAAGCACATATGAACATCCTCATTTAATATACCCAAATTTATTGAATGAAGATTTCATTTCTAATTAAAAAAAATCATCTTTTAAAAAGCATATATGAACATCCTCATTCAATATACCCAAATTTATTGAATGAAGATTTTATTTCAAAAACAAAATTAACAATCATATTTTCAAAAAAAAATAAAATCAACAATCAACTTTTCAAAGCTAATGGAAGCATCAAAAATCTCTTCAAAAAAAAAATTTTGACTCTTCTCCCAAGTGGTTGACTTGAATTTGCTCCCCTAATGGAGAGTTCACATTTTCATCCTTGGTGGAGCACCAAATAATAAATTAACAAATCAAATCAAACTTCTCCCCAATGAGATGCAGATCAAATCAAACCTCTCATCCTCCAGTGAATGACTGGAACCTGCTTCCGTAGTGAAGGGTTCACATACTCAGTCCCTAGTGGATTCCTCCTTCACTCTCTTATGCCTTTGACATGAGTAGAGTCACATTGCACTACAATCCTAATTTCTTCGATCGCTTGGGCTGGGAGTAGATCATTTTTATTAGTGCTTGAGATCATTTGACGTTGTTGATTGTCTCGGTCAACACCAATATGTGCGGTGCGCCTTGTTAGTCATACCACACCTATTGGGCGCCCTTTGTTGACCTCACTTTTGGAGTGAGGTCTCAACTTCTCCATCTTAGACATATGAATCCTATAGACATTAAGAGTTTCTTATTCTTAAGATACTTCTAGTGATTAGGTGAACACTCAACCTAACCCTAGAGACTTAGAAGAGTTAGCCATAGGAATAGGTCATGCCTTAGGGGTATTAGGAAAACATGCCTACCCTATAGCTTGAACCAAATCCTTACTTCCTTCTTTCAAGCCAACATCAAATTCAAATTCAAATAAATTCCAAATCAAACCTTAAATCAATCTAAACTCAATGGATTTTCTCCAATTATGAATCAATTGCAAATCAAATGATTGAAACCTATGATTGAATTCAAATCCCAAAAATCATTCCTAAGCCCTTTGATTTCATCTTATGGACTTAGCTCAAATCAAATCCAAATAACTCCAAATTCAAAAGATTTTCTCATAACCCATTTATATTCTGATTTATATTCATAAATATAAATGAAATATAAATTCAAATAACCAAAACTAAATCCAAATCTAACATAAATCCAACCTATGCTCTTTCAATTCAAATTCTAGAACTTAGCCAAATCATTCTCAAATCAATCCAAACCTTTGGATTTTCTCTTCAAACAATCATTCATTCAATCACAAACCAAATATAAACATAAACTTCAATCACTAAACAAAAATCAAACTAACCCAAGTCAAACCCATGTTCACCCTTTTGACTTGAAATTATCAAATGAATCAAAACCCATTTGACTCCAAATCACTTGCAATTGGATTTATATTTCAATCATAAGTCCATATGTGAGTTCAACCAAACTTGAATCAAGCTTTGATCAAGCCAATTGACCCACTTAGGTTCACTTGACCCAAAGTGACCTAAAGCACCTTTTTGAGCCAAATTATAATCCAACCCAAATTAGATTGAGCTAAGGCCATCTAAGCCTCACATTGTGAGCAACAATCATCATAAGATGATTAATCACTCAAATTGGTCAAACCAAGTCAAACCCAACCTTTGACCAAGTCAACACTTTGCCCAAATGAAACCCAAACTAATCGAAAACCACCATATGGCAAATTGATTGAAACCATTGATCTAAACCAATCCATAAATAATGATTGAACTTGACAAAGCCATTAATTGAGCTAAACCTAGCCCAGTTGGCCACTTGACCTAAATTGACATAAAAAGTCAAAATGGATCAAATCTTGATCTAAGACATATTAATTGCAACCAATGGGTCAAACTTATTCTAAATCACTTGTTGAACTTGACCAAAGTCTCAATTGACCAACTAGACCCAACCTAGCCCAATTAACCATGAACCTAACTTGACCTAAAAGGTCAAATAAATTTGAAATTAAACCAAACCAAAAGTGATTGAAACCAAAGCTTGAAAAACATTTCAAATGATCAACCAAGCCTAAACCAATCCTTGACCTAACCCAATTGGGTCAAATGGGTCAAATTGGTCGACTTGACCCATTTGGCCTAAATGAACCTAAATGATCCAAATCCAAATATAAATCAAATTGAACTAAACCAATTATACCAAATAACTCCAAATGATCATTTGAACTTGACCTAACCTTTGGTTTGACCCAATTTGACCAATTGGTCAACTTGACCCAAGTTGACTCATTTGACCTAAATGGGTCAACTTGAGCCAAATCATATCAAATGAGCTCCAAATTCATTGAAATTTGGCCCAACCTATTTTTAAAATATCTCAAATCTAGCCAAATCAAAATCAAGGCCAAATGACCATTTTACCTGTGGGTCAAAGGGTAACCTATGGCCAAACTCACTTGAAAATTGGCCAATTCCTTCTCATGACTTGGCATCCTCCTAATGGTCCACATGGACACTAAAAAGGGTGGTGCACATGACCTAATGGGTTTAGGTCAACCATGACCCAACCCAAGGCCAAACCACCTCCAATAAATTTCTACTTGATCACATACACTCACCTAGCACATGTGCACTTCTCCTTCAAGCACATGGAGCCCCTAATGCCTAAACAACCCAATAATAAATCCAAGCTATTGAAAATAGCAAGATGGCTCGCCATCCCAAGGGGAGATATACTCCCCCTCATTCTAACTCAATGCACACATCTGAATTTGATTGAGCCCTAGGAACTAAAACCAAGCTTCTAGAAGCCTTGGCAAGCATTCCCATGCTCATTCCATTTCTTCCTTCTTGGTTATCTTCAAAGCCAAAATAGGGGAGGTGAGGGAATTTTCTAACTTACTCAATTCTCCACCAAACCTAAATTCACTTTACAAGCACCATCAAGGAAGCTAGTCGAGCTCAAGCAAGTGATTTTCCAAGCCTCCAAGCCACAAGAAGGGTGATTTCAATCAAAGCCACATGCCATTGAAGGGGAGCTTGGTCAACCCACAAATCCACTTCAAATCAAGGCTTGGAACATTCAACAGAGCTTCATCTCCACTAGAGGAAGATACCTCCTCCGTTGAAAGTGTTGGTGATATCCTCTGGTGATGTATGACTTAAAATCAATCCTTAAGTTAAAAATTTCTTGGTCTTTTGTGAAGGGAATTGTAATCCCATTAGATCCTAGCCATTGGATGTTCTTCCTATACCTCTTGATGGTGTGGTGAAATCTCAATTGACGTGAGATCAAGCCATGGAGGATGAACTCTCGCCTCCTAAGCTTAGCAGGATGAATCATAGGCCATCCATCCTGCGTGTTTTGGATGGATGACCATAGTTAAATCATTTAGATCCTCTGATTTAAAGCCTTTAGAACCAGATTAATCGCCATCCATCCTTGATCGATGCTGTGGGAAAGCTGCCAGCTTATGACGCCAAGACGATGTGACAACTTAAATAATCCCATCATGCCACATGGAAAGTGTGACATCGCATCGCCATGGCATCAAGATTAGTTAATTAATTAGGCTATTTTAATTACCTACTAATCATAGAAACTTCATAAATTCTTAACTAAATGTAGAAAAATCCAAAAAAAAAAAAAATTCAAACTCAAGTTCATTTTAAAGATTATTCAAAGGGGAATTATATAAAATTAAGTTTAATTAATTTTGAACAGTAAATTTCACTCAATTTAGGTTTTATTAGAAATATAATTATGTTAATTACTCCTTAATTACTTTAGCAATTAATTAAAAATTTTCTAGGGTTGATTAGTGGTATGACTTCTACCTCTCATGATTTTCTTGGAATTTATTATTGGATTAATTATGGGAATTGCTTGATTCACCCCTAATCACTCTCTTAATCAATTAAGTGATTAATTAACCTATTAAATAGTGATGAATCCATTAAATAAGTTTGTTAATCACTATAAAATAGTTAATGGACTTAGGGAATGAGATTAGGATTCCTTTTTCCAATCTCTTCTCCCTAAGTTCACTCCATTTGGAAAACATTTAATCAAGTTATAATTAATGGCTTAATCACCTCATTAATAAATTTAATTAATTAAAATTCAAAATCAAATCTTTCCAAAACTTAATCATCTTAATTTTTGGGTAGAGTTTTAGGTGTTCATTAATATAAGAGGCTTCAAAGAAAATCATAATCAAACTACATGTGTAGGATGGTTATGAAAGTACTTAATTAAACCCTTTAGCTTAATTAATCAATAATTGTGAGCCAATTGCATTAGGCCCCTTTATTTCTTAGGTGCATTGCTGATTTAAATTCCATGTGGTTGCATATCATATGTTGGCTCATAATTATTTGTTATTTATGTTAAAGTGGTATAGGTAAGGGTAATTAATGGATTTAATTCACACTTAACCTAAATAAAATATAAAATCAATCTAATTGTTCTAAAATTAAACTAAATCAATTCACACATGGGAAATGGGTTAGGAGCAAACTCTTTTTCACATTTTTTTAAGTCAAATCAAATAAAAAATAAAAATCTCTTTAAGCAATTTTGATTCACTTTGAATAATCTTACTTTATAGGATTGTCCTTAGGAATTAATTAGGGTGAATGAAGTCATATGCTTACATCACTTTATTTCTTTCCAAGCATGCTAAATGTTGTTTGCCATATGAAATCATGCATTCATCTCTTTTGAAAAATCAATTAAATAAAATGTTTCCTTTATGTCAAATTGCATGTTTTGGCTAAAGTTAAGAATATGAGTGGATTATCACTATTAAATCAAAAATTATTTTTCAAAATCTATAAATCAAAGATTATAAATAAAGGTATGCTACTTATAAGTACTTATAAGCTTACGTATGATTATAGCATACGATGTGTTTTATGTGATTTTCTTATCTTCTCTTAACATGGGTTTTAATAGGATTTGCAAAGTGTATAGTTCATTTGAGAAGAACTTAACATTTGCTTAAATCTATTCCTATGCACTCCCATGTTATGACTTAAGAAGGATCTTCACATTACACATGTTAATTATACAACCAAATAAAATAAACAAAAATCTTTTGCATGATTCTTCATCCATTTGCTTCTTTTTTTACATGCATATGTATTTAAGAGAAGTTGTATATTAGTCTGGACATCCCGGGGTTGTGAGGATTTAAGTAGCCCAAAGTAGGTCTTGTACCTTACACCTCTAGTGTAGAAAATAATGGCGTTGTACACACTTATGTCTTTTAAACATGTAAATGTGCACTTGATTAATGGATAAAAGAGTCACTCTTTTCTACTTAAAAAAATATGCATTCATGAAAATATCCAAATTTTTGTAAGCAATATCTCTTAGTATTCATCATCTAGGTGTGCTAAAATTTGCATTACATGTATAGATATGCTCATGATTATTCATATGCATGATATACATGTTGGAAAGAAATAAATGGATGTGCATTTTTTCATAGTAATTCATCATAATTATTCCTAAGATGTCTTTCTTATTGATTAGGTTTATTTAGAGCAAATCTAAACTGAGGGTCAATTAGAACACACAATAAAATATTCACTAAAGAGAAATCACTAATGAATCTATCTTAGAAATTACTTAAGGTAGGAATGAAAGAGAAGTTCTCTTCTCTTCTCTTCTCTTTACAACATTTAGTAACTAAGTGTAGGTTTATTTAAACCAAATCAAATCATCCAATAAAATTGACAAATCAACAAAATCACTTAAAATGAAACCACCCTCTAAGTTGAATCCCTCACACTTAGAAAATTCCAACCTTAAAGCCTAGCTAAGACATGCCACACAAGCCTTAAATGACACACACATTAGGCTAAGTCACCATTTCTAGCTCTTAGGGCGGTGCATGGTTTGATGCACGATTTTGTTTGTGATGTAATGTTTTAGGCGGATGTTAGGGGTGCATGTGCATACATGATAGGGATCTTAGTCTAATCATGTCTTGCATGGGATTGTGCTTAAGGCTGTAATAAAAATATAAATGCTTTTTGCGTTGCTTATACCCTAAGCATCCAAATAGGATAGGTGGACTTGGTTACCATGTGTGTGTGCTAAGTCCAAATTATTCATATTGCTGCTTGGGTTGTGTGGTATGTTTAACTGATCTCTATTTTACAGGTTTAGTTAGATTTATCTTTCCCATTTTAATGTAAATTTTTATAATTAAGATTTGGAATGAATGTTATGGGGGATGAACATTGGTCATAAGACTTTGTCTTATGTACCATGTGAAACCCCCAAGTCAAAGATGAAAGAAGAAAAAAAGAAATTAAGAAAGAAAGAAAGAAATGAAAAAGAAGACCCCATAACATGAATTCTTTTTTTAAATTATTCATTCATGTCAGGTTGTATAAGGGTAGAGCTTGCTACCCATATTTCTTTTGGGTTGTGGTGGACCACATTGACCTCTTATTCTTTGTGGCTAGCTTTTAAATTGATGTTTGTTTAGCTTGTGCATTAAGATGACATATTTTTCCTAGTTTCTTCATTAATTTCATGAATGACCTGGATACAAATAGGCTCTTTGGGAAAAATAAATTTTTTATCCAATTAATCAACTCAAAATTAAAATTAATAACTCATAACCTCACCTAAAGCCTAGGACATAAATCAAGATAATAAAAGATTTAGCAACCCTTTGATGTTGTATGTCACATCATGCATAAAAATATATTGCTTCACTCTTGCTAATGGAGGGCTTCCACCTTTGCCAGAGAAAATGGCTTGACCTTTGAGAGCCATGGTGGAAACACACCTCCTTCTTGATTTTGGCCCATAAACCAATTTCTCATTAATTAGGCATATGAAATCCCATATATGTCAAATAAATTATCCAAAATAAAATAAACTTAAAAATTTGCATTAGATTAAGTCATTTATTCATGCCCTTCATGATCTAGTCTCTTAGGGAGTGTGTTTAAGGACTTAGTCTCTTTCTAAATAAAAACAACCTAGCTATCTTGCAAAGCATAAGACTTGCTACATGTATTTAAAATATAGGAGGAGTTAGTTGGCACCCCAGGCGGTTGTAAGTCCACATCGTGGTTTATCCTCTCTTGTGAGGTAAATCATATACCCATTTTGCATTAGATTTAGGTCATGCCTTGGCCCCAAAGCTCCTAGATTTAGGATAGATATTCTATTTCCTATGCTACAAGCATAAATCCTCACCTCTTAGGAATTTTCATGATCTTGTTTTTGTGGAATAAGATTTCTAATAAAATTCAACTCAAACACATAATTCTCTCAAATTTCAAAATATAAAGCACCATAGGATAGTTTGGGATGCTCAGGTTTCCAGCATGAGCATCCCTACTCATCTCCATTTGGTTTCAAAAAACTCTTTCCTTTTGATCAATCTCACTTGATCTTCAAAATAACCAATTTGTTGATAGTCTATCTTTGAAATCTTTGGAGACAATGATCATTTATTTAAAATAAACCCACCATGTAAAAAGTGGGGAATCTCGAACATTTAAGACCCATTATCCTAGAGTCCTTTATCAAGTGATTATTATTGTAGGATGGTGACTTATGTCTCAATGGTACATCATTCCTCAATGATCACTCTAAGAATATCACATGGATCTATGGTGTCCCAACATATACCAAAATTTTATTTTTCAAATTCCCCCAAAGTGTTTGAGAAATAAAAAAAATACCACAGATTTTTCTAGCGACTCCACTGGGGATGGTTCCTCTGCCCATCTTTGGTAAATGATCATTTTCCCTAAGTATCGATAGTGGATTTATATCTCATATGAGTTTGGGACTATCCTTCTTTTCCTTTGGCACTTAGTTTATTTCATTCTTATGCTAAGCTAGCCAACATCCTTTAGGTTTTAGGACCTCACTCCATGTAGGTCTTAAATCCCCTATTGGGTTCCCCAATAGGTGAAAATAAAATTTAACCAAAAGAAATAACGAAAAAATTTGTTGAACTTCCTTACCATTTCTATGGTAAAGTGAGGTCCATTCTAAAAATAGGAAAATAAATCCCTCATAAAAATATCAATTTCTAAAAAGCACTCTTCCAAAATGCACATAATAAAATACTTACACAAAAATTTTTTTGGCCCATAACCAATTTTTCATTCATTAGACATATGAAATCCCATAGTCTATGTCAAATAAATTATCCAAAAATGAAAATAAAGCTTAGGAAAATTTGCATTAGACTAAGTCATTTATTCATGCCCTTCATGATATAGTCTCTTAGGGAGTGTGTTTAAGGACTTAGTCTCTTTCTAAATAAAAAACAACCAATCTATCTTGCAAATGCATAAGACTTGCCTACTTGTATTTAAAATCGTAGGAGGAGTTAGTTGGCGACCACCCCCAGGCGGTTGTAAGTCCAAAAGTCAAGTGATTTATCCTCTCTTGTAGAGGTAATCATATACCCATTTTGCATTAGATTTAGGTCGTGCCTTGGCCCTCGCCAAAGCTCCTTAGATTTAGGATCCGAGATTGCTATTTCCTTTATGGGCTACAAGCATAAATCCTCACCTCTTAGGAATTTTCATGAACTTGTATTTTGTGGAATTGTAAGCCCTAGATTTCTAATAAAATTCAACTCAAACACATAATTCCTCTCAAATTTCAAAATATAAAGCCCAACCATAGGATAGTTTGGGATGCTCTAGGTTTCCTAGCATGAGCATCCCTACTCATCTCCTTTGGTTTCAATAACTCTCCTTTTGATCAATCCACTTGATCTTTCAAAAATAACCAATTTGTTGATAGTCCTATCTTTGAAATCTTTGAGACAATGATCATTTACCTTAATCAGAGTATTCTTAAGGAATCTCATTCCTGTAATTAACTATGAGGCTTGCCTCCATAGGAACTTAATGATCCGATTTAAAATAAACCCTACTTTTCATGTAAAGTAGGGAAGAATCTCGTACATTCAGACCCATTATCCTTAGAGTCCTTATTAGGTGATTAGGTCCATTGTAGGATGGTGACTTATGTCTCAAGATAGTACATCATTCCTCAATATGTCATCACCTAATGAGACATCTATGGATCTACGTGGTGTATACCAAAATTTTATTTTTCAAATTCAAAGATGTTTGAGAAATCACCAATTTTTTCTGACTCACGAGATGGTTCCTCTGCCCATCGTTGGTAAATGATCATTTACTCTAAGTATCGATAGTGGATTTGTATCCTTCTTTTCCATTGGCACTTAGTTTATTTCATTCTTAAGCTAAGCTATCCAACATCCTTTAGGTTTTAGGACCTCACTCCATGTAGGTCTTAAAACCCTATTAGTTCCCCAATATGAAAATAAAATTTAAAGAAACAATGAAAAAATTTATTTCTTCCTTACCATTTCTATGGTAAGTAAGGTTCATTCAAAAAATGAAAAATAAATCCTTATAAAATATCAATTTCCAAAAGCACTCTTCCAAAATGCACATAATAAAATACTTACACAAAAAGTTTTTTTATAACTCAACCTCATCTAATAACCTTCATGATTGTTACATGTAGGATCTTTTCAAAAATCAAAATCAACAATCATCTTTTCAAAAAGCATAAATGAACATCCTCATTCAATATACCCAAATTTATTGAATGAAGATTTCATTTCTAATAAAAATCAACAATCATCTTTTCAAAAGCACATATGAATATCCTCATTCAATATACCTAAATTTATTGAATGAAGATTTCATTTCAAAAAACAAAATCAACAATCATCTTTTCAAAAAGCACATATGAACATCCTCATTCAATATACCTCAATTTATTGAATGAAGATTTCATTTCTAATCAAAATAAAAAAAAATCTTCTTTTAAAAAGCACATATGAACATCCTCATTCAATATACCCAAATTTATTGAATGAAGATTTCATTTCCAAAACAAAATCAACAATCATCTTTTCAAAAACAAAATCAACAATCATCTTTTAAAACAAAATCAACAATCATCAAAAATAAATCAAAATCATCTTTTCAAAAGCACAAATGAACATCCTCATTCAATATACCCATTTATTGAATGAAGATTTCATTTCAAATAAAATCAAAATCATTTTTTTCAAAAAAAACAAAATGAACATACTCAATATACCCAAATTTATTGAATGAAGATTTCATTCTTCAAATAAAAAAACAATCATCTTTCAAAAGTACATATGAACATCCTCATTCAATATACCCAAATTTATTGAATAAAATTTCATTCTCAAATCAAAAAAAGAATCATCTTTATAAAATGCACATATTTGAAAATGAACACCCTCATTCAATATACCCAAATTTATTGAATAAAGATTTTTATTTCAATAATCAAATCATAGCATTGAATTCCATTTCAACATATCCCATATGTTGAAGTTGAAATTCTTTCTTTTCAAAAATTTTAATAAGCCTCTTCATTCAAAATCCAAATGTTGGATGGAGGTTTTATTTTGAAATAAAATTTATTTGAAATTCCACTCAAACATATGATTAAGTTGGAATTCCTTCTTTTCAAAAGTAATAATCACACAAAATTTCATCGAAAAATAAAACATGATTGACTCCCATTTGACATACCCAAAATTTTCATAGAGTTTCATTTTAAATTTGGACTTTAAATTTGCTAATAAAGATCCTCTTTTCAAAATCAAAAATCAAAATCAAACACATTTGAACCTTATTTAGCACAAATTTGCTAAAGTTCTCATTTTCAAAAATCAAAAAACATCAAATCATAAACACATTTGGATCTTTTATTTAGCATACCCAAATTTGCTAAGTAAAGATCCTCTTTTCAAAATCAAAAAAAATCAAACACATTTGGATTCTTTATTTAGCATACCCAAATTTGCTAAGTAAAGATCCTCTTTTCAAAAAAAATCATAAAAATCAAACACATTTGGATTTTCATTTAGCATACACAAATTTTCTAAGTAAAGATCCTCTTTTCAAAATCAAAATCAAAACATTTGGATCTTTTTTTAGCATACCCAAATTTGCTAAGTAAAGATCCTCTTGTCAAAATCAAAAAATCAAACACATTTGGATTCTTATTTAGCATACCCAAATTTTCTAAGTAAAGATCCTCTTTTCAAAATCAAAAATTAACACATTTGGATTCTTTATTTAGCATACCAAATTTGCTAAGTAAATCCTCTTTTCAAAAAAAAAAAAAAAAAAAGCAAACACATTTGGATTGTTTATTTAGCATACCCCAAATTTTCTAAGGTCCTCTTTCAAAAAATCAAAAATCAAACACATTTGGATCCTTTATTTAGCATACCCAAATTTCCTAAGTAAAGGTCCTCTTTTCAAAATCAAAAAAATCAAACACATTTGGATTCTTCATATAGGATACCCAAATTTGCTAAGTAAAGGTCCTCTTTTCAAAAATCAAAACACAAACATTTGGACTTTATTTAGCATACACAAATTTGCTAAGTAAAGATTCCATTTTCAAATTCACACATGATTCACAACAAGCAAAGAAGAAAATTATTTTCAAACAACTCATTTAGCAAATTTGCTAAATGAGCAATCAAACAAAATCAATTGACCCTTTATTTTAACATACTCAAATTTGTTAAATAAAGGGTCCCCAAACATAAAAAAAAATCAAATTCAAATATGAACCAATGGAAGCATCAAAAATCTCTTCAAAATATTTGAACCCATTTTCAACATACACAAATTTGTTGAGAATGGATTCTAAATTCAAAATTTCCTCTCCAATTCAAAATTTAAAATCTTTCTCCTAAATTCAAAGAGCCCCACTTAACATATTCAAATTATTGAGTGTGGGTTCAAATTCTAAAATCAAACTAAGACAAAAAATCTAATTTGAGTTTATTTTAAAAAAATACAGAATCTCAGTTCAATTTTAGTCATTTTTTCTTAAGTTCGGTTTAGTACTAATGGATGTCGAGAAGTATGTCTTCACTTTTCCTTTTGGGATGGATTTAGCCTTGGAGCCGACCTCCCCTGACTTTGCCCATCTCATTCACTTTGGTGGATTGAGGGGCTAGGATCACTTGTGAGGGGCCTCAACCATAGTAGAGTGTGGTGAAGCCATCATCCATGTTGAGATGCCTTGGTTCTTTGTTTCCCTCACGAAGGATGATGCGACACGTAGTTATAGTTTTAGCACTCATTCTCTCAATTGTTCCCTGCTTGATGTAGCTAGCACCACTCATTGGCTTCTTCGGGGAAGGCTCCCAGAGGATAGTCTCCCCTGGAGAGTCTAGTTCCACCTGCTCCTCCCAGTAGAACTCACATGTCTGCCATAAGATCAACACATTGTGTGCATAGCCAGATGGAGGCAATTTTAAATTTTAGTAGAGTCACCAGGATAGTTCTCCTCGATTACAGAACATAAGTTTCATCCTCTTAGATCGATGGAGAGGAAGATGTTAGGAGGATCTGTCACCTCCACATGCGGTTTTTGAGGCACCTATCGAGATGGGAGGAGGTCTATCTGTTGGATATTACATGCAAGTTGGCTCGGATGATCGAGTCAGCCCAATTTGATCTGATCGATCATTCTCCGCATAGATGAGCATATCCAGAGAGGGCTGGGAGGCTCATGTAATGCATGTTACTAGTAGGGGAGGTGAAGGTATGCGGTCATTTACTCCCCTCATGGATTTTCCGATTGGCGTGCTTGCTACCGCACATGATAGCATTGTATTGATCTACTACCCACCATGGGAGGATCTCCACAAAGAGTCGTGTGTCTCCACACACTCTACCTCCACCATCTCAGTACAAGTTCCATCTTCCATAGTTTCCATTAAAGCCATGAAGGCGACATCGGAGAAGAGCCCCGGTGATCGACTATGGCTAGAGATCCCATTTCATCTACACCGATAAGGAGCCAAGCTCTCTTGCTCGACCTCTTACTTTGGTTATGGTGAAGAGGTGGCAACCTCATTATCATGCCATCACCACCACCACCTGGTAGATCATGGACATAAGTAGAGAGAGGAGAACATTTTATTGTCCCATGGCCATAGATCCTAGAGTACACTCCTCCCAGTTGAGCTGAGAATGTATCCTCCGGTGAGCATAGTCACAAGATTAGTTCCAATAGCGGGGAGGTTAGATGTATCTTCATGAGCATGATCCACCGATGACCACATTTTTTGCATAGTTGGACCGTTCCCTAGATGATAGTATCTCATTGAGATGAAGGAAGTTTTAGGGTATGACTAGTCTGACCTAGAGGAAGAAAAGGTTAGATTTGATCCTAATGAAGATGATTTGTTGGAAGATTCATCAGGTGCATATGGTGACCAGGGTTCCCTCCTTTTGGGATCGACATGGTTTGGAAGGTGTTGTGACATGAACATCTGACCCAACACCTCCTTCAACAACTATAAATGATTAATATGATGGAAAGAGGCTTGAAGATTTCTAGCGATAGTTTTGGCACTTCAAATCAAGCTCAGCACATCTACCATTATGGAGACAGTTGAGTTACATGTCTTGGATCAACCAGAGTTCACCTCCGGTTGAGCGGGGTACTAGTATAGAAGGTAGTGGAGTACCTCCATACAAGAAAAAATTAAACTCATGGTTGAGCAAGTGAGAGAAGCATTGGCAAGCACAGGAGGATCATCGATTCCAAAGGGTAGACCCTAAGAGGAATTCAATGCTGTCCAATATCCTAAGGGTTTTATGCCACCTTCTTTCAAGAGTTTTGATGGCAACAGGAACCCATGTCAGCATATAGTTCACTTTAGGGCCAAGTATTATAATGCTAGTGGTAACGATGCGTTATTATTCAGTCTTTTTTATCGGTTTAGCGCATAGCCTTTGATTGGATTTGAACTCCCCAAGTTAATGAAGACTTTTTGTTGAGTTGGTAACTCTTTATTAAGAGGTTTCTTTGGAGCTTCGATAAAGGGTATTATCGATCTCATTGTACACATGAGTCCTCATTGATTATATTCTCGATGGGCAATTTGAGTATGAAATGTGAACCACAGCTATCGAACAACATGCCATTGAGATTCTACTAACAAATATTCATGGCCCGGTCACCTTCATGCTCAAAGGTTTTACCATCAAGACATTCAAGAAGCTAATCAACAAGGTGGAAAGTCTACAAGGAGAGGCCAAATAGTTGCCTTTTTAAGATCAGTCAATAAAGCCAAAGCCGCAGAAAGCTTATGAGAAGAAGCCGGGGTAGTAGATTGACAAGGGAAGAAGTAGAAGACCTCGAGCTCACATCCATCTTCCACCTCCTTTACCACCACCTAGGCCATCTTCAGGCCATAGAGCCTCCATCCTTGCAGCCTCCTCCTCACCACACATAGTGGTACATACCCCACTATATACCATCCACCTACTCTTTTGGATAAACTAAATAAACCTTATTCATTTAAGAGGGAGGTAGTCAAGAAAATCTTTAAGAACCTCTTAAAGAAACGATTTTAGCTAGAGCCTAGAAGTGAGGAAGTGGGCAAACAATGATCTTAACTTTTTCCCCTACACATGCTAGCCATGTTTTGGAGGATTGCTTTACATTCAATGGCTTGAGCATAGCTATAAGATAGGTGCCATAATTATCCCAAAGGAATACCTAGTGGAATAACCATCCACTTCTATTAGGGCAATCCTTGGGGATACATGTGATCCTCTCAAAAAAAATGAAGGTTGGGATATCTCTTTTCAAACCTCTAAAAGATTATTTCAAAATCAAGAAACTTTCCTTAGGTGCAGGCTCAGACCTCCAATATCAAGGAAGGTTTGCAAGTTGACAAAGACAACTTGGGGAAAGTGGGAGCTCAGTAATAGTAGTAATAGCCCATACTATCCTGGGATAGCCAAGTAGCATAACCACACTGCCTCCATTCCACCATTAGCTACTACTTGGTGTCACTTCTACTTTCACTAGCTCTTCTTCTAGTAGACATCTTGTGGATGAGGGCATCAAATCCCTCACCCACTTACTTTACTAGATTTCTACTATGTACCTCCTTCTAAATAAAATCAGGAATAAAGCTAGTTTGAATTACATCATCTGATGGGTTTTCTACTCTATAGAAAACTCTTCAAGTCTAAATAATAATTAAATAACTCGATCTTCCTCTTTCTAATTCAAAATGGACTTTCCTTTTTTTGAATACTATGGGTTCACCTCTTGAGATAGACTTGAATCATCTATTGAGGGTCTATAGAGAAGTGGGTGAGCACGGTAGGTAGAATCTTCTAACACCATAAGAGATCATCAAAGCTCCAGTGGCAAGGTTCTACCTCTAGGGTAGCACCTCAAGATAAGGGAAAATAAGTCATTGGTACTAATGAGCAGAAGCCCCCCTCCAGGATGCTCCACCCATGGATATGCTTGTGGAGGATCAAAGTTGATTATAATGTCCCTCACCTAAGAAAGTTGCCCTAAACTAAGCATATATGATGCCCTTATCTTATCAAAGAGATGAGGAATCATTAATCAAGGCTCTTCTTGATCCAGATATGCTTGCTTAGCATTTGTTGGAGAGGAGGCACATTATTCAAGAGAGAATCAGGAGTCACATTCACATGAAGACCCTTCTTAGGGGACATGGAGCAACCGTCCCCTCTACATCATAGTGGATATGGGCAGATTTAGACTTTCTAGGTTTTGGTTGATCCGGTGCATGGTGAACATTATGAGTCTAAGACCCTTTCTATTTGAGATTGACATCTCCACTCAGGAGATCAGATGTTGAGAGGATTCAATGAACAAGGTGAGAGGGCTTTAGGTTCCATAGTGTTACCTTTGGAAATAAGTGATTGGAAAGCCAAGTTCTATATAATTGATTGAATACATCATTCCGCTTTTCGATGGGCCTTGGATACACAAACAAGATGATTCCATCCTCCCTTCATCGCATCAAGTTTGAAGGGATGGAATTGAATATGTCAAAGGAGATGAAAAACCAGTTAGAGAGATGATAGATGCAACCTACTATCTTCCTCAAAATAAAATCTTTCTCTGAACTTGGTCAAAATTCAAAAAAAAGAAAAGAAAAGAAGAAAAGAAGAAAAGAAAAGAAAAGAAAAGGAAAATAAGTGAGCAAGAAAAGGACATTAAGGAAAGTAGAGCACATGTCACATTCCACCCAGTTTCATTCACCATGGACATATGGGTAGGATGACTCGACCTCCACCGGTAGAGGGAGGCATAGAGGTGTTCAGACCACGGTTGGGAAAGATGGGTTATGTTCAGTTCATGAGTACCCCACTATTCACATAGACTTGGAATCGCTGAGGATGAGTCTCATGTGATTAGCATACCAAACCCCTCGAGTTTCATTGGAGGTGACACTTGAGCCAAATGATGAAGACGGGCCTCCAAGCAAAGCAAATGTATTTTTAATCAAGTTTATGTAAAACTATTAGTGAGTTAGGAACTTTAGCTCTAACCTCACTTTCTTCTCAAAAGTTGAAGGTTTAGTAGTTAAGAAGCCCTAAGTCTTCCATAAATGTCAAGCCAAAGAGATTCTATTGGGATCATCAATCCTCAAGTCTAGCGATGTAGAACTTGAGGATAATTCATATAAAGATTTAATGGAATTACCTTTTGATGCCTTGTGTTAATCTTGCAAAGAAAGGTTTGATTCCTTATACATGGTCTAAGCATAGGTACTTTGAGAAGCTATGGCAACAAAGGAGGATATGCAATCAAGATCGGGATTATTTATACTGGGTCGATGATGATGATTACTGCTTAGTTGTCACCAATCATCTAGAGTCTGATAGGTTCTTTTCAAACCAACTAAACTCTTATGAGGACGTGTGTTCAGAAACTTTAAATGATCTAGATGATCTCCAAATCAAAGATTCACCTCCAGAATTTGAAGAGGAAATCCATTCAACTATCAACAAGCTTAAAGAAATCAACCTTGGGACAGAAGAAAATCTACGCCCGACATACATCAATTTTTTGATGAATAAAGAAGAAACCAATGACTTAGTTAGGCTATTGATTGAGTTTAAGGTTTTGCATGGAGCTATGAAGAGATGCCATTATCTCCTGGGTCCATAAACTAGCAATAGACCCTAACGCTAACCCTATCAAGCAAGCTCCTAGGCATGCGATTAGAAATTGAATAATAAGTCATTTTAAGTCAAATTGATCGATCTTTGGTTTCATCATGGAAGAAAAATACTACGGTTGCTTGAGTGTCATACCGGTTAAGAAAAGAATGGCCAAATTAACATATGCACGTTTTTGAGGACTTAAATAAGGCATGTCCTAAGGATGAATTTCCTTTTCCTATATGCAAATTAATGGTGGATCACCCATCTCATGTATTCTCCTTCATGGATGGGTCATCTACAACCAAATCAAGATGGCCCCAGGATGAAAGAAACTACTACTTTTTTGAACCCCGTCAATCTATTGTTATAAGGTCATGCCTTTCCTTAAAAATGTTTGTACACCAATGGCCATGACTCAGATCTTCAATGAACTCATTCATCATCAAGTTGAATGATATGTTGATGATCTAGTAGTTAAAAGCAAAGAAAGGAAGATCATCTCTTTGACTTGAGAGTAGTTTTTGAATGGTTAAGACAATTTAACCTCAAAAAGAACCCCACGTGTGCATTGAGTAGCTTTGGGAAGTTCCTTTGGGTTTGTTGCGACACGAGGAATAGAAATAGAGAAAAGATCAAAGCTATCTTAGAAATGCCACCTCTTAAAAGTCTAACTCAACCTAGATCTTTCCAAGGGTGGTTGGCATATTTAAGACGCTTTATCTCCAATCTATCAGGAAGATGCAAGCCATTTTCAGCACTTATCAAATCAGATGCTAAGTTCAAGTGGGCTAACAAGTGCTAGCATGCCTTTAATGATATCAAGCAATAGGTGAAAAGCGTTCTAGTAGCCCTATC